>WBND01000231.1:23610-46694 GCA_013398595.1 Tychaedon coryphoeus | reverse complement strand
AAAAAAAAAAAAAAAGAAGGGAGAGAGGCACTTTCTTACTCAAATCCTTTATACCTACAACATAAACTAGTATATAAATTAATGTATATATGTATAACAGCAACTATTGAAAACAGGGAGCACTTATCTATAGTGTTGCATCTGCTCCAAAACAGAATTCTCAGTGGCTCTGATTTAGGCAAAGGATTTTTTTGTGAGATGTGACTTCATGGCTAACCAGCAACACCTCTAAAAAAATAGCAAAATCACAGAACAATTACCCAACCAGCAGAAATTCAGTAGAGGGCAATCCTTTGGCACCAGAGATACCTGCAGGGCTGTTTGCTGCTAGAGAAAAAGTAAGCAGTGGTCTGGGGAACAGGAAAGCAAAGAAAGTCCCATTTTCCCTACAAAAGAAATCCTGAAATTCAGGATTATTTTTTTGTGACAAAGAATAGGACAAGGTGCATCAGGCATTGCAGGTGGGGCAGTCCTCACCCAGCACTTTACCCCAATAATAGCAGCATGAATGCTGTGATTAAATAGCTCAGAAAAGCATCAAATTCCAGCTCCAAATTCCCCAAACTATCTCATATTTTAATGCTGTATTTTCATGAAGCCACACTGGCCTAAATGCCTTGGAGAAATTATCACTATTCAACCTCCAAGCCTCCTCTGCAGGCACTGTGGCAGCTTCACATCCCTCAGGGCTTCCTGTGTCACCTTTCAAACCCTCCCCAGGGGTTTAATTTGCACATGAAAACTTCTGCTGCAAACGAGAGCGCTGATAATTAAAATATGTTTTCAGGGAATCGTCTGTGACCAGGCCAAGCAGCTGATTTTGTTACAGTGCATGCCCCAGCCTGCAAGTGTCCCCTTCTCCCCCTGCCATGCCCCAGCAGAGATGTACAAGCCATTCCCTGGGGGTTCTCATCTGCCAGGTAGTTTGTAGGGCTTGAAGCAGCTCTCCCAGCAGGTGACAGAATTCAGCACAGGACACAGAGAAATGAAAACACAAATTCAGGAGGGTATTGGCCAGTTCTACCAGGCAAGTCTGCTAGAAACAGCATCATATAAAAAAAAATATATGCAAAATTGTAAATATCACCAGCATATACAGCCCCATTCTACTTCATGTAAAATTCAAGATATGGATTACTCCATTTCCCAATATGCAGACAACTGATGACATGTACCACCCCTTACCCAAGAGCTTTATAAATGTTATTGACAAAACACAGATGATTTTTGTATATATTTTCAATTTTCTCTGCATCTCTTGGAAGCCATTTTGACTTAGGTACCTCGTAGCTGAGCACCAAGGGTCTGGATGGTAATTAAAATACACAGAGTGAGTTTGCCCATTCATCTATTCAAGTCACAACACAGTCATTAAATAAAACCCCGGGATTCATAATATGGATTTTGAGTTTTGACAGCACAGCCATTCTACTTAGCCACCTTTTATTATGGGTCATTATTTTAATGCTGATTTAATCACACCTAAATCCTATGGGGCTACTTCAAAATCCTGTTTAAAATGAAGACATAATTTCCTCTTAAATAGTTAATCAACTTGCCAATATTTTCATCACGTTCACCTCACTGCCACTGAAAACCTTGCCTTGCCTGTTCAACTTTAATTTTATAAGAGCTGTGTATTACATTTCAGCCCCATATAAGTAACATACAGGAGCAGAACATGTTTTAGCTAATTAATGCTTCTGTAACCAGAGTCGCTGAAAAATATGCATCAAATATTTATATAATTGGCTCCCCAAAGAAGTATTGCCTCGTTCTGAGTGCTGAGAGACTGAAATACAAAGTCCAAAGACCTAGAGCACAAAAGGCCCCAATCTTTCTCCAATGCTCCATTACTCTGTTTGCATTCTCATTGGCTTCAGGAGGCATTCATTAACAGGGATGAGGGTCTAGGACTTAAATTTCCATATCCTTTTAAAATTAATGTTAGCTACTATTAAGCTTTCCTCTGCACTTTGGATGAATGAATATTTTGAGGCAATTACAAGGTCCACACTGAGTGCCTGCAAGGTATCTCACATGTACTAAGGGCATGAGATGTTTTCCTGGGATTATCCACAGAGCACATTGATAGATTTTGGGGAAAAACATATTTCTTTTTTCAGGTTTTTAATTACTACTGAATTAAGCAATATATGTGACATCATTTTGGCTACACTTTAACAGGTGATAGGAGAGAGAGCTTTCTCCCACTGACAAATAGGGAGCACCTTAGTGCAACAAAGCAGTGCATTTTAACCCCATAAATAAAATCTACTGCAGCACTACAAGCTTTTGTTTGGCTCAGGCTGGGGAGGTGTTGGGAGGTTTGTTTGGCTGGTGGGGTTTTTAAGTTTACATGGATTTTTCTCCACAAAAAATCAAAAAAAATGCCTTGGAATATCAAGCAGAAAAACCCAATCACAACCTCCATCATCAGTAATATTAATATCAGCATTGAGAACCTTAAGGACTTCCTTCTTCTCAAGTGTAATGTAATCAAGGGAGTTTAGTGAGACATTTCTGAAACAATACTAGCTCAAAAATTGAGGTTAGATGAGCTTCTTGGAGGATAATTTACACTTTGTTGTAGAATTGTCACCATCTTCCCCTTGAAATAATATTTCCTCTCCCAACTGCTACTTAGCAAAGTACATTTCACTTCCAATGTGCTCGAAAATGATCCAGCTTTGTCAGAATGCCAAGGCACTTCTCCAGTGTCTTCTTATTCCATACCTATTATGCCTTACCATACATAATACTAATTGAAAATGGTGTGTGTTCCATTTGCAGTCATTAAAGCAACAGTAAAATTCAAATTTAAGGGAATGACCGGTTTCAGATTAGTTGAAACACAATTATCAGTTTCCCCAGGAACAAATAACAAACAAAAACAAAACAAAACAAAGAAAAACAAATTAACAACAAATTTTTTAAAAAAATCAAAACAACAAGAACTGCAATGTCCATGGTATTTATTGCCCTTCCTGGGCAATTTCATGCCCAAGACTGTCATTGTGCACTTTGTCTTGGATATGCAAAATATCATCTCAGTTTAAAACAGGAAAACAAACAAACAAAAAACAAAACAGGAAGGTTGTATTAAGAGAAAGGAAATTTTATGTAGAGGACAGAATAACAAATGAAAGTTCTTAGGAAGTTGAAAATGTAGTCAAGAAGTCCTTAATTCACAAATAATAACTTGGTCAATGGAGACAGTCCATAGTCTTGCCTATTTTCCACAAATTCAAACAGAGCAATATGCCTCTCTCCACATACAAATTACACATCTTCATTTTTTTCTTGTCCTCTTCTTTTACACATTTGACAATATAAGTGAGAAAGGTGTTCATCCCTAGTTATCAAATATATAACAATCATAATAATGTCACATGTTAGCAAACATATTAACATAATGGAAATTCCCACTTTTCAAAAAAAAAAGATAGCTGCAGAAATAAAGATTTTTAAGTTGTTGTAACTTTATCCTGTGTACCTAGAGATGAACTTACTGATATCTAAAACATTTCAGTCTACAAAAGCAGCTTCTAGAAGAACTTCCAGGTCCTGGGAGGTTGGAAGACCCAAACCATTCCACAATTCTTTGATTCACAAAATCCCATCATTCTTGTATTAGTGGAATTTCTTGCAAAACCACAGGAAGATGATGTAAGGCAGAGAAACCAAGGCCTGCTTTAAACCAAGGGTCTAAAAGTGGAATCTCTCTAATATTTACCTTTGCAGCCAGATTAGACCTATCTTAAAGCCATGTCCAGAAGATATATTAGGGAACATATCTCAACTTCCAATAGTATTATATGGAAAAAATCCATTTCTTATATTAGCACTGAAATTCATAACAACAAACAAAAAAAACCTCTACCAAACAAACATCCAGTTCAGCATAATCCACTGGAAATGTAGTTGAAAGTCCACTGTGCTATACAAAAATACAAATGCTGGTTTCAGGCTGTCCTTAGTTTAATGAATTTATAGACTTTTTTTCCCCCAGCACTAAAAGCAGAAGTTTTTCTCATAGCTCAACACACAATTTCAATCCACATATAAGGACAGCTGTGCCTTTCACATGTGCCTAATCAGCATTTTCTTCAAAATTCACAGCAAGAAAATGGGCAGAACCTGCAGCATGTTCCAACAGAAATTAACTAACAAAATAAAAAAATCAGTGAAGTGATAAAAAGGAAAAGAAGTAAAAGCCACAGGACATGGGCAGGGAAGAAAAAGGATAAGGCATAGTCCTTCCAGTCCCTTCCAATTTCTCAGGAGATTCTGGAAGGGAAAAAAACTTTCCCTATTCAATTAGACAGCTTGTGTGTTGGGGAAGGACAAGAGGAGGGGTGGGGGACAGGAGGGATTCTCTGCACACACAGTTAGAGAAATGATGGAATGGCTTTTTTTTGTAATTTTCAAAATCAATTATTTTTTTCCATAAAAGAACTGAGCAACAATTCCCTGTGAACTTCCCAGTTCATTTAAAAAACTCCATTTTCTCTTCATAGTCGACTGTGACAAAAAGGGGTTTTTTGATCAACACTTTATGACATCATTTATCACTTTGTATATTATTTAAGAGCATGTGTCATCACTTGGAAGGAGGCCAAAACAGAATTTGTATCCAGCTGGACTTAGGGTAAATAATGAGTCAAATAATCAAATCCAAATCTCCTGCTTGACTTTCTGAGTTCTGATGAAATTCAGAACTGAAAGGGGTCTCCAAAAACAGCTGTTCTCCTGGGTTTTATGCAATTTGGTTATAAAAATCATAGCAGTAAGATGGTCATGTACTGAACCATAACCCCAGTGTGCAGCACAAAGGAGTCAGGATCTGAGATCACTTTTTTCTGCTCAGTGCAAGGATGGCTCAGCCAGGCTGTGCAGTGAAATACAACCCAGAGCCACCTGCAACTCAGAAAATTAGGCAAGGAAAATGTTAAGAGTCAAAAGACTTTTCTATTTCTTTCTACCCCTGCCAGTGATTTAACATGCATACACTATGCCAAGCCAGTCAGTCTCAAATTTGCAGATTCAGTCCTTGATTTGCTCCATGTTTTGGAAGTGTTGACTGGTTGCACTGGAAGCAACACGAGCTGTAGGTTCCAAAAAGGAGCTCTAAATCTCTCAAATTTGGTGTCAAGAACAACAGAGCACCTAAAACCAGAACCCAGCAGGGATTTCCCTTCATTGGACATAAATATCCATGGGTTTCAAAGGGGCACAGAGGGATAGCACGGAGCTCAGTGTAACAACATGGAATTTAGAAGACCTGTGCTCAAGCAACTGACTGGTAACAGCCAAGTGAAGTAACCACAGCTCCCAGCTGACGTGAGCATACTGCCATTCCAACATCACACACGTGGGGGAATAAAAACACCACAGGCTGGGATCTTCTCCTGCCAAAGCATAGGAGTCGCTCATTCCGTGGATGGAATGAAGAAAGGACACAAAACTTACATATGGCTGAGAAGAAAGATGAGAGTCACACTGAAAATATTGTGAGGAAATACAAAATGTCTTAGCAGTGTTCCAGCAAATTACTTAAGAGATACATTCTTCATTTTAGCAATATACATGTTGTTGGGGTTTTTTGTAAGAAAAGTGTGTCTGCTGCACACCACAAGAACATTTAGATAAAGACATACGTTTTCAGTTGAAGTAAGATTGAAACTTCTCAACACTACATTAAACAACAACCACCATGTCTTCCTCAGGCAGAAAGGCCCAAGCAACACAAACATACCCTGGACACCTTCTTAGCTTCACACCGTATTTTGAGCATCCAAAGTGGCCATCATTGTCTTGGTTTGCAATACAGGATGTGGCCAGAAATGTGTATTCTGTCACAATCTGTTGAAGCTGGGTGGGGCAGTGACCCTTATCTCTGTGGCACACATTATCTGCTAATGGGCCATCTTTAAAACCAGCTGGGGCAGTCATCTTTATCTTTTCCACAACCCATCCTCCCTCCAGGAAGATATCATCTGCTGCTGGGCCATTGAGTCCCAGTGCATGACTGATAAAATTACATCATCCCATTGGGAGATGCTCCACCCAGGAGGAGGAGCCAAGCCTTTCCTACCTAGATACAAACTGAGATTTTGGGCAACAAGGTACCGTTGTTCCACTGGATTCCGGAGGAAAGCCGGACCTTTCCACATCATCCCTGGACCTTCAGAGGAAAACTGCACCTTCTACAGGAGCACTGCTTCAGCTGAACCACATCTGCCACTGCAGGAGGATGCAGCCACCATTTAATGGGACTGCTACCAACACCCTGACTGACTGACAGGGTGTCAGGTTGTATTCTGACTCTGTCAGTGTTTTGGGATTGTTCTTTGTAATACTGTATTTCTATTTTAATTTTCCTAGTAAAGAACTGTTATTCCAAATTCTCCGATCTTTGCCTGAGAGCCCCTCAATTTCAATATTATAATAATAATAATTTGGAGGAAGGGGGTTTACATTCTCCATTTCAAAGAGAAGCTTCTGCCCTTATTGGCAGACACCTGTCCTTCAAACCAGGACAGATTTCCATCAGGACACCCAATGCCATGTACGAGGTGCAAGTCTCCCCTCTTACCTCGGGGTCTTTCTCGATCTCCAGCCCCGCTTCCAGCAGGTTGCGTTCGTACTCCTCCCGCTGCAGCCGCCTCTCCTCCTCCAGGGCGTCCAGCGGGCTCAGCTCCAGCAGCTCCAGGCCCGGCAGCCCCGGCCACTCCGGCAGGGCACGCTGGCCGTGATCCTGCTGCTGCTGGGGCTCAGCACGGCCCTTCCCGGTGCCTCCGTTGGAAACCAGCGCCACGGAGGGGGATCCGCGCCGCGGCTCCGGGGAGGCCGCGCCGGGCGCGTGCCGGGCCAGGCTCCGGCGGTAGTGGTAGGCCAAGACGTAGTCGACCTTCCTCTTGCTGTCCCTGAAGTGCAGGCCACTCGGGGAGGTCTTGTCCCTCGTCCCTTCCAGGGTCCCTTCCACGTAGTTGTTGATAACCTGAGAGAGAAACAAAGGAGTCGCACAGACAAGAAGACCCTCCCCGCCTCCTTGGGCTTTTTGCCTATCTCCACACGAGCACATGAAGCCATGAAGAACCCAGGTATGACCTACAAATATTAACTTGCACACCAGTCTCACTTCATTCCTCTGACCATAAACTAAACGTAGTTTAGGTTATCCCAACACGTGGGATCCCCACAGAAGAGCAGGTATGGAGGCACACCCCAACTCTGTCACCCTGCATAGACCAAGGGGAGGGGACACCCACATTTTGAAAGGGGACAGAGAACTTGGAATAAGGATCACATTACAGACCATGTGCCATGTGCTGTGGAGTAAAGCAGGCAAGGAAAGGAAGCAAAAACAGTGTCAGAAGGGAAAAAATCGATCTTAGCCAGAATAGAAATATCTTTAGTGAGGTTCAAGGAATAAATCGATCTTAGCCAGAGTAGGAGAAATATCTTTAGTGTGGTTCTAGGTCCAGAAGGGCAGGGCTGGACAGAAACACTTTGGAAAATATCAGGGATTAGAAATGATATGTCCCATGAATGGCTAGCAGTGCTAGCTTGTATTTTAACATATGAAAAGACTGTGTGACTGACCAGTAACACTGCAAAAGGGAATCCATGGCTAAAATCCTTCCAACTACCCAACTACTCAGTCCTTCAGACCATCCCTGCTTCATCATCGCCCTCTCAGAGCCCTTCTGGGATGCAGCTCCAACAGTAATCCTGCTGTCACTCCCCACCCTGGATGGGAATTCTGCAGCATTCATGTGGAAGTCTGGCACTGAAGCATTCACTTGCACTTCCCACTCATTAAGGCAACCCATGAGTTTTTCAAACTGTTTCCAAGCAGCATTTCCAGCACAATGCTGCAGTAAAGCCCTTCAGAGAGATCTCTAGAGTATTATTCACTGGAGTGACACCAGCCCTCCAATGATGGGGGAAAAAGATAAAAGCAAGGATCAACCTGATCCAAAGTAATCATCCTATAATCTAATTCCAAACATTTATGGTTCACATAGGTGACTGTACAAGCAAAATCTTGAGAGGTACCAGTCAAAGGTTTCTTTCTCTCTTTTTCTCCCCTTGCTCACATGTGCTGGTAGTGCTGAATGCAAAGTTAACCACTTGTTGTATGGTATTTATCTTGTTTGTTAACACAATGCAAATTTATGAATGCATTACATAAATATTATTGCATATTATTATATTCATCAACACCAGATTATTTTTTCCATTGTTTTGCTTCACTTAGTTTCCCACAAAGTAGCTTTCAGTTGTCATGTCACTAAATAAATCTTGGGTTTACATGCATGCTACATCTTTCATCCTTTCACAAAATTGCCACCGAATAATCTGTTCTGCACATCACACCCTTCATGTCTAAAGTACATATGCAGTCCCTTTAGGCACATCCAAAATTACACTCAGCACTACATCCTGGTGGAATTTAAAACTGCGTGTGAGACAGCATTTTATTGCAATTCCCCATTTCCTGATTAGATACATTTTCATGTAGTACTCACGGGCAGCCCATGCAAACTTCCCGGATCCATCTCTGCCCCGGCGAGGAAAAACCCGTGGCAGATTTCTAGTGTCCCTCCCAGAGAGTTTCAGGCTATACAGGGCAGAAGGAATGATGTCACCACCAGCAGGTCACTGGCGCAAGGCAATGCATTAGCTGGCTCTAGAGAAGATGAGCTCTGAGCATCCTCTCCTCCCTTACTGGAGAGTGTGGGCAGAAGCAAGAAGCGCGAGCAAGAAGCGGGAGAGGGAACAAGGAGGTTGGAGAATGTGAAATCACTCTGAGGTTTTCCTGTTTGCTACTGTGTGGAGCCACCTGCCACATCCCAGCCACCTGAGAGGGCACCATAGCAACACGTGGGGCTGCTGGAGTTACACAGGGGATGAGGAGAGTCATTAATGACTCCCTCTCCCTCCCCGTGGACTCTTTTCCTCACTCTTGGCAGCAAGGTGCCATCCCCATAATTGTGGGTGTCCAATTCACGGAAAACGAACCAAAATTCCAACAGATTTCACTAAAGACATTTCCTGCCCCTAAATTTGCACTGCTTGCCTTACCATGTGACATTCTGGCACAAGGAGACTTTTTAAGGAAGGAACACAAAAAGTCACAATTTCAAAAATGTTTCTGAAGGAGCTATCAAACCTTTCTCTCCTCCCCTCTCACAGCCACTGCAAAAGTCAGAAACAGTGATTTAAATCACCATCTTAGATCCTGCTTTCACTGCCTCTTGATGTTTCCAAGACAAGAAGCTATCACACCAAGGAATAAGAGAATGGGAAGGTAGGATCAACATTTCATGATGATTTTCTTCTAGCGGTCTGATAGCAAATATATCACTACAAATACGTCCCAAAAGGTGCTTTCTCCCATGACAGCTTTCCTCTGAACACTACAGCCACACCACACTTCCACTGGGAATCAATTCAATCCAGCCCCCCCACCACCTGGGCGCAGCTGGCTCAGGGTTGGCACAGGCATATCCCATTTAATGAGCAACCTATAGATCTTTCCTGACACTGCGGGTAACAGCATCCCCCTCCATTCCTGCCCTGAAAGATTTTGGCTAAACAAGAAAAGTTTGGTGAGATTACCACTGCAGAAATTAATTCTTGCTGTACACAGAGAAACAACTGAATCACCTGAGGCTGTGGCATCACTTTCCTCATAAAGATTCTTCTCCCCGTTCTGATTTAACCAACACAGAGTAAGGTGCATCCTGCTTTTCTCACCCTGCTTCAAGCCTCTTCATAATCCCAAATGCACTTGAGGTAAGTGAATGAACATGAAACCCTACTTACAGAACTTCTGTAGGACACCACTGATGTTTCAAGAGCTCCACTGGTCCCGTTTCTGTGCCAGGAAGTGCTGTTGTGAGGAACAGTGAGGTATTTGCTGTTGTAGGCTGAAAAAGAGTCCATTGCTGATTTTGCTGTCTTCTGTCCATTGAGAGTTGGGTGTGAGGAGGGTAGAGCAAAGTCTGAGAAGGAGAAATAAATATATAAAGCAGGTTTTGTACAGGTGGTTCCCTAATGCAATGGGAAATACTGCAGTCAGTAGACACTATTCATTTCTAGTGTTGTGAACAGATCCAGTGGCATCAGGTAAAGGTACAAACTTGTGGATCATGGTCATTCTCAATAAAGAACTCTTTACACACGTGAAATGCCCATGAAGTATATCTGAGATTATACCTACATGTTCTGGTCTCAGTGGCTAATGTCTGGGATTTCTAAACACACACTCCATTTCTTGTGCTTGACAAGTTACATGGTCACAGTGTGGAATAACAGAGGGTCTGAAGGAGATAGGAATCACCACAGAATCACAAAACGTCCTAAGTTGGAAGAGACCTGAAAGATCATCTCATTTCTATCCCCTGCCATGGGCAGGGACACCTTCCACTATCCCAGGTTGCTCAGAGCCCCATCCAGCCTGGCCTGGAACACTGCCAGGATGGGGCAGCTACAGCTTCTGTGGGAAACCTGTGCCAGGGCCTCGCCATCCTCACCAATCTAACCCTGCTCTATGTCAGTGTGAAGCCATTCCCCTTGTCCTGTCACTCCAGGCCCTTGTCAAGAGTCTCTCTCCATTTTCCCTGTGAGCTCCCTTCAGGTGCTGGAAGGCCAAAAGGAGATCACCCTAAGGCCTTCTCCTCTCCAGGCTGAACAATCCCGATTATCTCAGCCTTTCTTCACAGCAGAGTGGCTCCATCCTTCTGATCCTCTTGGAGGCCTCCTTGCTCCAACAGGCCAATTCCATACAGGCAGTAGCACAGTGAAAAATGCTGATAAAATCCAATGGATACTGAAACTTTCAACACACAAATGTTTCATACTCCTTCCCCCTCTAGTGGTGCCACAGCTGAAATGGGGTTTACTGATCCATATTCTCATCCTCTTGGAGGAGCTCTTATTGTGAGGGAAAACCCATGTCTTGGTCCTTCCAGCATTAGTGTTTTACATCCAGGAAAAGACATCCTGTAGGCATCTGCCTACATGGTCAGCACCATCACCACTACAGAGACAAAGCACCACTGCTTCTGTCTAGTCAGGACTTTTCTCCAGGAAGAAGAAATAATAGCTCCCATCTATCCAGAGAGACACCATATCCATTGTGTACTGCTGAAGTCTGGAGGCTGCTTTTCCCCTTCATTTAGCTGAGCCCCTTCTATCCCCTATACTCAGACTGAAACTGCTCCCCCACCACATTCTGAGAGAGGAGACAGAGGAATGCTAAAGAAGGAAATGCATGGAGGAGGGGGACTGACCCCTAAATGTTATGCTTATTCTTATGTTTCCTGTCAACACCAGGTTAGGGTCCAGCAGCACTTGAACAGTCCAGCAGATTGACTCACCAGTCTCCCCTGTCTGATCTCCTGAGCAGACTCGTGCTTGGTTCATTTTAATGAAGCACATAATGATGCCACAAGGGAAACTCCAAGGAAAATAATTAATAAGTGAAGGTTTCATTCCCAAAGGCCACACACAATGTTTCTCCAGTATTTTCAGACTGAGTCTGGGATATCTCATAAGACCTTTACACAGTCAATTAAAGACCTCTTTTTCTTTCCAGTCCTTTTAACTAGGCCTAGGAAAAAAGCTGCAGTTCATTTATAATAAGATGATTTCATTTCCATTATGCTTCCCAACCTCCAGAAACTGTGTCACGAACCTGAGATTAACACTGGTAAACTGGTGAGGCAGTCAGGGACTCCCAGGCAGAATAAGTTTTTTGATGGAAATGCAATTGCCATATCTGTATCTGGCAGACTCCTGTTCTCCCAAAAGCTTCTCATCTTCCCAAATTAGACTGATTCAACCAAAATGTTTTGTTTTGAATGCATTCCACATCTGACAGTTCTTGCCTGTGGTACAACAGTGCCTCAGGGGCTTCTGCTTCAGATGCAGCCTGACCTCATTCCACCCTGTGAGCCTTTATGACATCTGGCCCTATATGTTCTCATGCAGTAAATATTCTGGAGGAATTAGTATTGATAGAAACAAGTTCTCTGTGTGAATGTACATGAATATACATAAAAATTTTAAATATGCACACATGCATAGCATATTTGCATGTATATTTATATATATACATATATATATGTATGTATCACCAGAGAACAGCAGTACAGGGAATCTCAAATTCAACTTGGAAAACAAATGTTCAAAAACTACACTCATTCTACAAAAATAGCTGGGGAGCCATCCCTCCAGTCAAACTCCATCAAGTTGTAAATGGCTTCCAAGGACAAGATATCTCCACGACAGAGATCAGTGACCAGCTCCAGCACCAATTCACAGCCAGTCACAACCTTCTCTTTCAGCTTCTCTGCACTCCTTTGCCTCAGCTTTTTGCAAACTTAAGGGTTGGCCACATGTGCAGCAATCAATCTCACTGTTTTGTGAGGTCCTTGTTCAAAGTGCCTCCATGAAGAAGTTGCACAGACTGCCAAATGTGGAAGGACTGAGAGGATGTGTTAAAGGACCACACTGCTTGAGAAAGAGGCAGTAAAGGAGTCTGCCTAATTAGGAGCTCTGTATTAAATCCTGAGTAACAGCCAATTAACTGAGCTGAGTGGTCCAGATGATCATATTATCACAGCATAGAGTAGCTGCAAGTATGCAGAATACACTGCAAGTGGTTTGGACACCCAGGGCACAGACAGGGAACTGCTTTCATTTATCTTCCACCCTTTCCAGTTAAGTATCAGAAAGGATCTGCATTTCTAAAAGACACCACAGTTAGAAGGATGCTCCTCTGCAAGGCTGTTCAAAATATCTGCAATTTAGAAGCATTGTTTGGCAAACTCCAACCTCCAAGTAGGGATGAAAAAAAACCTGCTTGAACTCACTGTTTCCTTGTAGTTTTACTCAAACATATTTTTTCCAAAGGATGTATATATATGAAAATATGTAGCATGGTTATATACATGTGCTCTTTAGGTTCTCAGTAAATAATGACTTCTCAGCTCTGAATATAGATGAAGAAGCTCAGCTTGTGCCAAAAATATTTCTTGTCCACATCTCCACCAAACTCAACGCAACTACAGCAAAGTGTGATTTCTTCCACTGTATCTTCAAAACCACCATGTTAGTGCCTTTTAAGACCACAGGAATTAGGCAGAGAAGGCTGTTTGGGCTGTCTCTAATGCCATCTAATTTGCAGCCTGTGTGTTCAGGGCTAACACAGTACCTCTCAGACTGTAGGTGGAAAGGGCAAAACAGTGAATCTTGACTAATGCTTTGCATAGGCTGGGTGTATCTTGCCTGTCTGAACCCCATGCCAACACTCAGTTTGAAATGTCCTGAGCCTCCAGGACATGTTGCAGGAGAATCTCTTGGGCAGGACTCAGTAACTCTGTTGTATTCCTTTACATTTGGCCATACATAACACAGATATCCTTTGCCTTCCCACCTCCAGAATATTATTAGAGAAGAAATACTCTTTATAAAGAGAACCATTCAATTCTGAGTTTAGTTATGAGATGGATTTTAATAGAAGCAGTTAAGCAGTACGGGACTAACACCTAAATAATTCTCGAAACATTCTAAAGAGAGAAATACCAGATAGGTAAAATATAATGGTCAAATTCTAACATTCTATTATTCAAATAAGGAGTTTGAAGTTCACATCAGAGGTACAGCCTCAGAAACAATGAGATAGCATAGAAACAACCACAGAGCTTTTGACTGTGACAGCAGAAGAAAAATGACTCAACATCAGCCTTGAAAGTTATTCAGGGCAGTTATTCTAAACTTGTACACTGGGAACTCCAGCACAAAGGTTTTATGCACTGACCAGATTTGCTCCTTTTGTATGGGAATTGAGAGCTCAGGGCTGCCCATTTTCTCCTGGAAAAGGATATTGCTCACTCCCCACAGTTGCACTGCA
This sequence comes from Tychaedon coryphoeus, assembly GCA_013398595.1. Classification (NCBI taxonomy): domain Eukaryota; kingdom Metazoa; phylum Chordata; class Aves; order Passeriformes; family Muscicapidae; genus Tychaedon; species Tychaedon coryphoeus. The sequence goes on along the minus strand of WBND01000231.1, from coordinate 32,764 downwards.
ATAAGGCAAATACGGGTGGAAACAGCAGAAGACCAGCACAAGGCATTTGTCTAATTATTGTCTTTTCACATGGATCACAACACTGACCCACAGCTGCACTTCTGAGGCTTCAAGATAAATTATCTCTGCATGCTTTTTCTCTGAGCTCTCTGTATGTTTGTTTTTTTTTTTAGTATCCTAAAAGACGACAGAGAAGTCTGTCCAAAGTACTCCTTTCTTTGTTTTCCACCCCGTTTTGGCCTATCCCACTTCCTAGGCAGCAATAAGAATGAAACAGAGAATAAACTTACCAGGCAGGTGTGTTTCCATGTTGCCTGGAGGTTTGGCTGGAAGTTGCGTCAGTGCTAAAATAGGATGTGGCTGTGCCATGCACAATCTGCTTCTGCACTGGCTTAAGGAGGGAACAGCACCAGCAGCTATTTCCATCCTGCCTTGATCCTGCTTTAAGCAAACTACAAACCGGAGCTAATTAGCGAGAGCTTCTGGTTTGGTGATTACCATCATGAAGGGAAGAGAGGGAGAAAGACCAATCTCCCATGACCTGAGAGGCCATGGCAATTCTCTGCCTGAACTTCAGCACCTTGTCTTCATGCTCCATAACAGCAAGGTAACAACAGGCATATTTTGTCCAGAAGGCAGTGGAGAAGAAGGAAAAAGGCTAATGTAGAACCAGGGCTCTACAGCAGAGGCAGCTCTGTCCAAAGAGCCAGCACTCAAGGATCAGATTGTCCTGGAGGTGCTTTCTGTGGGGAAAAGTCTTTATATCTTCAAAACTTCACTGTGCTTCCAGGTAGGTGGTAAGTGCAGAAAGCTTTTTATAAGGTTCTGTTTCAAGGACTCAAGTTACCTCAGTGCCTGCATGCACTGTCATTCCTGCATGAAATATTCAAGGGATTATCTTGTAATCAGCTGTCTAATCAGAACAGGTGATGGATCCTGCTTAGCCTTCAACCTTGCAATTTAAGCAATGTATAGGGAAGAAAAGTTGTTGATGACCTAAGCTATCTGAGAAAGGACTCTTATTTGCCAATGATAACTAGAGGGAGATGTAACTAATACAAGTCCAAATCTTTTTCTTCTTTTGGCCTATTTATGACATTATGATGGTTTCTGTAGTGTGACAGGGAGAAATGGATTTATTTAATGCATGAACAAAGTCCAGTGGTTCTGTGACCTTGTGAATCAGGATAGTGCACTGTGTCATGGCTGGCAAGGGTAGAAGTTGTCTCTGTCACAGAGAGATGTGCTGATGCACCCTGGTTGTGCCATCAAACCTGCTGAGTACATAAAGGGAGCAGTGCAGCTGTTGTGTCCCAAAACTTGGGCTGGGTGATGTAAAATTTTCCCAGCAAGACTAAGAAATTTATATGGGGTTTTAAATTAATTAAATCACCCCAATCTTCTTGGCCTCTACTTTGAAATGGCATTTCTTATCTTCTAACCACTACATCAACAGATATCAAATACTTTGTTCTTTTTACCCTGCTAGTATCTTATGTTACTCTCAGAACTTCTTTCAGAAGTTGTAAAAACTAAATTAATCTGTTTCCTAGATAGGGAACAGATCTCCTGCTTTCTACACCTCTCTCAGGGAGAGGGAAATGAAAAATTTCTGAAACTTTCACTATTTTCCATCCACAATCTATGCAGCTCCAACTAAGCTCAAACCAGAAAGGAAATCCTGGCTAATTCTGGAATAGTACAGGAATGTTGAGCCAGGTCCTTCTGGGATCCCTGTGGACTTATAGCTCTGCCTGCACAGGTTCCAATTACCAGATTCTATAAGCCATAAGGATGGGTGTGTTACAGATAACACACTTAGCTCAGGTAATAAATATACACAGCAATATGAGAGGAAGCAATATCCAGCTGCTTAGCATGGAAGCAGACTATTTTTAAGACTTTCCAATGGAGTAAATCATATCTTGGCATCACTGTCTTTCCTGAGGTACCTGGGTATGGTGTTAATTGATAATGCAGAGCTGTGGCAAATAATACCAATATACCTGATTGTGTTTCACCTGCTGTAGAAGAGTGGTGCTTGCAAGTCTGTAAATTTAGCAGAGAGATTAGATGTTTTGAATTATTAAGGAGTTATATAAGACTCCTCCCCAAATCCATTCAGCATTCCTGTAAATCTATCCTGTGGCACACTCAACAGTCCAGCTGGTGTTCTGAAGCCGTGGGATGTGCTCCTAATCATTGGTGGAAAGGTAAAGACCAAGGTAGTTCAAACCCATCAGGGCTCACAAAGCAGTTTGTATGACTTGGGAAACAACATTCCTCAAAGCCTGGCTTCTGCTGGAGAATGCCAATGGAGCAGTCAGATGTAGAGTACTGTGTGATGTGCTGGCCCACTTGATTGTAGGCAGGACTGTGCTCTTCACTGCTGCCAGGGAGGAATTCTGCTGAAAGTATTTAATTGCACTAATTGCAGCTGCCTGAGTGAAAGGCAGTGAAACCTGCACAGAGCAGATCTGAGCCCACTGGGTCCTTAGGCAAAAGACAGACAGCGCTTTCAGGACAGATCACTTAAAAACTTTGATTCTCATACCAGCAAGTCAAAGTCAAAAGTATATTTACCTCCTGTAGCCTGTTAAAGGAGATGGTATAACATTCCCTTCTGCTTTTTCTTTCCTGCCAGTCTGTTTCCACAGCAGGATTTTCAAAGAAGACCCTTCTGGCCTTGCAATACACAGGTAGTAGCCAGTCCTGAGTAACAACATCTAGACCACACCAAAGTTCTCAGAACTCCCTGTTGTAAGTAAAGCCAGTAAGTGCTCTTCTCATGGGCTGCATTGCACTGACTCATACAATTGATTATCTAATTAGAAGACCTGTCTGCAGCCACAAAGCCTTAGGCTGGAACGCCGTCAGCTTTCACGAGCTAAGAAGGGTCAGTCTGGGTGAGTGCACAGGTTGAAACAAGGGGACATCCCAGCCATGGTAAGTGGAAGAGGATGACATTTGCCTTTTACTCCTGATCCATCCCTTCTCTCTGCTCCTCTCTGATGTTGCAGATTGCTACTCCAGGAACAGCTGATCAGCTTCAGATAAACTGTTGAGAAGCTGGGTGACCCAAATCCCAATTGTCAGGGAGCTTAGTATCTAGAGGCAGCTACAGGAAGGAAGTGGTGAGGGTGGAAGTAAACTGGTGACAGATCTACTGCAGCAAGTGGGGCTGGGTTTCTCTCTCTGGTGTTATTGTGGCCTATAGAAGATGCAGAGATGCACAGAAGGCTTGCACTTCTACACTGTGCAGCAATAAAGGATGTCTTGAAAGAATAATAAAAACAAAAAGGGCTCACAATTCAGGTTGTGTTGAATCCACAGCTGACTGGCAACAGAGAAGCAGCAGGGATCTTCCTGGCTCCTCTAATGAAGGAATACAACTTACCATTTTAGTTGAAAGCACAGGAGTTTTTGTTTCTTCTCAAATGGGAGATTTCCTTGCAGATGGGGAGATGCCTTGATCCATTTAATCATGTCAGAGTGCCATTCATTATTTTTAAATTGTTGGTTAAACAAGGAGCTTAAATAATTTTTGTCTTTCAAAAACACACATGGAAATAACAGTCCTCCCTCTCTCATATTTTTGAGAAATTAGTACTTACCTATGAAACTGCTTCACTGATACAAAATTCCTCCGCGACCAACAACACTCCAGAAAATCTTTTGTGTTCCATGGCCCAACTGGACAAAGTGGAATTTAAATCCCTGTAAATATATGCCTGGGAGCAGTAACTAAATTAAACTTGCCACTGCAAATTCTGCATCTAAATTAAATTCCAACTTTTGGAACAAATGCAACAGGTGAAGTTCAGGTACCTGGAAGTAAGGGACATAACCACTGAGCTTTCTCCTTGAGATGGTCTGGTCAAGAGCTGAAGTAAGAGCTGTCCTTAACCGTGCACACAAGTCCTAAGGACTTGCAGAATTTACACAGCCTGTCCTCAACACACAGTTTCTTTGCATTCAGCTTCAGGACAAACATGTATTACCACTGCAGAAAGATATTTGGTTGTCTGAGCCACAACCAGTATTGTTTGTGTACCAGGAACATCCTACTCCCACTCCGAAGCATTATCCCATAATTACTGTACTCCCTGAAAAAAATGGGAGGAAAAAAGACCAAAAAATTGTAAGTCCACAGTGTGTCACTAAGGACTGAAGTGGGGAATGAAAGTGTAATGTCTCTGCAGACAATACTAAATTTGAGAAATGTTCTTTAAGTATAAGCAACTGCTTCTAAGTATGATTTGTTTGTGGTTGTTCTTTTGGGTTTTTTTTCAATAATGTGGATTAATTTCCACAGTGAAATGAAGGGAATCTGTCTCCCACAATCCACCCCAAGATGAATCGGACTGTGTTCTGTTGTGCTGGTAAGCTTTATTGTTTGCTGTGTTGATACAATTATTCAGGATTCTAATGGATAAGGCAGTGTACAGAGAAAACGATGCTTGCATTGTGAAGTTCCTCCATCATAAAGCTTCAGATTAAGCAGCTGGGCTTCCGAGCAGCATTTCGGGCGTGCACTTGCGAGCGCGGCATTTGCACAGCGAGGCGGAGGAGATGGAGTGCTGCACCAAGGTCCCGTTGGGACACCGCAGGGGGATTGTCACTGTGGTGGTCTGAGTGGCTGTACAGCAGCTGCACTGGTCTTCCCACTGCCCTGTCTGAGCAGAGTACCTGGTGGTGCTTCTGCACTTGCCCTGAATGGAAAAAGAAGAGAGATGAAGGTTGAACAGAGCTCATCGCACTCAGAATCCTGGTTCTTTCCTTCAAAACGTCTGTGGGTGACTTTGCCCAGCTTCTGTGCACTGCTGTAAAACATGAACTCAGGAACAGGTGCCTGACTCCAGAATAAACTAGAGTGCTGCTCAAAGAGTAACTTCTTGTGAGCATAAACACAGCAAAGGAGAGGTGAAGAAACTGCTCACACACACACACACAAAAGCCCGGAATTTAAAATCTCATAGGGAATGTCCAGAACTATGGTGTTGGCTTCTGAGCAAATGTGGTTATCATGCATTCAGAAAGTGCTTCAGCCCAAATGCTTTAACCCACACACCCACTGTTGCCCTGCTGGTGCTATTTTTTCTTGTTCTGCTTGTCTGGCACTTAACTAATTTAGACCAAGCTGTCAGTGCCTGTAGCCATAAGCCTTCATGATGTAAAAACAAGCAGCCCCACGTAACACTCTGTCAGAGTCCATTTCCTTTGGTGGCTTTGTGCTCTTATTTCCCAGTCTAATTAAATTAAAACATCTTATCATTATTAAAGAGAGCTTTAGAAAAAATGTACTTAATATTGTTTATTCCCAGTATAAAATCTGGACTTCTGCAGGAGAAACATCAATACTCATGACTTCATGGCTAAGGACCATTAACTTTGTAGACAGAACAAGAGGTCATGAATTATTAGTTATGCCATAACTTGGATTGCACAGAAGGGTGGATTAAAATCCTTGTATGTGGCTTGTTTATCTTGGAAAGAGCAGAGATGGGAACACTCAGAAGGGAAGTTCTGCTCCTGTTTTAAAAGGAAGTTGCCATATAAGGTGTAAGCAGTGATGGGCAGGAAATTAAAATTTTAATCTGATTATGGAAGACACAAGACACGTAGAACACAACAGCTTAGTGCCAAAGCTAATGGAGGAATCCCAGAGCTTATAGGGCACGCATGTCAAATCTTGGCACTCAGGTTTAAAGGCCCTTTAAAATGTCATTTATCTAAATAGCTATTTCAATTCCCCTAATCAACCCAGAGGGTCAGTGCTTAACTACAGACTCAGAGCTGAAAATCAGCTTCACAATGTGAAGAAGATAAATATTCCCTTTTTTTTTTTAATGTAGAAAATCTTAACAGAGCTTCTTCAGAGTCATTAATTTCTAATGGAAGCAAGAGAGTGGGATAAATGAAGCCTTTTTGTCTAACACGTGCCTTTTTTCATGCTGGTTTGACTAGGGAAAATTCAGCATCACCATATTACTTCAGGAAATAAGTGCCAATGAGTTTAACACCAATTCAATCAATGAGAAACTGATGCTCCTCTTACTGAAGTGAAACCATAGTAGAGGAAAAGGTTTACTTTTGGGAAAGAGAAAGGGGAGGTCTTGGGGCAGAGGGGGGTGGATTTTTGTTATTTACCTCACAATGAGAAATGGGCACTTCCTTTTCAGCCACACATCCATTGATATTCCCATACTGCAGCCTGGTACTTACGGTATGACATTCCACTTCCACACCTACCAAGTGAAAAAAAAGAAAAAAAAAGGAAAAAAGTGTTTGACACTGCTGACAACTGCTTTTTGTAACTCACTTCCCCTTACTCCTGAAACTGCTGTCAGTGAAATGTTATTCCTGGTAAAATCCCTAGCTGGGTGTGTCTCCTTAGAGTAATTCGTGTAGAGTTGTGTGACTTCCACACTACAGACCTAAAATTCCACTAGAGGAGGGTCTCTCTCATGTTTCTTTTATATTGACTGTTTTGTTTTAAAGTCACCTTGGCCATCTAACACCAGCCTCTTCCCTGGTCTTTGACAGCTCTCCTGTTCACTTTTATAACAGAGTGGGGGATCTGTTGCCCCATTTTCAAAGAGAACCTCATAATTAATATTCTCAAATATAAACTAATCCAGAATATTTTCTTCTGAATTCCTGCGTGTTTTGGTCTGCATCAAAAGACTTGTAAAGGAGCCAATGCTTATTTCAGTGGGTATTTTGTGCACAGACAACAGCAGCTCTGTGTAATGTTACTATAGTTTTACGTCTCTGTGAAAAGACAGGCTCCTACTCATACCCATTTCTAGCTACCCAATGAAATTTCCATGTTAAACAGAATATTGGACTGATTTTTAGATGCTAACCAAAAGCATTTCAGAACGTTGAAGGAATTCAGCAGAGCAACTGCACAACTAAGTACATACACAAAGGGAAGAGAAAGGTATCCTCCTTCCTACCAGCAAACACAGCTTTCTATTGGAATGTTGGTACCAAATTAACTCTGTGCCTTGCTAAAACCTTAAATTTCATTTTAAAAAATGCAGCTCATTTCTGCTTCCAGGGCTGGAAATTCCCTTTCTCTTTCAATGATTTCATCACTCATTTATAAAAATTGTCCACCCGAAAGGACAGTTGTGTTCACACAATTGAAAAAAAGAAATAAAGTCATCAGCCTCAATTCAGCATCATCCCCTCCTTTTTGATCCTGACTTATCAACTTCTTCTCTAGTTACTTTACCTCTGTTATCTACTTTTTTGTTGACTGTGCCTCCTCTGCAAAGGCAAGTGTTTGTAAATTAAGATAGGTTAGATTGAGAACAACAGAGAAAAAGAGGTGAGAAGCAGAGATACAACTTCTTTGTTAAGTGGGAAAATAAGGAATATCCTTTTCCAACTATCAAGTCCTGTGGTTAATACCACAAAAATCTCATAAGAAAATAAAACCTGTTCACTTGTGTGATCCAACAAACTTAAAAGCTGGAACAATGCCCTCAGACACACTAAAAAACTCCAGTTGTGAAGACATAACATAGAAACTGGCTCCTCAACCAACTCCTTCACCCAAGGACTTGTAGACTCTGCTGAGCCAAAGGCATCAGCCTGGACTTGAGGGAGCAAGTTCTTTGGCCAATTCTTTATGCCACAGAGACATCAGAAAGACAGACTCTCTCAAGACCTTGGAAGATAATGTACTCTATGTCTGTGAATAACTGAGCCACATCCAGGCAAAACATCATTGGGAATAAGGATTTGAAGGTCCATCCAATATGGGAGGCTGTAGTCATGCAGTACCTAAAACTGATCACTTAGGTCAGTCTGCCTTTGCTGCTGCAGGGAGGTATAACTTTTAAATTACTCTAACTGGTAAACAAATCTATGAATTGATCTGTGCTCATTTGGAACTAGTTCCTCCCTGATTGCAGTGATTGGCACTCACTCACAATTAGTAGAGCCTGCCCATCACCCTGTCTTTTAAATCTCAAAATCTGCTTTTGTTAATAAATAATTTTGAGTATTACTTACTTGTGGCCTGGTGGAGGAAGCTCCCTTAACCAAATTACCTGACTGATCCATTTGCTGACAGTCTCTCAATAGCTTTCTGACTTCTGTCTCTCAAGCCAGAGCTCAGTGATTATCCAGACAGGCAAAGGCTGCAAACTCTCTAGGAGTTACCATCCTTCATCAGGGGTATTATTGCAGCAGCTCCTGTGCCAGAGTGGTGATGGGCTGCTATGCTGGACATCTTTTATTTATGAGCACATGCATAGCAAAAATAAGAAAATTTAAAGACATAACACAGACAAGATGTTGGTATTCTGACCTTCAAAGAGAATTTCAATCCTTTGTTATCTTGTTTTTAATTTTATATAAGCTACAGTATTATTTTTTACTACAGAGGAGAAAACTGAGAGGTTATCTGCTCACAAATGCATCAGAGATTTATTGTAGAAATGAGAACCCAACCCTGCCATCCTTCCTTATGTAAGCAAACCCTTCCTATTCTCACAGCCTGACTGACATTTGGATTATCCACACAAAGATGCATGAAATTAAGAGTTGCAGGATTGACCCCTAAACTGACAAATTTAAGAAGCAGTCAGGCTGTTCCATAGGAATGCATTTCCCCTACTATTTTTGGTTAATATTTTATCAAAAAACATTACTGTCACCAGGGTTGGGCTTTTTTGATTAATTAATTTTAATTTGATTGATTATTCATGAAGTGTTTTCCTCACATATTCAGTAGTATCAGGTTATGTGACTTGTCTGTGCAGGACCATTCCAGTGATCACTAGATGAACAATAAAATAAAACATTCATAATTAACATCTGCATAAAATGTGGAGAGTATCAATTTCTTTCTAAGCACTTGGGAATACTGTCAAAACACGTGTTCTAGATGACAAAACATGACAGCAGCATGCCAGTCAGAGGGTGGGCTTCTTTGATGGTTTATTATAACCACATTGCTAAGTTCTGTTCCATTACACTGCACATCATGGAAAATGTAGGTACTTACACACTCTGCCTTCTCCATACAAGATTTCTGGATTATTTACTTACATGTGTCACAGCAAGTGTTGCCAATTTTTGCAATTCTGCCCTAAAATGATTTAAAAAAAAAAAAAAAAAGAAAACTCAAATTTTG
>WBND01000231.1:0-23229 GCA_013398595.1 Tychaedon coryphoeus | reverse complement strand
AAATAAATTCCTGGAAACCAGAAGGATAAAACCAGTAGCATTCAAGTCTTACATCTGTTTAAGAAATATCACATCTATTGAGCAAGTTTTAAAAGCAATAAAACTTGATGTTTCTTGTTTCATTGCTATCATCCAGAAAATAATTCTCAGAAATATATGTATAGTGCAAATTATTGAAAAGCTATAGTGAAAGGGAAAATGGAGAAATATTTACGCTGCAGGGTGATGTCATTGTTGTACTAAGTCTCTGGGCTTACCTGCAAAGGTTTGAAGACTTTTTAAATTAAAAAACCTAAAATTTTGATCTGCAACAAGATGAAAACCACTAATTTTATAGCTGAAATTGTTCTGTTTAGGGGGAATAGCAAAAGGATAAATACAGTTTGAGAAATTCTGTTTTAAAAATAAACTGGTTTTCACTGATTTTTCTGTTAACTTGAACATGATAATAACCCCAAGCCTGTAATATAATGCTGCATTTTTTTTTCTAAATCTTTATTTATACAACAAAACTGTGCATTATAATTTCACAAAGTGAGAAATGCCCTATTGGAGCTTTATTTTCCCACATTATAAATAACAAATCCTCCATTTGTTTCATGTGTGTGAGCAGAGTGGTTTGGCCACAGGCTTTATTAAAGGTACCCTGCTTCCTGCCATGCCCAAGAAAATGGGACCAGGTGGATGTAAACACCTGTAAGATGTGTAAAACCTGACAGATAAGCAAAAGCAGGGTCCCATGTGCTACACACACCTCCCTCTACTCCTCAGTGTCAAATTTACCTCAAATCACAAGAAAGATGGGTGGATACTTCATTTTTATTTCTGCTATACAACTGCAGTTGAGGAAGTATGATCTTCCTAGAGCAGTGTGAAAATTCCTTTCCCTAATCTCACATCATGGCAGAGAAAAAAATATCTTAGCATTTTCTTAGCAATATGCATATTTCTCAGTTTGTGTCACTGTCCACACAGTTTTGTTCTGGATCCCAACTGAGAACATTGTAAGAAGCACCACTTGCAAATGTTTGTTACTTCAAATATTCAGCTTCATATTCATAACAGAATTATGGCCAGCACAGTCCCACAAAATGCCAGCTTATATTTTGACACAGAGAAAACCTACATCTTCCTGGATTTCAGAGAAAGTTCCAATCCAGTTTAGCCAAGGTATTGGGAGAGGGTTGGGGTTCCCACCCAGCACACAGAAGGTACCAGGCACATGGCAGAGTCCATTAGGAAACCTGGAAACAGAACCTGTTCCACTACTTACTCCTTCAGCCAAGCATCTTCTGGCATCAAATGGAGGACAGCCAGTGATTCTCCTTTCCCAGATAAATTCCCCTCTCTCATTTACTCTACAGGAGTGACTGTCACAGCCATCCTGAAGGGATGTGTTTGCCTGGAAAGATTGCAGAGGTGTTAGATTTACACAGAAACAACAGGGTAAGGAAATTTTCAGGATATTCCTTTGCTGATGTCTCAATACAAGTACCATGGTGGTGACATTTATAAGATGGAAATCTTTAGTAAACAGCATTGTTTATCAACAAAGTCATTATCATCTGTTTAATTCCATGGCCATATTGATCACAGCCCTGCCCAGACTGACCAAAACCTGACCTTTTTCAGCTGGTAACAGGGTGGAAATTTCCATTAGCTTAGGAAAAAGAACTCTAAGTGAGAGATTTGGGGGTCTGACCTATGATCTATCTTTTACAGAGACATATATACAATTATTTACCTTCTGGATAAGTTGGGAACTTCTTTAGAAAATATCTATAAAACCACCCCCCCCCCCCCCCCCCCCCCCACACCAAATCATTTAGGTTGGAATTAACCCTTAAGAACAAGTCCAGCCATTAACCTCCCACTGCCAACCAAGTCCACCACAAAACCACACCCACACATTTTTAGAATCCCTCCATGGCTGGCGAGTCAACCACTGCCCTGGGCAGGCTGTGCCAAAGCTGGACAATCCTTCCAGTGAAGAAAAAATTTAATAAAATTTAATAATTTAATATAAAATTTAATATTAAAAAATTTAATATCCCCTGGCACAGCTTGAGGCTGTTTGCTCTCACCCTGTCCCTGTTCCCTGGGAGCAGAGCCTGACCCCCCAGCTGTCCCCTCCTGTCAGGAGCTGTGCAGAGCCAGAAGGTTCCCCTGAGCCTCCTTTTCTCCAGGCTGAGCCCCTTTCCCAGCTGCTCCTGGTGCTCCAGCCCCTTCCCCAGCTTTTTGGCTCTTCCCATACTCTCCCCATTTAAGACTTCTCATAGGAATGGAATAAAAGAAGAAATTAAATGCTGTCTCTTGCAAGAGAGGATGGGGTTTAACCAGAAAAATTTCCACTCCTGTTAAAGAACATACCATGCATTAAGGCCAGGCTAGATGTGGCTCTGAGCAGCTTGCTCTACTGGAAGGTGTCCTTGCCCATGGCAGGGCATTGGGACAAGATGATCTTTGAGGTCCCTTCCAACCCAATCCATTCTATGATTCTATGCTGGAGAAATTTCTCAAAATTAACATTTTCAACTTAACTATTTAACATTTAAAATGAGGGTTTTCATTTCCTCTAAATACCTGTTCGAGGTCATATCCCAGTTAAAGTTCCTTGATAACATTCCTGAATCTAGAATGCCCCTCTAGAATTTCACACTGTGGTATGAAGTCTCCAATTTTTTCATTTACAAACAAATGAAATTCCTTGATCAATTATTGGGAGATACAAAAATCAGTGGTCATACCATGCTACCTAATCAAAAAGGAAGAGAAATGCACTTCCCTGGGGTTGAACAGAAGCTGATGATACATTTACATTTATTCATAAATGAAAGAAAGAGTGCTTAAAACTTACCTGAAGATATTGAACCCTTCCATCTCTCAACCTGATGCTACATGAAGTTGGCACACATTTTCCACAGCAGGAGCCAGGGATTTCCTGCCTTCTGTAGTTCTAGAAGGTGAAGGACATTTTTCTGGGTTTATTTTGTTTTTAAGCATGCATCCAATATTTTTTTTAAGAGATTTTTTGTTTGTGGGGTTTCTTTTTTAATAAGATTCAGTAGACAAAATGATAGCCAGAAAAAAAAACTTCTCAGTAAAACCAAAGAATTCTACACAGTGTGACATGGAAAAGTGGTTGGAAATGCTGAAACTGGGGAGAAGAGGGCAAAATATCCAGTAAGCATTGGGCAGAGAAAGGGCAGAACAAGGCTAAGCTGGAAAATTTGGAGTATGGAAAGAAAAAGAAAATGGCTTGATTCAAGAGAATAAAAGAGCATCAGAGAAGGTACAATATAGAAAAAGGAAAAAGGAGAGAATGAAAGAAAAGGACAATAATGGAGCCCCACAAATAGCATTAAAGGAAAAAACAGTGGCAGGAAAAAGAGCATAGGTGAATGAGCAGCACTAGGTGGAGAGACAGAGATACAGAGTGGATAATGGAAAGGAAAAAACCAAACCAAGCAGAAAGGAACTGAGCTAACACATGAAGTGTCCCACAGTAACATCCCCAGCTGCTCCAGATAACCAACAGCTGCTTGTGATGAGATGAACATTTTTAAGAAAACAAACACTTTCTGGTTTAGTGAAGGCATGCATGTCATCCATATGTTTTTTACAGAAAGAGAATTTGGGGAGATGGAGGTTACTATTAAATCACTGGGGGGGAAACGTAGTTCATCGTCATTTAGGTGAACTTTCCCTACTAGCAAAAGTATAACCACCTAAAGCAGGTCATAAAGTGACCCAGAAAATGTCCCTCCTGAGCAGAATATGCTGGAGTTGGCTGCACTTCAATTGCCAGAGCTTTTCCTTACACAACTTCAGCATCCAGGAGAAAGCAGGTACTCCTGAGAGAATTGGTATTCTTAATCCATCTGTACTCTTAAATTTTATCCATTAACAAGGAATTGCTCTTAATCTGGGTATACCATGAAGTCAAAGGCTTTGAGACAGGAAAGATCCTGTGGAGTGTGTGAATCCCACTGGCCTTAGGGGGATTAAGACATTCTGTGTCTTATTTGATTTTTCCCCCCACCTCAAGTTCCACAAATTCATTACAAGGGCTAGGAAGGGATATACACTCCTAGACCTGCAACTTCCCTTGGGTAGCTGCACATCTCCCAAACACAGGTTCACAGTCCTTAATAAGCCCAACTGGAAATGGCCCTTTCTGAAGGGTTTTCTGTCTAGCCTGTACTTTTGGGTCACGCGGGGAAAAGGAGCTGTTTGGGAAATGTGTGGGTGGTGATAGAAGCAGGAGAGGAATGTTTCCCCCTCTTTTTTTTTTTTTTTATTGTGTATTTTATTGATGCCTCTACCTTTAATTTCTAGAGCTGGCTCCTTTCATTGAGCAGCAAGAATGGATATTATTGTGGGAACGTATGCATGCACACATGTCTCTGGCCACAAATTCAATCTGGTGTATCTGACTGGGTTCTTTTCATGGATCTGCCAGGTTATATTTTGTGGAAGTTATATTTTGAGAAAGATGCTCAGCACTGAGCTTGGCCATTTATTTCCCCTTCAGAAGCCTATGTCTATAATCAAACCTTACAGGAGGGCTGATATTACGGTTTAGAACCACAAAAAGAAATCCAGATTGTTGTTTTTTCACAGGCTACATCCACACCACCAAATAAAAGGGATCAAAGCCATTTTGATGGCCCAGGTGACAAGTGGAACACTTACGAATTATCTGAGCTGCATTCTCCATATGAAACTGGCTGGCCTTGGGGTGTCCTAATCACTGACCTGTCCCTGGATGTAATTTGGAAGTCACAACATCATTTTTCTACTCACAACAGGCCAGCTGGCACACTGTTGAAAATTCTTCAATAAAAAAGAGTTGCAGGAAATAATTTGAACCTGCAGTCTTGCTCTATTTTTCTAATGGTAGAGATTACTCACTACAGAAACTTAACTATATTTCCAGGGTTTTCCAGCTCTACTTCAGGATGAGAGATTGGACTCATCAAAAACTCTGTCCCTCTCTGTTCCAGGGACTCTATCAGTGTATGCTTCTCCTGGACATCAGCCAGGAATCCCAAATGATCATATTAGGGATGTGGAACTTTGGGTGCCATGGCCACCACTTGCAGAGGCCCTGGGTTTGGTTTGGCCCATTGGGCTCTATCCACTATCCAGGGAAAGGATGAAGATGAGGAAGAGGCATTTAAATTAAATTTTTTTTCTGTGAAACTTAGCAGCTGGTCTGTGCTCTTTGGATACAGGGAGATCAAACCAGCCTCTTCAACTCACTTAGGTCTCCTTCTACTCGAGGTATTGGTGCTAAGTGAGACAACAACACAATTGAGCAGAGCTAGTCAGGCAATCCTGTCACACTGTAGGTCAGTGGAGTAAAAATGGAGGCTGTATCCTTCTGGCTCTCTCAGCCAAAGTTATTCCTTGCAGGTGATGGAACCAAAAGCAGCAGCAAAGACTTCAAAAACCAATGGGAACTGATGGGGACAATAACTTCAAATCACCAAAGGCATGGGCTGGGAACCAAACAAATGCTACTGAGCCCAGCTTTTAGACAATTTGGAAGAGTCACAGGAAAGGCCTGAAGCATGGAGATCTGGCTGAGATGCCAGTCCCTGGAGGTACAGATAATAGAAAAGAGTAGGTAGAAAAGAGGACTCAGCAGCTCCTGTTGCAAATGATTTGCCAAACCTTATATTGCCCTAAGGGTAAGTAATCTAAAATAAACAACAAAATGTGCCTGTAGAGCTGAGTGCAATAGAAAGTTATCTTTGCTATGCTGAGGATTTAGATCAGATTTGGTGTTTATCATCCCATTCAAGGAAAGAACACAGAGCCAAGACTTCCCAGAAGAACCTGAAGAAAGGCCAAAAGCCCCAGAGTTATACCAGACCTAAACTGGTGTGTAGAGTGAAGAACACAACTGTCATCAGACACATTCCTGAGCAGAGCCCCCAGAGGGCTGGCACTCACCCCTGGGCAGGCCTGGCAGTTCAGTTTGGTGCACCTCAGGGTGTATTTCCGAGGGGCTGACTGGAAGCAGTCACACGTCGTGCACTGATCCACCATCAGGCGCCTCCCGTGCTGAAACAGAGGAACCAGTTTGTCATCAGTGACCATCTCACCCTCAAAACTCTGACCAACAAGTGACTGTTTTTTCAAAAGAACCCTTTAGAAGTCCTTAATTTGAGAAATGGCATTGGCACCTCTTTGCTGCTTACAAATCTAGCAAGCAAGAATGGGATCCTTGAAAGTCATGAGGAAGATTTTTTTTATTCTGACTACACGGTTGCCAAGAGTTCATTTTTTGAGTGTAATGAATTGATTTGGCAACAAGTTTTTATTCTAAAGCCATCACAACCCACAGATTATGGGCAAAAATTAGCTTGGTATTGGTTTTGTAAAAACATTGCTTGGAATCTCTAAAGGCCTAAAAAGAAAAGACAAATTAAAAAAAAGAAAAAACAACAGAATTACTGATTGAAGAACTCTACTTCTCCACAGTTATAAGCAAATCAGGCTGAGCACAATTCAAATTTCCTGAGCTCTTCCCCAGCACCTTGTTTTCTGGACACCATAACCTTCTCAAAGCAAACAAAAATTATATTTAAAATGCAGAGCAGATATGCCAAACCTTTAAGAAACAAAAATATGTGGAGTCAGTAATTGGTTACTCTGCACTGAAAGGACTTCTAAAGACAAACTCTTTCTTCCTCCCAAGTGCAAAGCCCTTCATTTCAACCTCAAAAGAACAAACCATAAAGGTTGAAGGGATAAAGGAGGAACAGCCCACCCAAGATTTTCACAAACTTCTGAATACAAATAAACAAGGTAAATAAACAAGGTAAATAAACAAGGTAAATAAACAAGGTAAATAAACAAGGTAAATAGACAATTTTGTTAGATTATTAAAAGTTTGAATTGTGCTTCAGATATTAATGGAATGCTACAATTCATTTCACTTGGTGCTGTGCATATCCTCAGATTCCTTTTTGAATTATTAAATGCTCATGAAACAAATAGAGCAAAAACAAGAAGCTGGCCACAGTAACAGTGTAAAAGTTATGCATTTATGGGTAGTTTAGGGCCAATACTCTGAAGGACAAATGTTCTGAACACAGAATTTTTACTACATTCTTATTCTGTGCCCCAGCACAATGGAGGTCCTCAGGTCTCTATAACCAGTAACAGTAATGACTCTCTCCTGAGGTGTGGAAAAAGGATCCTCCACACAAAACATGATGAAAGAGGAAATACCAAGAGGGAGATCCTATCTTTTAATAGCTCAGCTTGAGACCTGAACATGGGATTCCTCTCAGCTTTCCAGGTTTAACCTTTTGTAGTGGCTATCATTAATCTGGAGGGTTAAAAAAACCTCAATGGAGGCAGGCATGGGGATACACTCAAAATTTTGCTGCTGGAGAGGGAGGGTGAGCTGGTTTTGCCTGGGGTACAATTTCCTTCCCAGGGGCTGGAATGGGGCTGTGGTTTGGATTTGTGCTTCGCACAGGGCAGAAAACACAGAAATGTTGTTGCTATTGCTGGGCAGGGATTGCACAGAGCCAAGGTATCTTCTACTTTTTTTTTTTCCTCTTCTGCTTTTCCTACTGCCAGGCTGCTGAGGAGACTGGGGGTACATGGGTGGCTGGGAGGAGACACAGCTGGGACAGGTGACCCCAACTGACCAAAGGGACGTTCCAGACCTTGTGGCATCATGGTTGGGATATACAGTGGGGAGAAGGAGGAAGGAAGGATGTTTGGAGTGATGGCATTTGACTTCCCAAGTCACCATTCTGGGAAGGCTGAACACATGCCCAACCATGGCAAGCAGTGAATGAATTCCTTGTATTGCTTTGCTTGCACAGCTTTTACTTTCACCTTCTTTATCCCAACCCAGGAGTTTTCTCACTTTCATCCTTCCCATTCTCTCCTCGATCCTGCAGGTGGGGAGTGAGCAAGTGGCTGCTGGCTGGGGTTACACCACAACAGATGGAGAGAAAACATCCTATGAAACTCCAGATTCCTTGTTTGATCTCAACACTGGAAAGCAGTCAGACACCAGAGTGACAGTTCTGGTGCAAACCACATGACATGGCTTATCAAAGAATGCCTCAGTGGTTCTAGGCTTTAACATCATAAAAAAAAAAAGGATCTACAGAGCCACAACTGATATCACTGATAACCTCATGGAATCTTCTAATAGTTATAACATTCCAATTAAGTACAAAATAGATAAAGTTGAATTAATATGACTGAGAGGCAGCAACACAGAGATTACTAGAGATAGGTTGAAATGAAATCTTCACACACAAGTGCCTTGAACTTTGGGGGGAAGGTCTCACCCCATTCCCAAATTTGCTTAGCATGACAGAACTGAACAAAATAATGGATTGAAAATGGACAATGGATGATAGGTGTGTTACATAAAGGGAAAAGATTTTCCTTTTGGCTATCTTGGAATGAAATGTCAACACCTGCTAACCCAGTGCCACCAAAATAACCTGCACAAAGCTCAAATCTGTTCAGACCACCTTCAAAAATGCCACTTGGTAAAAGCCTGAGAAAACAGATGAGAGATACAGATAATCCTTTTGGTAAATACAGTCACCTACTTGGAAGCTTGCAGTTAAAACCCACAGCATTGTTAAGAGCAGCAGAGTGGATGCAATACACCAAAATACTAGAATATAATATTGGTGACCAGATACATGACAAAAATGTAACGGGATTAAGGACACATTAAATTACCACAAATGCAGTAAAATATTCAGTTTGGAATTATTCAGGGAAGGAGTTAATGTAGAAAAGTTCTCCCTTGATATAAAATGAAACTTGAAGCCTATTCTTAAAGGACCCAGCATAAAGGGTTTGAAATCCAGGAAGTATAAACTGTGGACACCACATCTTCCTTCCTGACCAGGACTCTGGAACCAGTCACTGAAGCAGAGAATAGTACAAGACAAAGCTGTAGTGACTCCAGGTCAAAATATTTCAGACATATGGCTAATTAATTTATGGTAAATCACCAAATGAAGCTAGTTTAAGAACTTCTAGGAATTTTTTTTCAATATTGCAGAAGCTGAGACATTTTATTTAGAAGTTTTCAAAACACAGACACTTCTCATTTTGCCTTCACCATGGCATTTGGTTTCAAAATTTGCTTATTTTAAATTATTTACAAATATTTTCAAATTATTGAAGAGAGAAAAAGTACTTTGCTTGACAGATTAGGTGAACATTTTGTTGAAGGAAAAAAATTATTTGGTTATGGTAGAACAGCACACAGCACTGGAAAGAGCTTTGGCTTGCAATAGAGAAATTATATATATATACATATAAAAATTATATACATGTGTGTATATAATTTACATATATATACACACACAATATATATTTATAATTACATGTATATATATCTGGAATATATAATCCTATATAAGAGAAGGTGGCAAGCACTGCTAATTACTGTCCTGCTTGACATTCCCTGCAAATATTGTCTTTATAGGATGTCAACTAGTTCTGACAACATACAGTAGAGGAAACAAGTAGAGGACTCAAAGAGAAAGATTATTCCAGAATTTATCACTTTTAAACCAGTGTTCTGACAAGAAAGCTTTTTTTTCCTAACAAGTGTGGGGGAAAAAACTCTAAACAAGAGTTTTTCCTTGAATTTAGTTCTACAGGGAAGTCATCTCTACACAGAATGATGGATGCTTGATGACGTGGCTTTAGCTCTAAAAAACTGATTAACTTATGTCTTTGGACTACGAAAAGAATATCTCAACCACAACAAATAGATGGAGAAAGGTTCTCTCTGTCAAACCATTAAAATATAAATAAATTTGAGTAAATTTACTTTCACATAAATGAAAAAGGAAGACACATGTTGACAAAGCAGGAATGAGTAGGTTAAAGTTAGGTTAAATGACTAAAGAGAACCTGTTTCCCTGGGGGATGGTGAGAATATTTAGAGCTCTTTGACACCAGAGCTGCTGCCAGAATATGGATTTAGGGAAACAATGGACAATTGACAGAGCTCTCCAAAGATAAATTTGGCATAAATGAGATCAGATGCTTAACTCCCATCATTCCCACTGTCATGGGCTGGGTTAAACATGTCTTAATCTATCCACTAAATACACAGTTGAGAAAAAATTTCCTCACAGGGCATATCAGCAGGGATCTTGAAAGGGAAAAGGAGTCAAACAGGGAGGAAGCTCAGCTTTCCTGTTCCTGCTAATAGCCAAGGAGGGATACCTCTCCTTCCACACAGGTGGAGGAAGTCTCCATCCTTGCTTTAATCTGCCTTATCCTCTAAGCAGAATATGGGAAGGTCTTGCTTCCCCAAAGTGGGCAAGGATCACTTGGGAGATTAACCCTTGTAGAGAGTTTCCTGTGTGTTTGGGAGCCTGCAAACCATTACAAAATGCAGATTACCACACTTTCTAAGCACTCTTTCAAGCACCCTTCAAGATAAGGAAACATTGC
Source organism: Tychaedon coryphoeus (assembly GCA_013398595.1). Taxonomy (NCBI): domain Eukaryota; kingdom Metazoa; phylum Chordata; class Aves; order Passeriformes; family Muscicapidae; genus Tychaedon; species Tychaedon coryphoeus. The sequence goes on along the minus strand of WBND01000231.1, from coordinate 12,753 downwards.
TGTCCCCATTTTGCAGAGATGCTCATTGCCATATAGGAAGTCCCTGGTACAATCAGGAGCTGGACACAGATGTGCTGAGCCCTCTGGCACTGCTTTTACTCCAAAGTCTCACTTGCAGAGATTCTGTCTGGAAAAAAAGCTGCCCTATATTCTGTGTGTGTATATTCTGACAAGTGTGTGTCTTGCAAAAGCTCATTCATATATTTAAATACAGCTTGCCATCTCAACAAGTAAAAGGAATTTGTGTCTTACCCCAATAACAGTGCCATTCAAAGGACAACCATTCAAGGGTGCTGAAAAATAACAGAGTGTTCCATTTAGCATTATCATTATGATGACAATTCCAAGATTTAATCAACCACAGCAATGTTTTTTTGACTCAGTACAGTTCCAGCTTGAAGAAATTTGTTTCCAGTTTCACTGTAAAGAGGCATAACTGAACTCCCTTACATTATACCTTGAAAGGCATTAATTTGTCAGAGCTATACTCGATGCTGCATAAAAATATCTCTGGCTGAGCTACTTTTTAACAAGTACATGGCAGAACAAACTTTCCCCTCCAGTTCAAGCCTCACACTCTCAGATGAACTCAGGTTTTCTGCAAATTAGAGAGCATATATCTTCATACATCAATGCTCCCTCCTCACCCCGTGGTTGCACACACACTTATCAACTAAACATCACTGAGAGTCTTCCTAGACTGAGGCCAATTACCCAAATGTTTTGATTTAGACTTTTGAGCCAAGTCTATGTTAGGAGTCATAGAATCATAAAATGGCTTGGAAGAGACCTTAAAGCTCACTCATTCCACCCCCTGCCATGGGCAAGGACACCTTCCACTACCCCAGGTTGCTCAGAGCCCCATCCAGCCTGGCCTGGGACACTGCCAGGGATGGGGCAGCCACAGCTGCTCTGGGCAACCTGTGCCAGGGCCTCAGCCTCCTCACAGGGAACAATTTCTTCCCAATATCCAATCTAACCCTGCTCTGTGTCAGTGTGAAGCCATTCCCCTTGTCCTGTCACTCCAGGCCCTTGTCAAGAGTCTCTCTCCATCTTTCCTGTGGCTCCCTTCAGGCACTGGAAAGCAGAATCCACCCCTCCTCTTTTGCCCATGGGGCTTTGGATGCAGAAGCAGGTGCATCAGTAGTCAGTGTCTGAATTACACAGGAGCCCCCTTCAAAGTGGGGCTATGCTTCCAAAACACATGCTTTTAAAATTGTTGAGAAACAGAAATCACCCCACAAAACAATTCATGCTGGAGTGACCTCCTTTGTCATTCCCCAAACCTTACCACATCTGCAGGAAGGGCAGCAGTCTATCACTTGGTCACAGCGCAGCTCAGTTCCCTCTGGGCAGTCAGGCACATCCATTTGGGAGCAGGAAACATTCTTTTGCTGCACAAAAACCTCGTTGTTCACCCGGACACACTCGTTGACAATGCAGCGGTTCCAGGGAGATCGCCACTCCGTGCCCACCTGCGGAGAAATTGAGAGATGATGAAACACAAGCTGCAGTATTTGTGCCCCTGGATAGAGCATTTGTGCCCTTGGATAGAGGGAAGGCCAACCCCAGCCACATGCTGGCTTGCCAAAAGCACACTTACAGTATCAGGAACAGTGTCACTCAACAGTTCTCCACAAACTCTTACCATGACAATCAGTTTATAGAACATGCTGAGTTTGTAGAGAATAATAATTACAGGAGTATTCTTCAAAAGGGACAGGTCAAATAACATGTGAAGAAGGAAAAGCACTCCTAACTGGAGTTAAATCTGCATTTATTCCCTGGTGACTTGCTGAAATGCAGCTCTTTATTCTGCAACCTGCTGCAAATCAGCTCTGCTAAGCCCAAAGGAGGCTTTAGCAACAGGCTCCAGACCTGAAACTCTTGCAAATGTAGAAAAGACAAGATCCTGTTGACAGTGCTCTTATTATCATCACCCACAGGCCAGACAAAGCAGGAACTTCAAGTGCTCCTTATGGAACAGACATCAACAGAGGCCAGGAGGAAGATGCTGCCACAGTTCAGTGCTGGGAGGAGCTGCTCACTGATGTGTGGTTTTATTCCTTCACTGATACCACTGTGATACACTTCAAGAACAGCAAAACTGAAGATCAGATCTCCAACTGCAGTCAGTTCAAACATCTTTGTTGAGAAAGTTAGGAAACACATTCTTCTAGTTGGTTAAATGCTTAATTCTTCACTAATGACAGAAGAGTTACAAGAGTACATAGCAAAGAAGAGACTGAAGAGTATTATTAATGTTTTAGGACACTATTAATGTGTTAGGCTAAAAAAAGAAAAAAAAGAGTCAGTGAGAGACAGTGGGACATAAAAATAGGCCTTCTGAAGGCTTGTTTGATGAAGCAGAAAACAATAGTGATCCATATTAAGAAATCCCTTTGTTAAAACCAGGGAGAAGGCAGGCTGCAAAATGACACTTTTAACCAGCCTTTTTTTTTTTTTTTTAAGACAGCAACAGATTGCAATACAAATTAGCTGGGATAATTTAAACAAATAGGTGACAGCCAGGGAGGCATTATACCCAATGAACATTTTTTCAAGCTACCATGGCTGAAATTTGTAATTGTAAACAAAATATCTGGCCCAAAAAAGGGTGGAGAGGATTTACACATGGGAATTGACTGGGTAGGTCACAGGACACCCAAAATATTGTCTCTCAGTGCTGCTCCATGTGGAGAAGAAAAAGCTGATATCATCTTCATCTCCTTCCATGGAACACAGAATAATTCCAGGGGGCTTTTGCTAGGAGGGAAAGTGTGCATCCCACTGGTGCCTCACCTCATGCAAAGGAGGATCTTCATCACCCCGAGGCCAAAAGTGCAGCTCCTCACAGGCAGTTTTCTGACATTTCCCACAGCACTCCCCTTCTGGCACAATGTACTTGTAGCCCTGCACAAGGAAAGGAAAGAAAAGGATTTACTTATCCAGGAAGAGGAGGCAAATAAGAATATCAATCCCAATGTCTTCTTTTAGGACTGATGTTTAATGTTAGCAACTTTTTATGAAAAGGAGAGTTTGAAAAAGGACAGATATAATCACAAAGGATTTTTTAACTATAAAAAAAATCGTTTATATATATATATATATATATAAGTATTTTAAAAAGGCAAATTGAAGGTAAAAATTGCTCTTGTGGCATCTTGGAGATTAATCAGCATTCACAACTGCCCTTCCCATTTCAGAAAATTCAAGGGTAGGATTCAGTTTGAGCACATTCAGACATCTCTGCTAAAGCAGAGGGAGGATACAGGTTGCTCAGAGATGTAATTCAAAAACCAGTTTTGACTGGTCATTTCATCCTCTCATAGAATCATTTAGGTTAAAAAACCCTTTAAGACCAAGTTGAACCATTAACTCAGCACTGCCAGGTCCAACACAGTTTAAGTCAACAATTTACCTGCAAAAGGCATTTGAACAAAAGTCTACAAATTAAGATAACAAAATGAAACTACTATGTAACACTAGAGATCATGTGTCTTAAAGTCTAACACTTAATTATGGAAAACTAAATAAATAGCATGAAAATTGAATAGTAGGCACTAAAGAAAAATCTTACAAATCCAGCAAAATAGGTCAAAAAACCCTCAACCCACAGAAACAAGAATCCCAGTTCTCACTTTTAATACATATTCATCTCCTAAAGCAAGCAGCCAAATACTGAAACAGTGAAATATCTAAGTGCAAGAAAGCAAAAAGTTTTAATCTAATTAGAAATAAAATATTCTATATGTAATAGTTAGGCAGTCTCCAAGGGGCAAAACAAAGCTCTGATCTCAGTACAGAGTTAAAGGAAAGATTATCTGTCACATAACATTGTTCACATAAAAAATGCCTGTAAAAATAAGCATAATTTCATTTTGATCAAACTGAATTACTGAGGTATTCTCAACTGCTCCTTTCCTTCATGAACTGTCCCTGATTTGGAATATGAAGTACATCAGCAAACTTCAATAATCAATGGACTTTAATATGGAAGTTTATTTCATATAACATCCTAAAATGTGATGCCAGACCTTGACCCAGCTTTGTGGGAAAAGTTGTGCTGTTGAGCATTTGGTTTTACATTACTTTTATCTTCTAAGTACATGTCTGAAGCATCTGAAGCATCTGAAGCATCAGATGCAACTTTCTACATGGCAAACTCAAGAGAAGTAAAAATCCAAGAGCTAGTACATGCTATGGGGTTTTCAGGGTTATTTTCTTTTTTTTGTGTAGAAAGATAAAAAAAGAACTCCAAGCTGTTTTCACAGAAGTCAGATGACACTGTCAAAAATGATACTGGACAACTTTAACATCTGGAAATGAAATTAATAACCAGGAGCAGCAGAGAGTCTAAATATCATCCTATCAATGACTCATGATTAAAGTATGTATTTGATATCAATACAACTTGTAGTGCCACCTACTCTGCACTGAAAAATAAGTTTAAGGTCAATTCAAACTGGATGACAGTGCTGCTGATGTCCTTGATATGTATATCCACTGAATCAGGAAAAAGGAAAAAAAAAAAATCTGAGCTATCCAGGTAGTCTAACAGTTACAGTTTTAGCTGTATAGCCTTGATAACCATTAAAGAAGCTGAAGAATTGAGAATTTCCCATAAAGAACTGGCATCATTTCCACCAAGTCTTTTTATGTGTTTTTAACCAGATTTTTTTGATGCTGCAATGTCAAGGAACTGTTGCTCTGCATTAATGAGATTTTATTGGAATAACAAATTATTGATAAATTATTGCTATGAGCTGAAACACAGCCAGATACTTTAGACCTAATATTTCATAAAAATTGCCATAATAGAGACAAGACTTTTCTACACGTGGAAACTGAAGGGATTCTCTTGCAACAGGTAAAAACTCCCACATCTACTCTCATGGTTTTTATTGCATTTGGCATCCTCAGACTTTCTCACCAAATTCTGCAATTGCTTTGTTTTTTTTCCTAATGGATTAGGGGCTTTTGGTTGGTCCTAAAGAATGATGCAGTATTTAAGAAACAAAAGGATCACTGAGTCCAGCTCCTGGCCCTGCACATGACACCCCAACAATCCCACCCTGTCCCAATACATTTCTTGAACTCTGTCAGGCTTTGAGCCATGGCATTCCCTGGGGAGCTGTTCCAGTGCATGACTCTCTGGGAGAAGAACCTTTTCCTAATATCTGGCTTAAATCACATTCCTCTACCAACTCTTTGTAGCAATTATCTGTCTATTCCTGTTTGACCATCCAAATAAATACAACAAAGTGGCTCATACTTCCTTTGCAGGCTTCCAAAAGTAAACCACAGGGTTTTATAGGATGTAGCAGATGTCTGAGCACAATAAAGGTCCCAGCATGAGGTGTTATTACCGCCACAATAGGCAGAGCTGAGCAACAGACAGAGCTGAAATGGGAACTTCAGAAAGTGAACTTGAGCTAGAACAGACATCTGCAATTGAACTTCAGCCACTATGAGCACTTATTGTGCAAGTGGTGTAAATGACAGACACTTCAGGATGCAGTTTTTCTTCTATCAAAATGCAAAATAAATTTGTCACTGGTTTTCTTGGCAGCAGGATGCGATCCTAAAACAATGAGCCTAAAATGAAGTCAATAATGCTCAGACTCATGCTCTTAGATTCTGCTCCCAGGATAATCCATTGCTACAACACTTATTTTTCTAATTTTCTCTGGTTACTCTCTAAACAAGGAGGCTTAAAAGGGATCACTGCAGGTCCCCAGCAGGGCTCTGCTGGTTATTGCACTGGTTTAGGTGTCACTCACCCGAGAGCAGAACGTGTCACATTCTTTGTCACGACACTCCATCATCTGAAGTCCTGTAACATCATCCCTCACACCAGTGCAAGAGCATTCCCTGCATCCATCTTCCCAGGTTGTCCCAACAGGATAGACTATGTTGTTGTGCACACACACCTGTTAAATACAATAATTAATACATAAAAGACCACGCTGCTGCTGTCAGGGCACACTGCTGGTTCCAAAAGGCTGCATTTTAAGGTGTGAAACCAACCATGAATTCTATGGAATATTTTAAAGCCCTCAGAAATGCCACAGGATCTTAAAATTGTAGCCAGTCTGTTGAGGAAAAGAAAAATAAGTACAAAAAAAGCTACTGTTTTATACAAAATAAAGTGCAGAGTTTTATCTGCAGTTGGTGGCGTTGCCCTGGGTCTCAGTTTCCCTGTAAGTATAATGTTAAATATTTTAGGATAATGAACACTAAGTCCTCAAGAAGGAGAGCCTTGAAGACAGAACTGCTTCCAGCTAAACCATCTGATCTGAAGAGATCCTACTTGGAGCTAAAAGCTTTCCTCCTCTGGTATCCTCAGGCCACCACAGCTACCCTTAAAAAGCAGAGATATCCCTTATATTGGACTTTATATTAGTAAATTTTATAGCTTGTTATTAGAGAGACAACATCATTTATTTTTATAGCTAGAGCAAGTAAGTCCCAGAGACATAAAGTGAATTATGCAAGATCATTAACTACTTTGAAATGGACAATAAAAGGTAGATATCCTGAGCTGCAACACAATGTAACCCTATGTTCAGGTTTAATGAAAAATTTACATTGCCCTGCAGCTCCTCCTCTAAGAAACTTTATCTTAAAGGTTAACATAACGTAATAAAAGGTTGGCAAAATAAGAAAAGCATACCCTAGTGAAGCTTTAGCAGAGTCATAATTTGGCAAAAAACTTAAAAGTGGCAATATAGTTCTTAAAAGACACACCACCACCTCAGGCAGAGACAAAGGTAATCAATGAGCACAAGGAATTTTAGGTCTAAAATGTAACAAATATGTACATAAATTTAGCATGAAATTGGAAGAATATATAGTAATGGTAATGGTCCCAAAGTATGTATATCTGTTACCTGAAAACAAAAATGACCTCTGAAATTCCTGATGTTTGAATGACCTTTAAGTTTCAAATTGTATTTTTAGTATTACCTCAAAGTTACAAAAAATGGACTGGTTGTGTCAAAAAAAATTACTCTAATAAAAGAAGCAACAGTATGAAGTAATAGTGTGTTTCTTTCAAGCCCTTGCAAATTAAAAATGTCCTGGCATCACTTTCCAGCAGTCTCATTGAGGGTTTATTCACATCCAGCTGGCTGCCTGCTGCCGCTCCATGTGGAAAAGACACTGTCATCTGTGGAAAAGACATTTCACTTCCCTTACCCGGTCTGGAATGCAGGTGGTGGATACACAGCCACAGTCATTGGTGAGAGACTGGGAGAGATAGCCCAGAGGGCAGCTCACTGTGGAGTTCCTACAGCTGCAGGTGCACTCATATTTATCACAGCACTCGGTCTTGACAGCGGTCAGCGTCCGGTGTGATGGGCAGGAGAGTCGTGGGATGGAGCTGCACATTTCCCTGTTGCAGGCTGGCAAGAAAAGGTGGGCACTGTGTCAAGCTCATGGATTTTTAGAGCACTGCCAGCCAACAGGACAGTTCTCTGGCAGCAAGGCATTAATCACCACCTTAAAGTGTTATAAATCTGCTTAAAGCCTGAGGAGTAACGCAGATATAAAAGGCTCTGGTTCAGGAACTCAGAAAAGTTGCTGCCCTGCCAAAAAAAATTCTTGTCTCATAAACAAACAAAAAGATTTATAAAATAAGCATCAAGGTCAGAGAACACATGTCCAGAAGTAAAGTGTTTGTCTTGTCCTTAATTTGAAAGTGTACTCAAAGTGCCAACAATAGACTTCTGCCAAGTCTGGGAAATCATTACATGTCTGCTGGCACCAAAATTAAACCTTTCAGAGGGGGGAAAAATAATGCCTAAAGGAAGTTGTCAGTGTTGCTCAAAGGCAGTGTTCCAGTGTCACTCCCTGCTGGGAAAAACGATCTTACCACACGTGTAATTTGGTCTGCATTCTCCAGGGTTGGTCAGGGCAAGCTGCAGGCCAAACTCACAGACAGGGGCAGGAGGCAAATCACAGGAAACCAGGTCACACACTAAAAGCAGAAATTCAGAGAGTGCTTAAAACCACGCCTACTTAGTCCTCAAGAAAAGACACACACACACATGCACATCCCCATTAAACTCACACTCAATTGCTGTCTTAAAATATGAAGTTCATTAGAGTTCAACAGGTCAGAGTTTGTTTTCAAAATAGCTTAGAGAAGAGTTCAAGCTCGGGTTATGGGGATTAAGGTTCTAATGTTAAATTTTATGGACAAATATAGTTGATGCAAAAATAAATGCTTGAGAAAAAAACCATTGTAATGTCATTTACACAAAAAAAAAATTGCTCCATTCGTTTCTCATCTCCTACAGCAAGAGAGACAAAGCTGGAAGTGATTGGACACTCATATCCTTAGGAGCTATTTGGTTTTCCACATGGATGATTGCACAACCATTCAGTGGTATCAAAAATGCAACACAGAATTAATTTTTTTTTTTTTTAAAGGGACTGTATATCTTAGAAATACATGGTAAATGTACAGACCTAGAAGATTCCAAGAGTTTACAAGAACCTACCACACTCATACTCAGGGCAGCACTGGCCAGGGCTCCTGCGCAGGCGAGCGACTTCACACGGACCACACTGGACAGCTGGAGAGAACATCCACAAAACAAGGTTGGGTGAGAACTAGGAAGCCAGGAACCAAAACATCAGGTCAAGTCAAATCACAGAGCTGAATGAATTTACGTTTGACAGTCGGGCAGGGTCGGACCGTGCAGTTTATCTTCTTGTTATTGAGACACGTGCAGATCTTGCAGGGCTCATTCTCAGGAATCCACGTTTCCAAGTGCTGAAGGAAAAACCCCAACAGAGTGTTAGATAGAAATCCCATGCTCTGGTCACTGGTACGATGGGATGGGAGGGTGGGAGTGAGTGAGGGGAGTTACATTAACCTGGAAAATCAGATTTATGAAGATTTATCCATGAACGGTTAGTTGTTCTGATAACAGTAAAAAACTAAGGAGACACAATTCTGCAATGATTGTAGTGTGCCAATTTAGCAAAAGATGTTAAGAATGCATGGATGGGATGAGGAATAACTATTGTTTTAAGCACCAAAAATACTCAGATATAAATGCAGTTGCAGGCTATTGTGAGTAGCAGTGGACTGGTGCAACTACATACCATGATTCCATGTTCAGTGGTAATAAGGGAAACAGTGTTATTTTGGGAAATACAAAGTGTCTGTTTTCCCTAATTAGTAAGTCTTCAACACCAAGAAATAAATAGTGCATATTTTTATATAAAGACTATATGGAGTGTCATCACATGACTCTCCAGTGAACTGAAGACTGGAAAAGCACTGTATCACCTCTAAAACTGAAATCATCACTGTGGTGACTACCCGGGGGTCATGAGCACATTCAGAAACCAGTAAAGAGAATATTTTTTTCAATCACTGCTCCTTCCTATGAGAGCAGAAATCATTGATATTAAAGCTGCAGTTGCCCACACAGAACTATGCACATTTAACACCCATGTGAATAGGGAGGTAAGAGTGGAAGGATTCATTATCAGACATTTTAATTGGCCCAACCAATCCAGGTTCTGGGTGAGAACACATAAAGCAGGTCAAGATACCACCAAAAAAATGCTGTTATCTGGAAAATTCTGGCACATAGTTTAAAACTAACTGCTGAGCCCTTTAGAGATAGGAAAACAAAAAAATAAATAAAAATTGGAGAAATCTAACCATACTGCACCTATACTGAGAGACAGTTACATGTTTTAAGCCACTGTGTGTGAGTGTCAGGATTAAAATCCCACCCTGTGCATCCCTGGGAGCGTTGTCCAAATGCTCCTGGAGCTCTGGCAGCCTTGGGGCTGTGACCATTCCCTGGGGAGCCTGTTCAGTGCCTGACACCCTGTGGGGGAAGAACCTTTCCCTGATACCCACCCTGACCCAGCTCACTCTTCCTCTCTTCCCTCTAGACCCTCCTCCACATGGAATTGTCATGCCTTGCCAGGTCTGTACAGTCCCAGCTGTGATCTTTATATCCAGTCCCAGGCAATTTCACACTAGGGGAGCTAAATGGGGCTGACAGCCAGCAGATTAGGAGGAACTGAGCTAGAAAATAAAGTATCCAAAGGGAAAACAGATTTGCTTTCAAAGGTGTGAGCTCCAACCACAGCCAGAGGTTGCTGTGCATGTAGTTACCTGATGGTGTGTGCCATCCTCACTGACACATTGAGTGCAGACTTCTTCACTAACACAGCTGTCACCAAAAACCACCTTTCCCTCTGGGCAGAAGCAGCCTTCCATGGGATAATCCTTGCAGACACTGATTTTGGTATTATTCTCACAGCTCTTCACACAGGCTGTGTGGCAGTGGTCGTATGTCAGATGTGGGGCACATTTCATTGCTGAGCAAGACAGAGAAGAAAACACCAACTTTGTCTAAAGAGATCTAAGGAAATACAGATCAATCTTTCTCTAACTCAAACTTTCTTTAGAATTCTCTCAATTTTAGAAAGTCATTACCCAATGAATGGATCTGGTCCCTTGCAGCACAAATCAGCAAACCACATTTTTAGGTCACATCAATCAGCAGCAACATATGATTCACCCCAAAAATGATACAATAGTTTAGCTGAGTGCTCACACTGGGCCACAGACTTAAGAATTTAGAACCTTGTGTGTATGGTAACAGTGCATGGTTGAAAGACATCCAGGACAGACTACAGCATTGAAGAAAGATTTATTTTTTTTTCCACTTGATAGGCTGCAGTATTCCCATAGAACTAAAGAAATCTAACAGAACATTTTAGTACTTCAAAACTGAACCTGTTGGATTTCTGCATCTTTTCAACTGAATTGCCTTATTAACATAATTAACTGAATCAAAAAAAGTTGCATAACCCTGTAAGCCAGCAGAAAATTTTTACTGATGCGTTCACAAACCTGAGGATATTGTCTCTAAAGGCAAACACAAAATTAGGGCTACAGCTATTCAAAAAACCTTTGGACACAGCTTCCACACTATGTATTCCCTAAAGTCTATTTTCTCTACAGCTTCAATTACAAAAAGTGTTTCTTATTTCCCAGTCTGTGACTGCTGTGAGGTTTATAAAACTTTCTTTCAGTCCCCTGACAAAAAACATGGAAAGAAAACCCGAGCTCCCAAACAAATAAACAAGAAAATATTCATCAGCTCAACTGTCTACACACACTCTTCTAGCAGCCAATGTAGACACACCAAAAAAAAAAAAAAAAGTCTTTAATGTTAACCCTTTCCACGTTAAAGCCAATTATTTCACATAATCATAAAATGGCTTGGTCTGGAAAGGACCTAAAGACCATCCTGCCATGGGCAAGGACACCTTCCCCTAGCCCAGGTTGCTCAGAGCCCCATCCAGCCTGGCCTTGGACACCTCCAGGGATGGGGCAGCCACAGCTGCTCTGGGAAACCTGTGCCAGGACCTCACCACCCTCACAGGGAACAATTCCTTCCCAATATCCAATCTAACCCTGCTCTCTGTCAGTTAGAAGCCATTCCCCTTGTCCTGTCACTCCAGCCCTTGTCAAGAGTCTCTCTCCATCTTTCCTGTGGCTCCCTTCAGGCACTGCAAGGCCACAGTGAGATCACCCCAAAGCCTTCTCTTTCACAGGCTGAAAATATCTGAATTACAGAGAGTATATTCACCCATGCAGGAAGAGCAATCAGGAAGGATTTGTAGTCCTTGAAATGTCCCAATATGGCATGACAAGACCTCAAGTAAAATTCCTCAAGAATGACAAGGATTCAATGCACTGGGAGGAAGGAAGCAAGGTAATCCAGAACTGTGCTACTGGTATTAAACATATAGTGGTAGAGTGATTATTAAGCTGTAGTGTCTAATTAGTGATTAATGCAACTTGGATAAATCAAATGTTGACAATTTAAATTTTTGGCAGTTGCACACAGGCATTTGCTGGAAGAAGGACGATGATGTTATTGTTGGGACACTTAAGACTTTCATGCAATTAGTGTTAAAATGAGCAACTCTCTGTCCATCCTTGTACAGGCTAGTAACCAGACAGGAATTTGAAAACTGCACAGAGTTATTAAGGTAATCTCTGACATCCAGCTTTGGACATTACAATTTGCAAAGTCTGGCTGAGGCACAGAATTTGGAAAATGGCTGGCAATGATCTCCTTCTGCTTTCTAGGATTATACTCTGACCAGACTGTGTTCGGTAACCTATGATCCTGGAAAGATATTACAAATATTAATTTGAGACTCAGGCCAAACTCACACAGACATTCTTGACTTTCTATCACATCATTCCTTCAGTTTGAGTCTAAAATATGAAAAAAAAGCATTTGTTTTGCTCTCTTTTGTGATCATGCCTTCAGGGTGCTGGTTCTCCAGTTCTGAAATTAAAAGTATCCAGGGAAAGAAAGCAAAGCAACAAGAAACAACTAGAGAGGCAGGAGGTGAAAAAACCAACTGGGACATCAAGGCACTCTGTGAGGAGGTAGCTGGGAAAGAAAATGCCTACACACATCCACATCTAAGGCATTTGACTAAACTAGACATACTGAGGGACTACCTGAATGTCTGCCACCATCATTGCAGAAAGATTAACTAGAGAAAGTGGACAATAAGCCACATGAAGAGTCACTTGTTTGTACTTTATTATACCTCACATTTTTGGCAGATCTTGAGGTAGGCCTCCTAACAGGGCTTTCAGGAGAAAAACGGACAAAAAAAAAAAGCTAAAAAAAAAAAAAAAAGAAAAATAGGAAGGGGAAGCAGAACTACTTGTCTATGAGAACT
>WBND01000230.1:1028956-1043214 GCA_013398595.1 Tychaedon coryphoeus | reverse complement strand
GGGTTTGGCTCTAGCATGGGAGTATTGCTTGCCTTGGTTAGTTCTGGTAATGTGCAATATTCACACTCTGCTACACTGCTTTCCCACAGCATAAACTCTTTACCTCCAAAACACAAGCAAAACCCAGGCAGAAGGAGAACCAGATTTACAAAGCAAATTACAGGTCATTCAGTCAGACTAGCTGGCATATCCTGGCAAGAAATGACACCACAGAGAGAGGCCTTTTCCCCATTTTTCCCTGCAGCAGAAACTTAAAATCACACTGGCTCTGCCACCACATTCTCAAAATTTTTGGCTTTCATGGAAATGGGAGGAATTGTGAAACTGTTACAAAGAAAAGTATTATTTTGTGCCAGGTATGTCAGTGGCCGGCTGGGAAGCAGTTCCACTATTCCAAAATATGAGTTTCTCTGTCCACCTCAGAAAGTCTGTATCAAAGCAATGATATCTGCTGCTAAAAGAGCCTTGCAGACTCTCAGCCCAAACCTGGTGCCACAAAGGTTCAGTGGCTGCAGAGCCAGGTAGTGTCACATAGCTGTGGGTATTTATTCACAGTACCTTTTTTTCCCTCTAGTCTGGAATTTCACCAGTTAGCAGTTTACCAAAAAACGCTTCTTTCATAATATCCAGCTTAGTGGGTGACCAACCAGTTATGAGATCTGCAATAGCCACTTGTACAATAAACCTGACCTGGAACATTCAAACAGTTAACAATGCATGAATGAGATATCCCAAAGCAGGGCGATTCCTGCACCAGTTTTAGCAGAGAGTGAACCCTTACGGCAGAGCTCGGGCGTTCTCCAGTCCACGCAGACGCTGTACTCCCTGCAGATGTGGGCGTAGGAGGTGATCACCTCACAGGCCTCCTCCTCGTAGCAGCTGCTCTCCATGCAGGCCTCGTAGAACATGCTGGGGGTGATGATGCTGTGGCACTGCTCGAAGCGCTCCGAGAGCAGCAGGCGGCAGTGGGCGGGCGCGCGCTCGGAGCACCGCTCCTCCCTGCGGCTCTCGCAGACCCGGCCCGGCTCTGGCACTGTCCAGTCCTGGATGAACGCGCTGCTGTCTGCAGTGACCGAGCCATTGCGCAGCGTGAAGTCGTTGGCGTGGTTCTGGTCACACAGCCCTGGGCGAGTAAAGGGACAAGAACAATCTCTGAGTCATCAGAGCTAAAATAAACCTAGGAGAAAACAGGGGTGGGACGGATGACACTGGTCGGGGCAGCTCCAGGAATTCATGATATTCCTTACAGCTGCTCTCAATAGAGACAGAAATACCCTGGGTCTTGTTTCTCATTTCCTCATTAAAGGAGGTACAGGTTATGCCACAGAGCTGCAATCTCTCTATAGATTACACCACTGAGGATGCTGAGAATTAACTCACCCAGGTAGCAGTTGCCATCTCAAATTTTTCACCTTCACTGCAAGCACTGGTCGTACTTCTCACAGGAGTGAATTTGTAAGAATCTAAAATTAAACGCTCATCCAAAAAAAAAAGAAGCACAAATCTCCTTGAAAAGATAACTTGAAGCAAGAAAAAGCAGAAAGCTGTCTCTGGTGTTCTTTCTAAAGTATTACTGGGCATCAGTGAGCTGTTACATTGGGGATGAGAGTAGAAAAACTTACACAGATTTCCAATATTCCCCCAAATGTGTGGGACCGGTTACCCAGAGAGTTTACAGATTTGGAGATTCACAAATAGCAATAAAATAAATAGAAGTTCAAGCCCAAGTAGGAAGCTGTTGAAAGTACTAACTTTCAAACTTACCACAAAGCCCTTTTGTTCCTGAAGAAAAGCTCTTTGAATTAAGTCTCAGAATAAATTCATTGTTTCTTGGAGTAAATGTGAGATTATGTCCAAGAAGAGAGAACTTGATTTCATGCATTATTTCTCCATAGGCAGTAATTTCAAACAAGCTGCTGGAATAGGGGATAAGAACCCTTTCACCATTAACGGTCACCTGTTTAAGAAAAAAAAAAAAGGTGAGATCGTCACATCAGTTCTAGCAAGCAGTTCCAAATCAACCAATTTTAGAGTCAAAATTGTCATTTTGACTTGACAAATACCTGAAGATCCAACGGAACATAAGAAACAATTTTGCCAGCTGAAGGTTTCTACTGAGTCTAAAATCATATAGAAGTACTTGACCTTCATCCTGTGAATTGCATGAAAAACTCTTCCAACATTTTCTTATATAAGTGCCCTCTTTGAGCACCACATGTTTACAGACAAACAACCTCATGCTGTGAGGTTCAAATGATGCCTCAGTGGAAGTCAAGGCTCTCCAGCACCGTGCAGAACTTGGTGTAGGTGTTTTGGTCTACTCTATTTTGCTACATGAGCCAGAAGAGATCATTTTAGCAAGTTGGCCAACTCCTGTATGTCTGAGCAGCCAGAGGCTGAAAAATGGTTTGAGTTTGAATATTCTCTGCCTATAAAACAGATGTAATGCATACTAAGCTGCCCTTTCTTCTAATGCTGAGGTCCAGTTGCACACAAGGTGAGAAGCAACTCCCTAAACCTTCAGCTGGCCAGTCAGGTACTCTGTGAGGAACAGAGTGCTCTCCCATGGATCAAACATAGCATGAAGGACCTCTACCAAAAGGGGGTAATCAGAGTGCAGTATGTCCTGTCTGTAATACTGCCTTTCTGGCAGAAGTGCCAGGGACACACAGCCAAATCTCACGTTCTTGACATTGGCACTCCATCACAACAGGGAGAACAGGATGTGAAATGTGTCTGGTTCATTCTGTGAACACTGATTGTATCATGAAATGCAGATGTTAAAAATAGGCTGAAACTAGATCAAGGGAAGATATTTGCCCCCCTCCATAACCTAAACTCTGCAACATCAGCAGACAATACACAGATGAGTTCATGGAGTTTGCTTACTGCCATGTCACTGAAGAGCTGCACTGCCACACCACGATGCTTCACTTCGATGGAGTCCATGCAGTTCATCCTGGGTGCTGCTCTGCAGGGCCCTTCATGGAGCAGGACTTCAACATTATGCTGCAAGTCTTCAAATAAGGTGTAGGAGCAGTTGCCAGTCAGCTTAAAATTCAGCCCATCAAAAGTGACAATATGTTGAGATGAACTTCCTATACAGACACCTGAAAATAAACAACAACCACCAAAAAAAATGTAGACATTTGCTTTTAAATTTTTACTGTTTCTTCATGACTTTTGAGGGCATAAGGAACCAACTAATTGGGAAAGAGAGGAAGGTAATGAACTGCAAATGCTGCAGCAAACATTGACAAGAAACTTTGGTAAATACTTCAGCACATGTGGAGGTTTTTTTTGCAATATCTTTGTCTGGAAACAATAAGTCTTATAAAAAGATTTGGATAAACTTGTAGAAAATCTCTTTGCCTAAAACTTATTCAATATGATTTAGTAATAGATTTTATGTAAAAATGGAACAAGGAAATTCCCTTTTCTGTTCGTAGAAAGATTGGAATACACTGTTGAACCTTTTTATTGCACTATATTCTGTACAGTGTCACATTTGATTTCAAATAACACAATTTCACCCTTGTCAGACACATCACAAGTTGATATCCAGGAACTTTGTTTTTCAGACAGAAAACAGGAAAACTGCAGAGAAATAATATGCACAGGATAAACCAATGGCCAGTTGACAGTCTGGTCGTTGAGTTATAAACACTTCCTCATCTTCAAAAACTGGAAAACAAGGAAGATTATAATCCCAGAAGAACGAAAACAAAACCTGATGCTTCTAGCTCATGTGTTTTCAAATCTCTTGCTTGAAGGATAATAAGGACAATAAAATCAATGCCAGCAAGACATGTAAGGAGGAAGACTGCCACTGCTAATAATTCAGTACTTTGCTTCTAGCTGAATATAATATTTTTCCTATTCAATGATCTTCAAATTTGTTTTCCCAGGAAAAACAGCATCCAGAGGGAGGGAGGGAAGGAGGAATCCCTTTGGAGCACTGGAGCATCTTCAGATATTTTACTGTAAATGTCTATAAAGTTCATATATAAATAACAATTAAATGAGCAATAAAACCACGTTTCTCAATCTTTACTTATTCATGGACATTAAAAAAAAAACAATAAGGATAATGGGAATCCTTTTAAATTTCTCATAGATTTCCGTAGCACAAAATGCACTAATGTGATCCATTTCAAAGCAGTCCAAGAGCACACAACAGCCGTGAATCACATTGCAAATTATGTTGCTGTAACATCTGTAACTAGTTCAGCAAGCAAGCACCTTTGCAGGGTAACTCCTGAACCATCCTCTGAATTCAGATGACCTAAGAACACTTTTCCAAGGACTTCCTCTTTGCAGAAGCATTTGTCACATCACCCACACTGTCAAGCCACGCCTGGAAATTGTGTTTTAGCTCTCTAAATGAGTTAATTATGAGTCAATTTAGCAGCATTTTCACAGAAGGCCTAACCAGCCTCCTTCCATAACAACAGAGATGCTGCCTCACACTGAGCTCCCACTCAGCACCTCCTCTGTTATGCCCATCTCTGCTTTTCTGATTGCTGTGAATTTTGTTTCACACAGCATCAGAATCAACCTTTCCAGCTGCTACAGATGTTGCTTTAGTTGGCACAGAATTGCCATGGTTGCACTGAGCAGTCATTAAAAGAGGACTTGACCCATGGGGTGTTTTCATCAGCTAGGGGAGGTTGGGGATTTTTTGTTCCCTCCTTCTGTAACATGAAAACTTTCTTCCTTTCCCTCACAAGTTGCACAACATTAGGGAAAAAAAATGGGGCATCATGGCTCATTAAATTCATAAAGAGATAAACAGTTCTCACCCTATCTTCACTTGAGTGAACTATAGAGCTTTTCATGATGATCAGCTAATGGTATGAAAGGTTCTTTTCATTTCATCCTTTCAGAAGGTTTTTTGTGAAGGTATGTCTTGCATGCCAAAAGTAATGGCCTCATATTGCTATCTATGTGTTTAGGATCAAGAAATTTAATAAAGATGCACTTCTTATGGGTAGGTATCACTAAGACTATCTTTTAAACATTATAAAATACTTATGACCATCCATCTAAAATATTTCTACTTTTTCAAAATCCTTGTAGAAAACCAGAAATGTTAGATTTGAAGTGTTTAGGTCATCGAATACACTTTTAGAAAATGCTAAAACTTAGGGTATAAAATATTTTGTATGTCTAAGAGTTCAGGAATCAAAATCTAGCTACGAGCTTTGGCATCTCAAGCAGTGGGTGGAAGAAATTGTACTTAAATCAGTCAGCTCAGCAGAGAACATTTTAAATTGAGATTAGATGTTGTGAAGAAGCAGTGTGTGTATATATACAGGGTTCTGATCTACTTTTAAGAAGTAAGCATATGAATTTAGATTTAAACCCACTTATGTTTTACTAAATGCATCACCAGCCTCAGGGCTGCAACCCTCTAACCCTGTAAATGTGAGTGGATGCACTTAATTCTTGTTCCTGTCATCCCAGCCCAGGCATCAATCACACAATGTTCAGGCCTTTCTGCTCAGACACTCCATCTGGAGGCAGAAAGAATTTCTTGTTGATGTTTTTGTAGTATACCTTCTTGATTGAGGGCAGGCCAAACCCTCAAGCCTCAAGATGGACCAAGAATTCATTGCTTGCTTACAGCTTGTGGAGGTAAATTCCTGGTTGTTCCCATACATCCTCCTTCCCAGCTCACACAGCTTTGGAAATTGAGTGTGAGAATCCCTGATAGAACACTGCCACTTTACTAATACAAAAAGTAATCTCAGAGTTGCCCTGAACTTGGCAAGTAGCATCAAGGCATTCCAGCATCAGTGAGGCTTTCACTAGCCTAATTATTTGTTTAAATCACTGTACAACAATTCAACAGCAATTCCTCCCACCCTGGTCACCTTTGAAGTGTTCAGTGGCTGAGAAGCTCCACTCAGCATGACATTTGTGATCAAACATTTCAGGTTTGGGGAGGGAGAGGCACTCATGGGCAGATACTCACATGGGCACATCCATCGGCAGCCACAGGTTTCCTCCACCTTTACTGCAGGAAGGTTGCTGTGACACACAGGCTTTGGCATCCTCTCACAGTTGATGTGGTGGCTCTCCAGAACTGTGTAATCTCCTGGGAAGCAGGTCACAGTGTGGCACTGGTCTGGTAACGTCCATTTATCACCAGGCTGGGAAGGGAAATGCAGATATGTAACAACTGAAACCAAAAATGCAAAGTTTGGCTGGTGTCACAGAGCTACAGCCAGAAAGTGAAGTGACCCCGACAGCACCGCTACTCACATTAGTCTTGGAAAAATAAATAATGGAATGCACTGTATTAAGGACTTTATGAGGATGAGAAAGCTTAAATTAGAAACATTTAGAAGCAGGCTGAAATTCCAAGCTAAAGATAACAGTCTACAATAGGAGATATTTTGCTCCAACCACATATAGTTAGAGCTTAGCCATCCTACAACATGCACTGAGAGCAGAGTCAACAAAGAATTGCCCTCTGCTTTATTTTAAATTTCAAATCCTTTAGTTTTCATTAGCCACAGATGGTCAGAGCACAGCAGGAATTAATATTTGTTCCAAAGTAGGAAAGCATGGCATATTGTAGTTATTTTGTCAACAACTCTGAAACTTTTAAACAGCTCCTTTCTTCCCAAAGGGAAATTGTTCCTTTACCAGATCAGTGTTATTAGCTGTACATAGTGGATTTCTAGAGCAAAGGAATTAAATGTTAAATATATTCCCGTTTTCTAAAGGACAGTCTAAATTTTAAGGCATCAGGATTATGTACTAATAAATGACAGAAAAATAGATGTGGAGTGTCTCAAGATTGCTATCTGCAGAAAGCTAGGCTCTCTGGCCCCAGTCCTGCAGAGCTCTAAAGTCCATAAGTAGGCTGAATGAGTTTTAAAATAGTGCTCATCCCTAAGGTGTCCATTCCCAGGAATATCCCCAAATGTGGGAAACAGCACTTCCAGAGCTCTCCCTGCAAAGGTGAGTCCAGAAACACCAGTACAAGTGAAACAGTGCTTCTGTGAGCTGGGTAACATTCCTTGTATTCACAAGCAGAAATGTGGGGAAGAAAAGAGAATTGATACTGGGCATGGCCATCACCCATCCTGCCCTTCACAGCTTAACCATCATTCCCATAGAAGGGAAGAAAAACGGGACAAAATACCTAGGTAGCAACATAATTCACAGATTATTCTTGTCACTATGAGAGTTTTCTCTGTATCTCTGAGTCATGGGATGCCATCAAGTCTAAACAAGAACTTCCAGATTTGCAGACAAAAAATTACATATTAAATACAGGTTCATTTACTTGTTTTATATGTTTTAGAATTTTGAGAGGGCAACTGGAAGTTGCTTAATAAGTTTTTCAGCTTGTGAGCCTAGAGACTGTGAAAAAGTAACAAGAGGACCTTAAAGGATGGCAAAAGTATTCATATAGGAAGAGACAGAATGCTTTTTAATTACAGTTGTCTCTCCTACAGCTCACTGAAATTGGAGCACCTGGAAGGGTATGTATACAGCTGTGCAAGTCTGACTTCCATACATATTTAATTGGTTTTATTTCACTCTTTAATAGGACATTTATTAGAAAACATCTCAGAGCTAGACAAAAAAAGGCAAAGCACAAGCCATTAAAAAAAAAAAAAAAAAAAGTTGAGGGATATAAAAACCCCAAGAATCCTAGTGCAGAGGAAAACACAGGGACTCTGAAGACAAAGCCTAAATCCCAATTGATATGAAACTGTAGGAACAAAAGCAGGACAGAAAGGAAAGCAAAATCAGGGTTTCTAAGCTGTGAAGGATAAGTCTGCCAGGACACTGCAGGAAGCCTCAGACTTCCTCTCTGAGGGAGCTCTGAACCTACAGACCTGGATGTGCACACTCTGTGTCTCACTGTGCATCTGCAGGAGAGAGACTCATGCACCTCAGCAGCTCCCTTGGCTCTTATCTCTTAATTTAGTACAGGTTATTTGTTTGTTTGTCTCTTCTTTAAGCCAAGAGTGGAACAATACTAGAAAAACCATGGTAACAGCTCAGCAATGTGGGGTTTGCCACTTTAAACAGCCTAGAAATGCAAATTGCTCTACAGATCACTTCTTGAGGAAATATCACTATTATAAGACAAAAACCTACACTTCTATTATCTCCTTTAAGCCTGCTTCTATATTTTCAAATTTCAAAAATTTCAAGACTAATGAAAATTAACTACGTTAAAAACAACAACATTTTTCATAATTGTCCTGATATTCTGCCAACTGGCAAATTAAAACATCAAAGCAGTGGTTCTTTACACAGCCTATGTTTGGCAATCCTGCAACCCCTTGCCACTGGATCTGATGAGTATTGAAAACATCCAAGGATTCAAAGAACAGCTGAACAAACTCACAGAGTATAAAACTGGCAAGCACTATCATACACAAAGGTGTCACTTGCAGATCAGGGTGTCCATGAGTAACAAATTGTTTTGAGCTGGGATAATTCTGAGCATTTTTATATGTATTTATTAACATTGCTTCCCTGGCTCCTATATTTGGCTACACAATACAGGGGGTTGGACAGATTTTTGGCCTGACCCAGCACATTAGATCTGCTACTAACAATGACCGTAATCAAGAATACTTCTTCTACAGTAACTTCCAGGGTAGGGGTAATAACAAACCAAAACATGAAAAAGTAACAAATCATAATATTCCCGACACTGATAGGTTTTAGGCTGAGATTTTTGATCCTGAGAACTCAGAATTCCTTGCAAACTGCAAGAGATCAGTTCCCACAATCTCCAGGTGCGTGACAGACATCCCGGCTGGGGAGCTGCGCCTCCTGCAAGAATTCTCTGAGCAACGCCTGAAAGATTATGAAGCCGATATAAAAGCCTGTGTTTTCTGAATCAGGGAAGGAAGAGCCTTGATTCTTCCTCCCTGTGGATTTGTGGGCTGTGCTGGAGGAGGGGAACAGAACAGTGGCACCTTAGAGCCAGTGAGGCACAGCAGAGGATGCTGCACGACAGAAGCAGGAACTTCCACGGTGTCCTGTAGGCTCCATGGGATGCTCCAGAAGGCTGTGGCCTCACAGTGCCTTCTAACACCTCTTTTTCCTGGCTGACAGAAGAGGCAACTCCAAATCCCCCTAAAGGCTGCCATTTGAAAGTGTGGTTCATTTTTATATGGACTGGAGCCCGGTCTGTTTCCTTCAAAAAGCATTTCAGCCAGAACGGAAATTGTGCTTTAAGTTTATCACCCCCAAAAATGAAACCTGACATGTCTGAAATTCAAGTTTAACCTTCCCAGCACTTATCTACATGTACCTGTGTCTGCTGCTAAGAGCCCAGAGGCCTGGACACATGCAGTACAAACTGCAGACAAGAATCTGATTATTTTTTGGTGTTAATAAAGTTTTTCAAGTTTAGCTTTTGTTTGTTGGGGGTTTTTTTCTTAATTAAGCTGTCAGCCTCAAAGCCATCAGATTATACTTAGTGTCTGATTTAGCTAAAGCCTTCCTGTGTTCTGACCAGCTGATTGAGGCTATGTAAGGCAGCTTTGATACATTTCCTGTGTTCAGATAATTCATATTTACTTATTAGCCACATCCTTCCTCACAGTCATGTCTTCACAAAGGAAAAATCAAAGGAATTTTTTTCTGTACTGGAAATCCAAGATGAATCAGAGTAGAACTCATAACTGATCCCTACTAGAAAACATGGCACAAGCTGATGCTAATATTTTTAAATGCATGAAGTATCATACACTCTGAAAAACCTTGGAATTTCACTTGAGATGCCATAACACCTGGAACATCAATTTCTTAAAGTAGGATCACTTTTGAGAGATCAGACAAGTTTACTAACATTTCTGAGCATTTTCTCAGGACTAGTAAGTACTTTTGCACAAACAAACTCCAAGAAATTTGATTCCACATTTTTTGCTTCAGGTTCTCTGTGAAGATATTCATGCTCTTGCACAAACTATGCAACTTAAAAGCCAGATGACCAATCCAGGCAATGTACTTACACTCTTTTTGTTTCCATCCTCATCTATGCATTCTCTGACCGGATCTGAAAGAGAAGCAGACATTTTTTTAGTCATCCCACTCCCTTATCCAGCCTTTTAAGTGGTGGTCACCAAAATACAGATTACTTATTTAAAAATTTGACTTAAGCTGTGAGAAGTTTGGGGGATTTTGTGCTAGAGTGTGTGAATCCCTACCTGAAATCTGCAGGCCAAAGTGTACAAGAATAAGTCACAAAATGAACAATTACAGTGGTCCCAAAATACTCTTTCTACAGCACTCCTTGCACACAGCTCTGCCCAGATGGTGCTTAAAGGATGAGCATGGTTTTGGCACTGAGGCACAGCCCAGCCTTACCTCAGAATCTTGTGATCAATTGAGAATATTCCTGGAATTTGGCAGTTAATGGGAATTTCCACACCCACACCAACATTTTAATAATGCAGAAAGATCAGTAGAGCATATCTATACAAATAGCTGCATTAAGAACACTCAAAATCTGTTTCCTTACATTCAGGCATGACTGTGATGAGCATTTTTTTTCCATTTAATCAGTTAAATGGTCACAGGATACCCACTGAATTGCAGTGTCTATTTTTATCTGCTCTCACTACACACCTAAAGATCTTTTGGAAGCAATTTCATTTCTGTACCACGGCATGACAAAGTCTCTAGGAAATTAAAACACTGACTAGCAAACTCTTTGTAGAATACCAGACTGTGCTATCCTATATACACTCTCTGCTCTGTCTTTTCCAGGATAAGTAATGTATTTTAAAATCATTTAGGAACTCTTTTAAACCTTTTTTTAATGGTATTATTTTTGGTACACTTCCATACAAAAGGCAAGACTCCCTCTGCACGAGAAATACAACTGTATGTGTCTAGAGGGGAAAATAATACTTTACAGATTGCATGAAATTTATATAAAACAAACAGAAAAAAAAATCCCCACCCAAAAAAAAATAGTTTTTCATCCCCTAGCAAAATCTTCACCATTAGCAAAATGGAGAGCTAAATTTCTCAGATTTTAGCTGCTGAAGATGTCTATAGTTCAAGGCTTTTTGAGCTGTTGGAAAAGCTTTCATAAAAAATACAATGCTTTCACCTCTAGTACTGATAGGTTATGGCACAGATTGCAATAAGATAATAGTTACTGGTTCCAAATTCCTGCTCCCCATCCTATATCTTGGATCAATGTAATTTACAGCAAGAAAAATCACATATTTTACAGCGTGAAGAGAGGAAATGCATGTTTAAAAGCTTATTTTAAAAGAGAGGAAAGAAAATGGCAGCTGCTTAAATCTAGAAAATGGCAGCTGTTTGATGCTCTGGAGAGATTTTAAAACGCCAGAAGTGATCCCAGCGGAGGCTGATCGGATATCTCCAAGCTGGGCTGTGAACACTCTGCAACTTCCTCATTCTCAGAGGTCCTTGGCTCCACAAAAAAAGTCCATTTATTGTAGTGGAGATGTAACTAAGCCCTTGTAATGCTGGCAAAAACCTGTGCAATGACTAACACCATGAGGCAGTGGCTTGTGGTGAGAATGTGTGGATGTTATTGGAACAGGAATAAGAACTAGATGAGGGAAAAAGATCTATATCCAGACCAAGGAGATAAAAGAAGTAAAATCTTGGTCAGTGTTGAAGTAATGTTCCTTAGAGGAGGAGTGTTGTCATCTACAAATAAATGAATGCTTCTTTAAAACCTTTTACACCTTTTTTCCCAGTATCTCTTTCCCCAGGAAAGCAAGTTCTTTATTATTTTTCTTTTTACCTTCTATTTCAGCTGAATTTTCTGTAGACATACACATAACAATGTCTGAAAAACACATAACTTGAAATCCCTGCTCACAACATTTCTGAAACATGGTCCATTCATTCATGACAGCTTTCCTGGTTTCCCTCCACTGTTGAGTATCAATTATCAAGATTTTTATCAAGACTGATTTTTATTAGGATGGTAGCTCAAAAGTTCAAGCCTAAGCAGTTCTAAAAACCTTGCTGGAATTGGGCTAACTAGAATAGCAACTGGATACATATATAAAGGATTCACATTTGGTTTCACACCTAACTGATGGTGGTGGCCTAGGACAGGATGGTTGCCAGTGGAACACTAACAATACAGCATCTGAGTGCCTTCTAATATAAAGAAAAATAATTCTGGCTTTGCATTTCGATTTTTGTGTTATGCTCCAAACACAAGGTCACAGCTTTTGGACTTACCCATGCACACTTTTTTGATAAATTCACTGTTCAATCTGATCATAGTGGATAAATCTTCAAAATTCTGCAGCTTCATGATTCTATTAGCAGCAGATGGCCCAGCCAAAGTCCTCAGCTGCCCTTCATCATATCTGTTCCCAACACCAATTGGGAACAGGGACACCCCTAGGAAAAGAGAAGGAAGAGTTTGAAATAGGCAAGGCACAGGAGAAAATCATTGCTCATAGATGTGGAGTGTTCATTCCTGGAAGTATTTAAAGGATGTGGCACTTGGCAGTGCTTGGTTAATGGTTGGACATGATGATCTTAAAGATCTTTTCCAACATAAAGATCATATCACTTTTATTTCTTTCATTTACTTCTTTAAAAAAAAAAAAAAAACTGGGAAAAGTTTTTCTTCAACACTTAGTTTTCATGTGTTACTTGCATCATTCTCCCTTTAGTTGGCTAAAGGCAACTAAGGGCTGAAATAGTGCTGCTCTAATCATCCTGTTAGCTAAGATGAGCTCTATTACTCCCAAGCATAATAAGATCATTCATGGGCAACAAAACACAGCTGCAGATTTAATGACAACATCTTCACTCTTTTTAAATGAAAAAAAAAAAAAAAAACCTCAATATACTGTTTTCTTTCTTCAGTTACACGGCAATTGGATTATTTTCAAACCATTTAATTAAAAATTATGGTTGATAGTTGTTACACAGTCCATGCCTGATTCAATAACTCCCAGAGCAACCTTCAAACGAAGTCAAAGTTCCTCAGCTGAACACCTGAGGAAGCTGAGGTACAGAAACGACAGCCAGAAAACTTGAAAAATGATCAGGCAGCAAAATGATAGCAAAAGTATATTCCTGTAGAGGTCAGTGCAGAATCTGATCAAAACCTCTAATTATTATTAATATCTTTATGATTATTATTTTTATTTATCATTATTATTATTCAAGTGAACCTTTCAAGTTTCACTGTACTACAACAGTATTGAATTTATGATGTTAGACCACATTTCTGTTATCCCTGTCTGCCCATAGTATCTTGGAAAACAAAATGCTGCCAATTTGTGAGTCCTGAGGAAGCTGTCAGCCTTAATTGCAGATTGGTCCTGAATTTCCCAGTACCTCAAAGGCACCTTCACACAGGGCATGTTTTGTTCAGGTCTGTTCCTTACCACAACACTACTCAGAGTAACTCCAGAACTTACATGAACACACCAGTGTCTTAATTTTCCATCTTTTGTTCTAGCTCATCACTTAAAAAGGAACAACTCTACTTATAAATAGTGACAGTGAAATGAGGTTTACTGTTCACTCTTGCAGAAAGGGCAGCAGCCTCCACAGCATCTTGTGAGCTCCCCGACACGATGACGATCGCGACCTTTGATGCGCTGGGTCTGCCCCCATGAGATTCTGACATTGCATTCTGGACCACAAAATCAATGGCATTTCCTAGCAAGAAAAGAAGAGAGAAATGAGAGATGTAATAGAAAAGTCACAGGAGACTATAAAACTTAATCTTATATTGCTTTAGTGTGTTATGCTAGTAGGCAGTGAAAAATATTCTTAATGTCTGATTTATTGCAGCTACATGAAAGATCTCAGCTGTTAAAAACCTTCCAGTATTTATGAAGACATCCAAACAAAGAAGGACCATCCTTAACTCCATTCCTAGACCATCCCAGTCTCTGCAGTGATGAGAATTCTTATCCCTTTCCTTAGCCACAATTACAAATTTATGCTCCTCACTAAAGCAGTTACCTTTCCCAGAAATATTGCCATCCCTAAAAGGATAGAAGACATTGGGGAGATCAGATTCCTGCTACGAACTGCTGAGCAACACTGACATCCAGTGGCGAGCTGCTCCACAGCTTGGCATCACCCGGAGCCGTTCACAAAAGTTGTTCTCATTCCTAAAAAAGATACAACGCTTCCCTAATTTCATCACCTTTCCCTATCTTGCCTCCACAGTACCAGCAACCTCTCAAATTTAAACTCTGTGTCATCCATAATACAACTGGGTGATCCATTTTAAAATAAAAACA
>WBND01000230.1:996548-1027919 GCA_013398595.1 Tychaedon coryphoeus | reverse complement strand
AATGAGATGATCTTGAAGGTCTGTTTCAAATCAAACCATTCAGTGACTCAATAACAAAGGAACAGCAGTTGGATATTCAGTGAAAACCTCAAAATTCTGAATGTTTTTCTATTTGAAACAAAATAAATTTTAAAACACCATTATTAGCTGGGTGATGGTGATTCCATCTCACAAACTACTGTTCCTCACCACAAAAAAAAACTAACCTCAGGTATTAACTCATGTCCCACAATCAATCCCACAATTAACAGCTGTCCCACAATCCTTTCTACAAATGGTTTTGTGTCTGCCAAGGTAAATATTAGATACAGAATGGCCCATTAGCAAGAAATAACAAAGGATAAAACAAAATGCTGCAAATAAATATGACTATATTCAAAGTCCCTGAGATTGCCAGAAGATTGACTCATTTCCCTTTGGTCCTGCAAATAATTACCAAAAAAAGTATTTCAGTTTTTAACTTTCAAATATATATTTAGGTTAAACTTTTGCACAGTAAGAATCATAAGTGATTTTTCATTCATATATGAAAAGTACTTGAAATTTCTGTGTTTGTTTTCTTTAATGACCCTTTGACTTTTGTGTGTTTGATGTTTTCAGCAGCCACTCCAGCTCCATTTTTCTTATTCTCACATTAATTTAAAAAATGTTCAGAAACTCCATACATATTTGCAAACTTAAAAAAAAATCCATTATTTTTATAATTTCTCATAAAGAAATCAAGTACTATGAAATAGTCACTGGTACTATTGCAAAAGGCCCCAAAAGCAGTTACTCATTTTAATGCACGGAAAATTGGATTTAGCATAGTAAAAACTCTTTGGATTTCTCCCTTTATTTTGAAGCCAGCTCTAGAGAAAAGAGCCAGGTGTCTGAAGATATGATCAAATGAACACTTTTGTCCTGCTAGAGGGATTCAGAAAGTCCTCATCCCAAGCTGGAAGCTGTCACTTCTCAGGTCTTTGTCTCTCCATCTCACCATGGAGGGAAATACCAAATCCCTCAGAGGCCACAATAAAAATCATTGCTAAAAGCAACCAACTTGAACATTTTCATATTGTGAGACTGCAACACAACAGAAACCTGACATTTTTCATACCAGTAAAGGAAATATAAGTATTTACACTGAATTAAACCACACCGTGCACAAGGCTGTATTGAGACTGGAAAAAGTGTTCACAGCATGGAAGCACAAAGACAATCCCAGAATGGTTTGGGTTGGAAGGAGATCATCCAGTTCCAGCTTCCCTGCCATGGGCAGGAATATATTCCGCTAGCCCAGATTATTTCCAGCAATTTTAGCCCTTTCCTCAGCCCACCATAGGTGGTGAGCCCCCAGCGGCCTTCCAGCTCAGTCAGTAAGGTATGACTGCCACTCATTGGGCATGTCCAGGGAAAAAAATGCAAATAAATGAAAAGGGAAAACAAAAATCCAATTGAACCAGACAGGCTACTTTAGAAAGGACAGACCAATCAATCCAAGCACAGAACAGCATCTTCTCCCCATCCTTCAGTGCTCACATTTGGAATAATCATTAAATAATGACTATAAACATTTGATGCCAAAATTTTGAAAGTTGGAGCAGGCTTTTAAAGAACCTTTTCCTGGTTGACTTGACACCTGATCGACTTTAAAGTTAGACTGGTATTCTGAAGTAACAATTCAGAATGGTTCACACAGAGGTTCCTGCAAGGACTGCAAGTTGATTCAATGAACATAAACAAGCTTTAAGGACAAAAGAATCTGTTGAATAGGGTTGGAGGTGTTTACTAGGAGTCTACAGGGAATTACACTAGATTTTGCCTTATTGAATAGTTTCATTAATGATTTGGATGGAAGAATTAAGATGTGTAAACAGGCATGTTAATCTGAATCACAAATATTGGATTGGGAGCAATCACGGACATCACGGAATTAACTGAACGAGCACAAGGTGCCCAAGAAATATTTGAAATATATCCAATAAATATGAAGAAGAAGAAATATGAAGAAGAAATATGAAGATTCATCCCAGAATTAGCCAATCTGGAACACAAAGACATTTAATGCATTGGTGAATGCCTCAGGGAAAGCAAAAACTTCCTAAGAGCAACCTTTGCAATTATTTTCTTTAATTTTGTCTGAAACATGGAATGAAATGTAAAGCCCCTTGGGGGTCTGTAGAGTTGTGACAGAGGGGGGAATCCAATTAGATGGAAGTTCCTGCTGGGAACTTGTAAATCTGTGCCTTAAGCGGCCTCAGTGGTTTCTCTAACAATTCTGCACCATTTTGACCAAAAAAAGTACTGCAAGAGATCTTAATCACCCACAAGTCCTGAAAGCTGCCTGGGAAAGAAGGAAAAAAAGAATGGTTCCTCAGAACCTGAAGTGATACAGAAGCAGCCAACACTGTCTGGATGGTGGGTATTCCAGACTGCAACTATTTAATCAAGCACCTGTCTGACCAGGAACAACTCCCCATCGTGACAACCATAAATTCATAAAATCACAGAACTGTTTGGGTTGGAAGGGACCTTAAAGCTCATCTCATTCCAACCCCCCTCTGCCACGGGCAGGGACATCTTCCACTAGACCAGTCCATAATCCTGAAACTGGTCTTTGCATCTTAATCAGGATCTTCACTTGGCTCTGAATTGGGATTTTTCACTGAAAATAGATTATTTTAATTCTGAAGCAAATCAGCTACTGAAAACTGATCCCACAGTGCTTCAAGCGGTCAGGTCTTGCTACATGAATATTGATATTTTAGCATTAACACATGTTGATTAACATGTGCTGAACTTTGCATGAGCAGCCCAAACCTGTCAATCCAACACCCCTGAATGGAACAGGCCCCAAAAACCTTTCCTCTGCAGGTCACAAATCCTGCATTTCTCTTACCACCAAGGGTTTCTGAAGAAACCAGACTCCACCAGGAGTTTGTTCAACTCACAAACCTTGTAAGAAATGAACTAGGGAAAACAAACAAACAAACAAGCAAACAAACAAACAACACCACCAAAAAAACCCACTTAAGGGCAATGAATTAAAACAGCTCAGGGCAGATATTAGTGGCACTCAAAACTGGCTTCAAAAAGGAGCTGGCACCACCAGTTCAGCAATATTTGTGGGGGAGCAAGTGAAAGTCTCTGTCAGTGGGTAGGAGCCCTCTGATCAGGACAGCTGCTGGCCTTGGGTGATGAGGAGTAAGATTTTGGAAATTCAGTATAGAGTGCATCCTTTGGGGAAATACATGGAAAATGAAAAGAGCTATAGGGGGCCTTTGCTTCCAAAACCACAGGTGAGGTTCAGGAGAAAGATGGTTATACCTTCTTAATCCTGACAGCAAAGCTGAATGCTGCTAATCAAATATGTTAATAGTGATGGAAAGTTGGAGGAAAAATATAAATTTAAGATTTATTTTTTTCCTGGGGGAAAGGGAAATATTTCTTTCCCTAAAAATGCTTTTATACAGCTGAGCCACATAGAACATACATCCTCCAAATTTTGAGGCTGAGGCAGGAAAATGTCAGCCTAAATGAACAACTTTTACTAGGGCTATAAGGAAGCAAAATAATGTTTTTATAAAGTGTTAAGCAGTATTTACTGTAGGGATTGCTCAATCTGCTCCCTGTGACTCTCCTAAACACCCACAAATTCTGAACAGAGACACATTTACGTGATCCTCAGTTCTCTTGCACACATCACTTCAGTGTTTAGCTAGTTTCCTTCTTTTTCTTTTTTTTTTCAGTTGTTTCTTATGTGAAGTTGTACACGATTTCATGATGTCTGAATAGCCCCAGAGCTGCTTCCTGATAGGTTACTTGAGCCAAAATTCGCCTGATGTTGTTGAATGGCCCCACTGCACAAGCATGGGAAAGATTTGTGGTACAGGCTGCTCTTTCTATGCCCTCACATACTCGGTAGTTTTTCATTATTTCTTACGACTAAAACCTCTCTCTCCTCGAGTTTTATTCTGGCTAAATGATGCAGGAAAGGGGATGTTTTCTTCAGTAAGACTTTTGCAGTGGCAGCAACAATTACCTTCTGCACATAGAGCTTTGTGGACCAAAACAGAACAATTTGGATCAAGATGGAATAAAGATTTCACTGAACTGTTCTTCTGCCATAGGACAGCCAGCGCAAATAAGAAGAAACAGCTCTGCTCTGACAGCAGTGATATTTTTTGATGGGTAAATTCAGATCAAGCAAAGGGTAAAAAAGATTTCCCATGAAAATGCAGCATCCAGACTGGGCTGTCTACACTTGTCAAGCACAGACAGAAGGGCCTGAGTGACCATGCACTTCCCAGGAATGCTGTCTCCTGCACAGCCAGCCACATTCACACACATCACAAGGAGCAGGACAGCACCATGGTGACTTATTTTCATTACTTCATTTGGGAGGAACTACTTCTACTCTATTCCACTTTGGTTCATTATACCACAACCCCGATCACAGTCTCTAAGCATTTTCCAATGAGACATAAACAAATCACTAACGAGGATGTCATGTGGCTGCCTCTCCCATTTCATTTCCCAAAGGCCGTGTTTGCTCTGTTTATCCTGCAGTTCCGTGTGGCTTTCTCTACACATTACATGGAAGGCTTCACAAAACTTATCTATTTGTATGCAACAATTCATCCCACAATGAGCCTATAGAAGTCTCATCAGCCATCTGGTATTTTTATTTCTCCAGGCTGAGAAAGCAATCAGAGCTAATCCTCCTGCGAACTATGGAAGTCAGGTTTTACTTCGCACTTTTCTTTACAAATAACTCTTTATGGTCCAAAGACCCCAAAAACTTGTGCATTTCTCAGTTCTTATAGGACCCTGATGCTAGGTGGCTGTCAGAAGAAATCTGGTTCCAATCCAGAAGAACAAAATTCTCCGGGTATCTGGTGAAAGATGCTGTAGGAGAATCATTTTTTTGCTGAACCTTGCAACTGATATTTGTGTGTGCACCAAGTTTCCACAGACCCAGTGGAAAATCTCTCATGTTTTAGCACATGAAAACTGAAGTGGACCTGTCTGTCTGGAACAGAAGATGGCAGTTCACAAGTAACTTCAGCTGAGGTGTTGCCTTAGGCAATCCTCGCTCCCTGGCACCATCCCCAGTCTTGTGCCAGCCCAAGTCCCTGTGGAACCAGCAAGGCAACTTGGATGAAGGAAGTGAACCACACAGAATATAACTTGTTTTGCTATTTTTCAACCAGATGGGTTACACTGGCTTAGCACAAACATCTGGCAAGGCCAGCTCCTGAAGTCAGCATGAGCAGTTCTCCTAAATGTCTAAACAACTAACTAGCACTGAAAGGTTAATGATCAAAGTCTTTACTTCTTAATTATGCTTTGCTTGCTTGAAAGATAATGAATGCAAATCCTGAGCATTACTTCAAGGCTTCTTTCCAAAATACATTAAAAAGACAAACCATAGTTTGTGTTACCTATGAATACATTTTAATAGAGAAAATTGAACCATAACAAGAGGTTGAACCTTAACAAGAAATGCCACCACAATGACATAAATTGGTGCTTGTAGCCAGCCTGTATTTAGCATTCCTTGGGGTTTTGTTACTCTTCTTGTTTAAACACCAATATTCACAAAATCACTCACCTAGTCTGGTAGGACCTTGCTCCCTTTGTTGAATGGACTGCACCATCTCTACAAGCCTGTCAGTCTCTTGAGGCATGTTCCATGAAATTTCTAGATTATTTTCCCTGGCATACTGGAGAACTGACACATGAATTGAAGAATTGCCTGAAGCAGAAAATAAACACTTTAGGCAGTGCATGTGAACGTCTTAAATCTAAAGAAGACGTTGGCATCGTGATTTACATTAGGCACAACTGGAAAGTGGTTTTCTATCAGAGTGCGAAAAGATCAAAACTGAACTATTTCCTGGTGAAAAAATTTGCAAGCATACTGCTGGGAAACAGTTGTTTTTCTGTCAGGAGTCAGTAAGCAGCATTTTAGCTCAGATCAATATGACAGTAACTGGAGAATTTCATTTTATTGATCTCCATTCAGTATTATTCCTTTTCCATTTTAAAATTGTCTAAACATCCCCCTGGTTTTTTTTGTTTTTTTTTTTAACATGCACCTTGTTTTGCACGAGCAGTAGATTGATGCCTCATCTGTCAGATGAGCCAAGCTCCCTGGATCATTTCATGTCCAATTCCCTCTCTCCTACAGCACTGGAGTGATGTGCATGGAACAAAGTGAATCCAGGGAGCTTGACCTGTGAAGGGGAATGAAGAGAAATTCCAAATTATGCTGCTTTCTGACATATGGATGGTTTAAAAATACCAAATTTTCAAAATTGAACCAGGCAATATGTTGTTTATAGTGGCTGTACTGCTCTTCATGGCCTCCTACTGAAGGTGTTTATGTATAGAGCACAATGATTCTTTATGAATGCTTTGTAAAACATCTATGAACACTACCAATAACAGCAGTTGCTCCATGGAAATGGTTTAATGCTGAATCAAAAAAAAAATACAGGTCTGATTTTAAAAAATCTGTGATTGTTAAATACTACTGGGAAAACACAGGATCCTGGTTTATCCCCTACAAGTAAAAGAATAAAAAGCATCTTTCTGTGTTTGAGCTAAATGGCAGATACATACCAACCACAACACGTTCAATAAATGCCCGCACAAAGCTTTTCATTTCCTCAAACTCCGACGCTCCAATATTGGAACTTCCATCCAGAAGAAACATGATGTCCATGGGTTTGTTGCACAGCTCTGAGGGGGAGGGGAAAAAAAAGTTAT
Source organism: Tychaedon coryphoeus (assembly GCA_013398595.1). Classification (NCBI taxonomy): domain Eukaryota; kingdom Metazoa; phylum Chordata; class Aves; order Passeriformes; family Muscicapidae; genus Tychaedon; species Tychaedon coryphoeus. Next base: position 1,021,163 of record WBND01000230.1, on the reverse strand, counting down.
TTTATATATAATAACCAAAAGTAGCATCTGCTAATGTGGTAGGAGCAGAAAGGTTAGGTCCAGTTGCATTTTGGGAAAACAAAGCAGGATAATGACCAATTGAAACAATAAGTGATGCTCCTTTAATGAAAGCCCTGAGATTCATATCCAGTGGGATACATTGATATTTCTATTCCTGCTTTTCTACCGATTCTGTGTTACTCTCAGGGGAATAAAACAAAAACCAACAGTAGATGACAACAACAAAAAAACCAAACCAAACCAACAAAACAAAAATAAACAAAAAAAACACAGAATACCCTCCTCACCCCTAAGCAAACAAAAGAAAAAGAAAGTATGTGAAAAACCCAATAAAGTCTTGTCACAAAAGAGGAATTATAATTTTACATTATTCTAAGCAGAAAAAAACAATAATAAAGACAGGAGAGGGTTTTTTCTTCTGGCACTCTCCATCCTGGATGAAAGCTACTGTACTTTGCTGACAAAAGGACACGAGGACTTTGAGCCTACAGAAAACAGACTGCAGGGCTGTGCTCAGTTCTGCTGGGCTGGGGCAGCATCCTCAGCCTCCAGGGAAGATAAATAGTCCTTCCTTGGCTTACAACAGCAAGACACTAAACCAGATAAAGAAATCCTCCAAATTTCAGTGATACACAAGGTAAATGGAAGAGACCTGACAGAGAAAAGAAGAAATCACACAGAAAATTCATCCAATCTTACCTGTGATTTCAGTCCAAACTCCCCTCCCACGAGAGCAGCATGACTGCAGCACTAATTCAGGTGCCTCTTCAATAAGTCTGTTGAAACTATTCAAGATAATTGGGTCATTAGGCTGACTGATCTTTCTGAGCTCTTGGATATTGGCACCGGGGGTTATTCCTATGGGAATAACATTTATGCTCCCGGGAGGTCGTGTGATAACATCAGTGGAAGGACTGGATGACACCATGTACACCAAGTGAGGAACATCTTGCCTGCCCCCATTCACTGATGTAAACGTGTGTTTGGAAACATAATCAAGGGCATTGCCAGTGTTGGTAGCCCTCCCTCCCTGGTAGGGTATACTCCTCACTTTCTCGATAATTTTTTCCTTTGACTGTATTTCCCTAAAGGAATACTCAAGGCTGACTGTGTCTGAATACTGCATGACTGTAACGTGAATATTTTCCTGTCCCACGTTCATTCCTGTGACCACCTTCTCAATGAACTTCTTGACTTTATTGAAGTTTTCCTCCCCAACATTGTCAGAGCCTTCCACAATAAAAGCAATATCCAGCCTGTTGGGATGGGGTTTTTCTGAAAGAGGTGGTGGGGTTGTGAGTCCCAAAGGGGGCAATAAGACACTGGACATGGTTGGAGCAGATGCAGCTGGCAACAGAAGGCTTTCTTCAGGTCCAAGATCACACAGGTGATCAATGAGGAAATCTCTTTGATCCATGAGCTCCAGCACATTGCTCACTAGGAAGGCTCTGCTACTTGGAAACATCTTTGCCATGAACTTGACTTGGTCCACATTGACATGTGGCCCAATCCCCACAGGTACTACTGTGATATCTCTACTCTTCAAAAACCCAAGCATGTCGCGGATTTTTTTTTGAGGCCTGCTTGCTATAAACAACACTGCAATTTTGGCAGCATTTGTCCTTTCTGCTTTTCCAAACACGTGCAAAGCAGTGAATTTAAAGACTTCATAGACAGATGCTTCTTTATCACCTGTGTATCTTATGTTCTGGACAATTCTTCTCATCTGGGAATTTGTTTTGATATCTTTAAGGTTAAGATAGATGGTGGGACCAGCCCTATACACCAAAATTGACACTCGGATTTTTTTCTGGGAGATGTGGAGTTTTTTCATCACTCCAATTATGAAAGTTTTCAGCTGTTCAAAGTCCTCCTCTGAGAGTTTATTGGAGCCATCAATCAGGAAGGCCAAGTCCATCATCTTGCTGCATGAGTATGCACTGGGGGGTAGCTCAATGTCCTCCTCTGGAATAGGTGTTGTCAGAGTTAGGGTGTTCTCCATGGGCTCACAGGCTGCACAGGTTAAGTTCTTCCCCTCACACAGACTACAAAAATCATCAAATCAGAAAAACATCAAATTTAACTGTAAAAGGCAGTGCTTGTAATAACAAGTCATCCACACATTATAAAAAAACATCAATACAAAACCAAACATCTCCAAACCACAATGAAACCAAAACACGATGTGAATAATTTCTTTTCCCCCCACCCCAACTCCCCACAACTTCCCACATGGTCTTGTATGCCTAAATCCCCTGTGTTCATGGATGTTTGTTTAAATCCAGGAAACATGACCAATTATGGTGTGTTTGACAGTGGAAGCTCCTTTGAACAGTCTTTGGCAGAAGGGGTAAAATCTGTGTCTGGAAACTGTTTGGGAACCACTGAGCATCAGCAGTACAGAACCTTACAGGCCACTGGTGGACTAAACTGGCTAATGTTGTTTGCTTCACAAGGAACCAAAACATGAGGCAAACTGCAGGCAGCCAACACCAAGTAAAATCCTGGAGTAGAAGAGATGTTTTACCTCTGATATTACTCAGCAAGCTCTGTGCAGGGGTCAGGTTTAACAGATTTTAACCTTACTGAAATTAACAATCTTTTTTCTACCTCTAAAGTGCTCTACATTACTGGTGGGTTGTTTTTCCTGACTTCATTTTGGTTTGGATACAGCTTTGGCACATGTTCATCCTCCACTGTTTCTTATGTCTCTTCTACCTTCTTATTATTTACTGTAATTTCTTTTTCAGTCCAGTTTCTCATACTAAATGCTTTATTTCAACCATAGATGTTATCTCTTTTTAGTCCTATGTCTTTCCTCACATTTCCACTCACCTCCCTGAGTACATTTTTCCCTTCCCCCTTCCACCTCAGCTCCCAGTTTTTTTTCCCTCTCCTATCTCTGCCTTTTCACTATTCATCCTTCTGCACCACCATGAGCTTTTTCACCTCTATCACCCTCTACCTTTTACGAATCCATTAATAACTCATCCATCTTTAGCAAGGTTTTAACACTTCTGCATTTCTAAATCCTGGCTGCATGTTTCTCTTTACTTCCTAGAACCACAGAGGGGTTTGGGCTGGAAGAAATCTTTAAAGTGTAGCTAGTCCAACCCTCCTGCAATGAGCAAGGATATCTTCAACTAAATCATGTTGCTCAGATCCATGTCCAGCCTGGCCTTAAATATTTCCAGGGATGGGATATCCACCACCTTTCTGGGTTATCTGTGCCAGTGTTTTATCAACCCCTTTGTAAAAAACTTCTGCCTTGTATCTCTCATAAATTGAACATTCTTCAGGCTAAAACCATCACCCCTTGTTCTGCCCCAACTGGTCCTGCTAAAAACTTTGTACCCATCTTCCTCACAGGCTGAAGTACTGAAAGGTAACAATAAGATCTCCCCAGAGCCTTCTCTTCTCCATCCTGAGCAATCCCATCTCCCTCTGCCTTTCCTCACAGGAGAGGTGCTCCAGCCCTCTGACCAGCTTTACTTCTCAGAGAAAAGAACATGACTGCTCTCAGGCACAGGGTGGAACAGAACCAGTCCATATATTCTCCTTCTTACTGGACAGTCCAAGGAACAGATTAGGAAAAGGTTACAAAAGAGCAACCACCAAAAAATGCTTGTTTTCACTGCCAGAGAAAACCCAGGATGTACAAACTACACGAGTCAAACTGGAAGAAGGTGCCATTTTCCAGGAAAATACTTCACTTTACAAGTGGCACCTTCATTTAAGTTCTCTTAATTTAAGTGTTATGTTTTTTTCAAGCTCATTTTAACATCTTCCTAATTGCAGAATGCACAGCTACTTTTGGCATTAACATACAGCAACAGATGATTTATTATTCTAATCCTAATATGAACTAGACTCTTCCAGTTTCCAATTTCCTTTGGATGTTTGCTATGAAATTCATTTTTTTGCAATATTTTCTATTGTTTGTACAGATGGTGTAGGCATCTAAATTAGGTGACAGCTATGCAAAAGGATGTTTCCCTAGTGAGGTAAGTTTTCCTAATGTTCTGAAATCTTTTGTGAGCAGCAGCCAGTGTATCAACATTTAAGATAAATTATTATTAAGAATTACAAAAATTAGAGAACAGAGACTCATTTAAGAAGACTCTTTTCTGACCTTTTGATGGAATTTAGGGCTCTTCATGTATATTGTTAAAAAATATGCATTTAATTGTTCAGCCTAACAGTCTCATGCCCTGGGTTTATAGCTCAGTTGCACACTAGCCCTGGCTAGAGACCAGGAATTGTAAGTTTGTACCCATTCTGAGCTTCTGTGAGGTTCAGAGCACTTGGAGCTAAAGTGTTAGTCTGGGCTAATAGCTGCTGCAGTTTTACAACTCAGTTTCCATTAAATCTGATCAATTTACAAGTTGGAAAACTCTCTTTTATTCACAGCATTGTAAGTCATTAGTGAAAATATCCATCCATGGTCCAGACATCCAAAGAATGACGAATTTTCATAATTCATGGCATTATAAGTCACTGGTGGAAATATCCATGGTCCAGACATCCAGAGAATGTCAAATTTTTATAATATGCCACAGGGCATTAAACAAAATGCAAACAGTCTCTGTGCATTGCAGCTGAAGGTGCTCATCCTGCCTGGTGCACAGCATCACACTCCCTGCCATTCATTTCATCCTATTTGGAAACGTCTGTATGCAGGATCAGACCATGGGTATCATCTTAATATCTCATGAAAATTGGTTTTCCAGTAATGGGACACAATTCCAACTGCTAATAATCTCAGCAAGTTCTAGACTGAGTGCACATTCAGACCTTGCACAACACACAGGAATTTTTTAGTGCTGGCAGAAGGAAGAAGTCTGACAGCTTTACTGATGTTGAATCACACATTGCACAAAGAGAAGGGGAACATCTGAAGCCAGTAGGGCCACCTACACATGGGGAAAGGCCATTTTTGAAGGGAATTTATGGATTTCACTTGCTTCAATTCAGCTGACATCTTATAACCCCTACTACTGTCGCTGAAAAACTTCAGCTCTGGGTTCTCTGTGAAGGGCTATTGACATAAAAGATGGTTTCCAAGCTTCTTCTTGAGTGGTATACTTAAAGTCACATCCATAAACTTACTCATGAGGATGTACTTCATCCCTGACCCTTTCTCCTATACAAGAGGGATGCTGGTTCCCTGCACAACCCCATCATACCAAGACTGACAGTGCTGTGGATCATCTCTGTTCAAAACTACTCTCCTTCCATGTGGGATCCTGTCATCTCCAACTGCACACACAGGACAGTCATCTGGAGCAACACATTCCAGGGACAGCTCATCAAGTATTTTCCCTGTTTCAAAACAGCAAAGCAGTGTAAAGATGCCAGTTGTCATGAACTGTAAAACTAATCACAGGGTTAAAAAAACAAAACAGTGCTTCTGAGGTGGCTCAAACCTCCTGAGTAATCTGCTTGGTGTTGTGGCCACTGCCAGCTTGACAAAGAGAAGTATCTTCTTCCCTCATAATGGCTTTCATTTAGATATTGAAAGCATCTAACCTAGTGCATAACCTGCAACAGCCAGCACCACACAGAAGGTAAATATATCTTTAGAACAAGGCATGGAAGATATCAAGGTATTGGTAACATAACAGGAAAATGGCATTTTCTATTTTACATGTATATGATTTATTTCTCCTCCTATCCTCTACCTTGTTCTGATCAGAAATCAGGGGATCTTTAAATACCTTATTTGCTTCCCATCTTCTCTTTCTTCTCCCTGTCCCATATTTCCTGTATTTTTTTCCTTTCCCTTCTCTACAAGGTTGTTGGAATAGTTTAGCTGGAAGCTCATGGGAAGATGCCAGCTGGGCACCCTCAGGAGCATCTTGGAGGCAATAAGCAGGTGAAGGGAATGGGTTTCACTGCTGTAGCTGCTCTGAAGCAGAGCATTTTATCAATTTCCAGCACAAATTCATGCTCTACTTTAACCACATAGTCAACAATCTCTGTTCCTACACAGCCCCTAATCCTCCAGTCTCATCAAGCTGTTCCCATCCTCTCTCATCCTTGCTGGCAAAGGTTCATTTTCCTCTTCTGGGCACCACTTCATGCCCTTCACACACTGTGCCCATTTCACAAACTCAGATGAGATGCCCAACCACCTCTCTCCTCAGGCAGTAAAGAATTGTGCCAAAAACACAACAGTGAATCTGTTAAGCAGAAAAAAAGTGGTTTAAATAAATGAAAAGATGGACTTACCTGCAGGACAGTGTACGTGGCACCCTTCCACACACTTCAGAGGACATTCCAAAGCCTTGGAGTGTTGGCATGTGACAGGACAAGCAGGTCCACAGCTGTTATACCTCCATTCACACTGATAATCTAATTCCTGTTTATTCAATTCCTCACAGCTTTGTGCTATGCAGGGACAGAATCGGAGGCAAAAAAAAGAAAAAACTCAAACCAGAGTGCATATCCACCATGCCTCTCAGAATTAGGGAACCAAACATTATACAAAGTGAACCACATATATCTAGAAAAAAAAAAATATTTCCACTTTTAAATAAAGTTGGGTTTGTTTTTTTTTTCACTGCATTATTGCTTGACTACAATCAAGGCAGGTCACCTCTTCACACTTACATCTTTTTTCACACAACGAAATACTTGCTCTAGACCAGAAATTCTTAGGTTTGATTATAGCAAGTGCAACACAACCCCAAACTGTAAACTTGAATTAATGCACATGTACATACATATTACTGAAACTATTTCTTCTTCTAGATTTTGTACCACAGGCTGTTACATCCCCTAATTGATGGAATGGGTTTGCCAGAAATAGAACAGGAGGTGGGAGCATCAGAGAGAGCTGTTAGCCCAGCCCCATTAACGTGAAATTCACTGGGTGTCAGCAGGAGCAGAGCTCAATCTGACCAGTGTGAGCCAACACCTGGCACGTTTTCAGCCAGCTGTGCCTGAGGTTTGGTGTACTTACGGCACAGAGTGGGTGACCTCCAGTGAACAGCCACCCCTTTCTGCGCGCAGGCGTGCGCGTAGGCAGCCACGGTGTCGCAGAAACACGCGCAGTCCCCCACAGACTCGCAGGCACAAGTGTCATACAGGCAAATGTCAATGTAGGGCTCCGGATTCACCTACAGGAGAGAAGAAACAGAGGGCACAGAACACTCAGAGTGCCTCATCTCCTTCCTGTACACACCACTAACCTCCAGATGGTTTGGCTGCTCCACTCACCAAGGGTCAAGGCACCACATAAATCAGCGCAAATGATGCTAGCAAAACTGCAGTTTGTGATCACTTAATATTTTTAAGCCTTGTCCCCATCCCTCCTGTGCAGCAGCTTGGGTATAACACAGCCTGAATGGCATTGCATTGGCCCAGCTCCCCCTTCCCTCAAATCTCAACCCTTAGGCTCCACTGTGTGGGAAATAAAAAAGTTATAAAACTCTCAGAAAGCTAAGTGAAAGCAAATCACGGGATGGAGAAATGGAAATTAAAGATGCAAGATCAAGGAACAGTAAGGCTATGAGCTGTGTAGAGATAGGCCTTAGGAAAATATATTAAGCAAGATAGTAGAAATATGTAAGCTTAATAATGAACCCTTATCCATTGTTTTAAGCTATTACAAGCAAGCACTGTTCAAAGCAAGATGTATGTGCAGCTTTATTAATAGGTTTAAGCAAACACTTGTCGGCTTTTAACATTATGCTATTGGCTAAAAAGCTTTTAAAAGACCATGTAACTAAGAGAACTTTGATGCTGTAGCAGCTGAAGCTGTTCCATCTCCCGTGCTTGGCTTTGTAGAATAAGACTGATTATTATGACAGAAAAAAAGCTTCAAGGCAACTGCTCCAGCAGTCCCATCCCGTTGTTTGTGCATACATATGTACATATAAGAAAAAATTATAAATATTCCATAACACACTTCATGTGCAGTCTCTGGGCTGCACAGTAAAATTTCCCTTGGGAAGAAATTACTTCACAGCTTAATAGGTGTATTTTCCCATAAAGCACCAGCTACAGGACAAGGTGAGAGATGAGAAGACCAGCCAGCCTCCACCAATTCCTATGTGCTGTCAGCACAAACACGCTTTTTCCCTCAGCTGTAATCAATGTCAGCACAGACCATCCAGCATTAAAGAATGTGACACACGTGACCCAATACTCACCAATTTTGTGCATTCTTCAAAGACACTTCCAGACAAAATGCTGCATGATGTTTCTACCATCATCTGCTTCACTATGTTTCCACCACACAGTGGAGACATCAAGGTCTGTTCCAGGTTGGGCTTAATATTGTAAGAGACAAGTAGAGATTACATTAGCCTTGTCTTCAGGACCTTGGGACTCTTCAAATTGAAGTAAGATACTTGTTAGCTTAGGAAATTGTTTCTTTGAGTAAAGTTTCAACCTGTTGTACAATACACACAGATCCTGCTGCAGCAGAGCAGATCACCTCCCTGATTTTCTCCAGTTCTTACTTGTACCCTAAAGTTTTAACTCAGACCTTTAGATAACAGGTAGACCCACTGAACCAAACACCAATCCTGACAAATGATCATCCACAATTCCTCAGAAGGTCCATGAGACTTAAAAATATGATCAGATTTCAGCAAACAATACCTGAGGCTGCTGCTGAATAGAAATAGCTCAGTAATTTTCCCTCCTCCCATTTAATTTATCTAAGAACAAGGAGAACTAGTATTGACACAGAATTTAACCAGCAACACCCTCCAGGTCCTGTCCTGTGCCTACGACACTGAAATGAGGAGCTGCTTCTTCTCAGTCTGACCCTCCAGCCTCATTCCTCAGTACTGCAACTTTCTACTGCAGTTAGATCAAGTCAAATGAAAAAAAAACTGACATTCAGCAAGGTGATATTGTGGCTATGTCACATCTACACATAATTAGCAACTAACCCAGAAGATCTAATATGATCAAGAATAAATGCTTCAGTGTATTTTTAATTTAAACCTTGTAAGAAAAGATCTAAAAAGAGCTTTTTCCACCCCTCTGCCCATGATCACTTCGATAAATTTTCAAGGGAAAAAAAAGCATCAGCTGAACAAAATGCTTTGTTTTGCAAATATCAAAACAAGTTGTTTTCAAGGTGTTTCCTTGCACATTTCATTTGGAAATACTTTGGGTTTTATTTGTCAGCTACATATAAATTTATTGTTCAATTTAAATCTCTCAAAACTCTGTATTTGGAAAATAGGAAGTAGACTCTTACATGTGATATAATTAGTACCTCAAGAGATTTCCAGCACTAGGACATAGATAACACTTTCAGAAAGCAGCTACCCTCCCCAAAATTCACATGCAATGATGGATGGCAATAAGGTAGTAGGCAATAACTCCCATCCCCTCCTATATCTTGCCTTTTCTGTTTAAGCCTTTCCAACCTGAAAATAAAACCTGAATTTTCTTTACTAAAAAAAGAAGAGAATCATACAGAAAGAAATTAACCTGTGCATTCCATGGTTTGTAATGGACAGAGTAAGATTTGGGACACAAAAATTTGAATAGGGAAAAATGAAATTTTTATCCAAACTCCCCCTGACTGAAAATTACAGCTATTCCTTTAAGATTAAACTCTAAAATGAGATTTCCAGTGATAGCTGGATTTCAAGCATCTGAGCTGGATAACTCCAGGAACAGTCTCCACCATACAAATTGGCTATTTTAACATTCCTCTGAAGCCAAGCATCCCAGAAGCTTTACATAAGTTAATTGACCTTTTACCAGATTTAAAGGGATAATATTATTTGGCAAAAACATGAGAATGAGTTAATTTCTACTTATTTTAATCCTTTCAAAGCTCTTTATCCACTCTTCAGTGATACTGCAACCCACACTAATTAGTTTTCACAGTTCATTCACAATCACCTTTGCAACATCAGCACAGTGGGGATTAACTTTCCAAGAATTCCCAAAGTCAACTGGATCTACTTCAAGATGCTCACTGCTGCTGGTCAAATCATTGTTTTGGATTCCATCAAAATTTCCACACAGACCACACACTTGATCCTTGCAGGGAAAGAAGCACAGAAAGCATTAATCTTACATCTGTAGACCAGCTTAGGGTTTTGTTAAGTCTTTACCCTGGTGCTTTAATGCCATGAGCTTTAAAAACTGAATAACCCACGGCCTTGCCAAGGCCACTAAAACAGACATAGTGTCTCCCAGAGAATGTGTAGCTCCCATTCCCACTCTGCTTTGCTGAAAGCAGGACCCTGCTGTCCCCAAGGACTCCAGAAAGCAGAACTGCTCTAATCAGCAGTGCCTAGTGGCTCTGTTTGGAGTGTGTCCCTACAACTCCATTTTATTTCTGAAGATCACTGCCCTATCACCATCACCAGTAAATCTGGCTCCTTATGCTGCTCTTCTTGAGGAAATTACTCAAGGCATGATTATTCTGAGGCCCCACAGTACTCATCCTTTCTGTCATAACTCATCTCCAATAACCCAGGATTTGGCCCTTATGGCTAAACAACCAGGCAAATAAGGCAGTCCTACAGTATTACCAAACAACCCCTCCATTTTTGAACAAGTGCCTAATATTCCATGAAAATCCACATTTTAAAAAANAAAAAAAAAAAAAAAAAAAAAAAAAAAAAAAAAAGCAGCTGCTCCCCAGGGACATGCTAAGTGCATTCCTTAGTGAGAATAAGAAATGAGGCAAAAAACACTTACTTTGAAATTGCCTTTTAAGATAACAGAGACTCCCATGGCCAGGTCCCAGGTCACACTGATGCTTTTCCCCAGCAAAATGATGTAATAACGGCCAGACTTGATGAGATCTAAATTATCATTTTCACCTTTAGGAGGTACCCTGATGTTTACCTGAATGAGAGAAACACATTGTGCTATCAGCAGTGGCTCTAATTATTATTTAAGGTAGATGATTTTCCCAGTGGGGACATGTTAACAGGTGCTTCCAATCATGCTGCTCTCCAGAGAGTTTTCACACACTACTCAGATGCTCCAGAGAAAACCAGAAATTTGGGATACAAGTGCACTTTTTCAATCTCATCCCATTTCCAAAGTCTTTGAGTGTGGTTCCAGGGTATAACACACAGATGCCAACATATGAAGCAGGGCTGATAAAGACAGGGTATACTCAATGAATTACCAGTTTAGCATTGGTCACTGGTTCACTGAATAATTACATGTTGGTTTGGCCTTTTTTTATTTCAGCTTTTTATGAAACTTAACAATTCTGTCCTTCTGGTTCCAGTGTAATGAGAATTGGGAGGATCACACATATCAGTGGCCTCTGAAAGACCAGTCTTACTCTGGAGTCAGGAAAGACTTTCTTCCCAACCAACTACACCAACAGGAGAAATCCAGAGAGATTCCTTTCAGTGTCTATTAATTTCTTCCATCACCTTCCCTTCCCCTGTGTGCCACCTCCTTTTTCCATCTGGCTGCAAATTCACTGCCTCCAGCTACCAAGAATTTAAGAGATTAATTTAAAAGGCTCTCTTTCATACCACAATTCCCTTTCAATGGGAACTCTAATAGGAATATTAACCACATTTGGAAAGAAAAGTCTGGCATGGCTGTTACTTTAGGCACCATTAATGCATTAACTGCTTAGTTCTGGAAGAGGCAGATGAAAATTTTCAATCAGTACAAATAACAATTAATGTAAGGGAGAAAGAAGAACCCAGAAAGCATTAACCCACTCCTCAATTTTAAGGGCCAAATATTTCCTTATCCCACTATTCTTTCTTGCTCTATTCAGTAAAAGCTCAGCAATTCAATTCTTTTCATCTCTGAGTTATCATCAGAAACATTTATCACAGAGAATACAGCTTACATCTTTCATGAATTTCCTAAAGAAGGTTTTCAATGACTTTAGGGAAGATAATAAAATATATTTTAGGTACTGAAAGCTTTTTAACTTTCTTCTTTTCCCAATGCATTACTACACAGTATAGTCACTTGACCACTTAAAATTCTAGAACAGTCTTTGTCTTTCGAAATGCAGAGGGTTCCAAAAAACAGAAGAGGACAAAGTTGAGCTGGGAGGTTGACCTAAATTACAGAATTTTTATGTTTATGGAGGCTTTTTGCCCAACCATGAAGTCGTAAACTTTTGACCTTGCAAACTTGCAAATTTGTTTCAGAAAAGCAAAAATTCTTTCTTTCTTTTTTAAATGTCAGCCAGAACTGTAACATGTCAATTAAACCCCCATTTACCAACAGCAGTAGAAGGTGCTCTCAAAACATATCATCTTAAAACAATGTTAATTGGAAACAATTCAATGGCCAAAAAAAAAAACCTGATTCTTCTGCTTGCTTCTAAGGATTCTTGGGGAAAAAGAGCATAGAAAGTCATAAATGAATAAGAATTTGCCAAGAGTCTCCATATCAGTTGGTTTTCCTTAAAGTCTCTTTTGGTTGTTGTTATTTCTAAGCAAACCTGCTCTAGATACTATTACACTGAGCCTTAAACTCCCTGAAAAGACAACTAAAAATTCACTCAGGGTCATGTGGACAGTGCTGTAATACAGACCTAGGTGTAAAAAGGACAGACTCTCTGAGGGACCAAGAACCCTCTGATGCTGGAACTTCTGGATCCCTAAATCACCTGCTGTTTTCTTCTGGCCCTTTCTTATGTATCCAAATGGAATCACAGCTTTTCTGAAAATCTGTCACCTAAAGAAGCTTTCAGACAAAGCCCAGCAGGGATGGAGGGATCCCTGCACTGCTATTCACCCTCACCCAAGCCAGGGAATCTCTAGCAGTAGAAATAAAGAACTGGACAACCAATATGTCTTGTGTTCATTCCTGCAGCACCCAAAAGCCTGCATGGATCCTATGGTGTCTAGGTGCACTGCACAGACACCTTGAATAAAGGTCATGTTTTTGTGTTCCTGCCAAGGCTCAGTGGCAATTTGCAGGCAATTCCAAAGCTGGTACAGCTTTGTCTGTAAACTCAAAACAAGGCAAATGTAGAGTGGTTTCATGTTTCACTGGGAACGTTCCTGCAAATCTCTGGTCCAGATGCCAGCTCAGAGCACAGGGCTTGTGAAAAGGCAGCAAGAGAAATAATCCACTGCAGCTCTGCAATGGTTGAGCTCACAGGCAGTGTGAATTCTCACAGGGCTCAAGGCAAAGGGCTGAACTCTGCCCTCTGGAAAGCTCATTTCCTGCTGGGAAGGGACACGGGAGGTGGAAATGAATCTCGGTCAATTCTTCCATGTTTATTAGCAGCAAAAGGGAGGAAAAAGAAGAGAGTCAGGTGGATAATCTATCCAGCAATTTAACAGGGCAAAGGACAGCTGACATTTCAGTATCAACTTGTTTGAGCAGTGACTCTCTTCTTTTTAGTGCCTGTGTGCTCAGTTCTTCAGATTGCTCAGTCAGCTCTGATGTTTTACTAGCCACAGGTCAGTCATTTCTTAGCCCTTCCTTGCAGTTCCAGCTGCTGGAAAGTCCTGTCTGGCGTTGACAAACCATTCTTTAGAAAGGGTCTGGGGTGCCCAGTATATGAAGGACATGGAGCTGTTGGAATGAGTCCAGAGGAGGCCACCAAGGTGATTAGAGGGATGGAGCACCTCTGTTGTGAAAACAGACTCAAAAAGTGGGAATTGTTCAGCCTGAAGTAGAGAAAGCTCCAGGGAGATATTACTGTGGCCTTCCAGTGGCTAAAAAGGCTACAAAAGAGCTGGAGAGAGACTCTTGACACAGGTCTGGAGTGACAGGGCAAGGGGGAATGGTTTCACACTGACAGAGAGCAGGATTAGATTGGATATTGGGAAGGAATTGTTCCCTGTGAGGGTGGTGAGGCCCTGGCACAGGGTGCCCAGAGAAGCTGTGGCTGCCCCATCCCTGGTAGTTCTTTCCAGGCCAGGCTGGATGGGACTCTGAGCAACCTGGGATAGTGGAAGGTGTCCCTGCCCATGGCAGGGGAGTAGAACTGGGTAATCTTTCAGGCCCCTTCCAACCCAAATCATTCTATGATTATCCGAGAGAAACTGATTGGCATCAAGCCAAAACAGCATTATATCTCTAGAAGCAAAATGGATAAATATAATCCTGATAATCTGTTCATTTTATGACCAAGAACCCCTGAGTGTGAGATCATTCATGCCTCAGGTTACTGAACAATCTGAAATTCTTTTCCCAAAAAAAAAAATAAATAGGAAGGAAAGAGAAAAGAAAGAATACATACATTTCCATTAAACAGCTCTATTTCTCCCCCTGCATACAAAATGATAACCCTTTTGGTGCACTTCTCTCCAGTGAAGCCACAGCCTTCATTTGAAACAAGTATCTGGAATGTTCCGGAGTCACCCTTGCAGAAATCCTATTAGATAAGAAAATAAATGCATCAGTAATACAGAATATTTGAAAAACACATACAGGGAAAAACACAGAAAAAAGAAGCCTCAAACAACACTGTGTAATCTGTGATCCATAGGCTATATACTGGCATGCCAATTGTTCCCATGCTCATTTAGCTTATGCTTAGCACTGATATTCACATGTTCCATCCCTTAAAGAATGAGGTACACTCTGTCAGTGACACACATGCATAATTTGGAGAGTACTTTTTGGCAGGAACAATCCAAAATGTTACAGTATGTGTGATATTTAAAGATATAGGATGGGCACAGGGCATATCTGAATACACAGATAGTTTAATGTATTGATTTTCTTTTAAGTCCAATATTTCTGAGATCCTTGGAAAGTTCATACTACATTTATATGATGACTCATATCTCTCTGGCCATTTAGATTTTATTTTTCTGTTGTGTTCATTTTTTTAGTACACATCTTTTAAGCAAAAATCCCTGTGTGGAGCTTTCTGTGTCTGTCATTTAAGGAAAACAGATCTAAATTCCATTTTAAGCAGTTTGGTAGTAGCATATGGTATCGCTGCCCATAAGGTCTTTACACAGAGCTCTCAGCAGTGGCAAAGCAATCACTCCTCAAACATAATCCAGCTGGCATCAAGGTGGGAGCATATTTCAAAGACCTAGGCAGAAGCAGGTTATCACACCTTCCTCCCTAAGGAGAACTGCAAGGAGGAATGTGCCTCATGAGGATTCTGTGGGGAAAATAGTAGCCCAAGAAACATGTCACACTGTAACTGCAGAATACTGTTGTTATCAATCAGCAGTGGATCCATCTAGTTTTAGACCAGATTTTCAGATAAATCCTTGTTTGCACAGACATTTCTAAATACATGATAATTTGCATGTAGATGAGCCTTTATCTTAGTTAACTCTAAATTCTGGCTGCTTCCACAAATCAACAGTTAGTTTCAGTGTGCTCTGCCTTTATCCCCCTCTCCTCCTTGCTGTAAGGAAAGTGTCAGGGGACTCCAAGCAGGTTGTGCATGGAACAAGACAGAGACCATGCTGAAGGGAATGAGCAGAGCCTGTGCTCCGGGTGCATTTAGGGAAAGTTCACTGAGCATTCCTTGTCTCACTCACCCAGACAGCAAGCTGCCACTACAGCGTAGGGAGGAAAAGAAGAAAACATTGATATATGGATAGCTACAATTCCATTTTAGAGATGAGATTTAGACAGCTCTGCTCTGTACCAAGGTACTCTCACAAGGTTCACACTGGCCAGCTGGACACATGACAGCCTGATTTTTATAGAACACCATGCACTCTTCAAAATTCTCAAAACATCTCTGAAGACATTAATAAGCTCTATTCTTCTCTACTATTCATCTGGCTTAGTAATTAGAAGTAGTTACCTGCGATTTATCCAAACAGTGGGTTTTTCACCTGGTGTGAAACTCCTTTTATATGATCAGGCAGATTTAGCATTTGACATGCTCTTACCTGAGCTAACACATATTGGCAGTTTCCTGGAAACTTGTATTTCAATCCATCAAATGTCAAGTAATGAGCTGTACCAATAGCAGTGCAGGTGCCATCACACAGCTTTTTGGTGCACTCCCACTTCCTCCCCTGGCACACGCTGTAACAGAGAAAAGGGGACAGTGACAGTTGTCCTTATCTCAATGTAAGTAACAAGCAAGAGAATGCAAAGTGCTTTAGGCAAAGTGAAAGTGTCACAGTCTCTGCCTCTACCACCAGATGAGAGGCTCTCTCATTAACATAAATCAGCATATGTTAGCAGTGGATGCATAAATCCAAACAGTGCATTAAGATTAAATGAATATGGGATGTGTCTGTCTGTTTCTTACAAGCTGAGTGTAGGACTCTGCATGGTTTGAATTTTCCTGTTACAAAATAGGTCAGGACAGACTCTGCTGGAACATTCTTTATGCTAGAATTTTATTTAGGATGTGCTGCTCTGCTCCAAGAACCCTTTCAGCAAAACAGAGCATCCACCACTCTTGCCCTTTTCCAGAGGTATCCTGAAGGACCACAGCCTCGCTACAGAAGCTGCAAATATGAAAGGAGAACTTTCCCTTGACATCCACAGGCTTTTGATCAGTGAAATAAATTGATTTGCTAGCTAGCAAAAGGCAGAGAAAATAAAATCTAAAATCAGTGGAGAGTTAGAATACCATTTGACATGATATCTAATAATAACAATTAAATAATTAAAAAGCAATATGTGGCTGGAGGATGGCACAACATTCATCCACTAAATGCTCCATGAATGCAGATGGGCATCATCACTGCCTCAGGAATTTTCTAATCAAGCTCTGTGACGGCAGGGAAAGAGGAATTTTATCCATGCTTTACAGACATAAAAACTCAGGGATAAAAAACTTGAAGTACTTTCCCAAAATCAAATTGCTACCCAAAGGACAAACCGGGCACTGAACTGAGTTCTCTAATAATGCCTTAACCTGAGCATAGATATTATTTAATCTTGGTAACATTTCACGTCACAATAAAAATATGGTGAAAGACACTTTCTTCAAAGAATTAAATTTCAGTAATATGAAACATCCTGCTCCCTCTCCTCTATGAATTTCCTGCTAATAGTTAAACAAGAGCAAGATTTTGTAAATACATTCATGGACAGATTAAAAGGGAGGCGGGGTGGTTAAATTCAGATTAGCAAATTTCTGCTGTGCACTGCTGCACAAGTGTGACTCCAAAATTTTCATTGAGCTCCACAATGAATTCCCAGTACATTGCATAACAGAAGGTTTGCCACTGGCTTAGGCTTGGAGACATTCCGTTGTTCATGAATTAGGGTCTCCCATATGTCAAGTCAGATGTAAACGCCAAATCTGACACCTCTGGCTCATATATTGCCTTTGCAGGTGTTCACATCTGGCTAAGAACAAGTGAGAATGAGAACTCCTGCAACAGCAGTACAAAAAGCAAAAACAAAAGAAAAGGAAGATCTCGACCTCCAAAATGCAGACTCTCAATCCTTATTAATTCTCAAAGCAATAGTAATTTCCTATATCACTTTCTAAATGACATTTGACTTGATATTTGCTGAGAACTATCAGGAAACTTTTCAAAGTCACATAGTTCAGAAAAGCCCTAGTGATATTTGTGGAGGGACTTTATTTCCAATTTTACTTACACATTCATGAAAAACACTTGAAATTTGAGGAAGAACTTTTTATCAATGAAAAGAAGTCTGATTTCTAACATTTCCTTGACCTAGATATTGAAGGAAATTCTATGTATTTGAAGAAATACAATTTACAATGGTATTGCCAGAATTAAGAGGGCTGTTATAAGAAAGAAGCAACATGGTTATGACTAATTTAAGATCAAAGATTATAAGAATAATTGAAAATAAAAATGGAGCACTGTACTCTACCAAAGGCCCTGCTGAGGGCTTCCCTCCATGCAGATTGAGCAGCCCAGAACTCCCCTTTGGACCTATAAACCCTTTTCTAGCAACCAAGCAGTATAATGATGAAAGACATGGAGGAGTCGCTCTTTTCTTCTAAGAAAGTATCAGTTTTCCATCTATTTTCATTGTTCTTAATATATCAATGGATAGAGCACTCATTTGAGATCTAAGAGGTTGGCCCTGTCTCTTCCTCACTCTTTATCATTTGTCTGAAGAGCTCCTCTCATAGCTAGTGCATCTCCCCCCTTCTGGCAGAAAAGGACTGATTTGAAGGGCTTCAGATAGCCAACAAAAAAGGAAAAAACAACAGCAAAGCTTAGTGACAAAGCCCAGGCTCCATGCCTCCCACCCCAAAGCACAGAGTTCTTAAATTATCTTGTGTTGCAAAATCCACTATCTAGTGCCTACAGAGGAGTTGCACAGACACACAACTATCTGTAGGGCATGAGGTAGAGACATTGCAAGGAATTTTATTGGATCTTTATGCAACATGCAAGGGGAATGTGCTGTCTGTGAAATTACTGTGCTGCAAAAGCTGGCTTTCTATAAAAGAGATCAGTTAAGCAAACAATATTTGGGTGTTATCAGAAACACAGCAGGCACCCTAAAGAGAAAAAAAACACCCTTCCAGTGGCTCACCAGGTGTTGCAGTCCTTAGTCACTGTCTCTCCCTTGGAATATTCTCTTCCATTGTGGAAGCACGGGCACCTCTCAGGAGCAACACACTTGTTTTCATGCCGCACCTAAGCAGAACACACAGTTTGTCACCACGTGGGGCTGTTGGGGCATGGCCATGTGCAGGGTGAGCAAACAGCCAGGAACATGTGGATGAAAAATAAAAGAAAGGTTGAAAGGAATTAAAGAAAGGATGAAGGCTATCCAAGGTAAGAAAGGTGCAGTAGTACTAATACTTTCAGCCATTAACATCAATAGAGCTGTAGGTGCATAAATCACAGACCTGGGGGTACAAAAATCACAGCTTGCTCCCACCATCTCAAACTGCTGGGAGAATAGATGATGTTGTAGAAGAATGTCACAGTGAGAAAGTCCAGGATGCAGTGAACCAGGCTAACCTGAGTATGGAGAACAGGTGAAGAGCTTCTCACACACAACAAACTGGAAAAGGGCCTACTAGGAAAGCAGACCAAGGGCCCAAGTGGACTAAAAATGG
Organism: Tychaedon coryphoeus; assembly: GCA_013398595.1. NCBI lineage: Eukaryota > Metazoa > Chordata > Aves > Passeriformes > Muscicapidae > Tychaedon > Tychaedon coryphoeus. Next base: position 1,002,214 of record WBND01000230.1, on the reverse strand, counting down.
AAATAGTCACATCAAGGAGCCAGAAGCCACAGTGCCTGACCCACCCACGTGCAAATGCAGGTTCTGTTGTCACAGACAACAGCCTTTTAACAAAGCAAATCCTGTATCAACTCTCCTCTGAAATTGCAGTAATCACTCATTTTCTTTCAAACCCTATTCATTTACAGGAAGGCAGGATAAATATCAGTCCACTTGAGGTATTATTCTAGTCTCTCTCCAACAGGCCCTGTTGTTGGAAAATAGGACATTATGTTCTACCCATATTTTCAGTTTTACCCTTCTGACCTGAGTTTCTCTTCGTATAACAAAAAATCATTTGTCCCACTTAAACAAAAAAACCAAAAACAAACCAAAAAAACTACAACCAAAGAAAAACAAGAAATGCCTTTAAACTCTTCAGTTTTTTCATTCCTTTTCTGTTTTCTTTTCCTGTGATTACTTTCCATTTTGAAGACTCCCAGTTTTAGAGAATTAAACAAAACCAAAACTGGCTATGCTGACTTTTCACTCAATAGCAGTTCTGGCAAAGCCAGGATAGGTTTGGCTCTTATTTTATGGAATACCTAAACGGAGAGCCATTCCCCTTCTTCTCATTCAAAAGTCACAAAATATCTCCTTCCCACTTTAAACTCTTTCTGCAAAATCATTAAATAGTTTCTTTTTTACCATTAAATATGGGCCAATGAGATCAATGTAGTCTGAACGCCAGGTTAATAAGGAAGAACAGCTTTGCCTTTTCCTATGGGGACCTAGAACTGCCACATGGAACAATATATAAAAAAGATTTCACAGTCCAGAGACCTTCTTTCATATGCAGCTCCATGTGCTCTGTGGCTTATGGAGAGCTGCATTATGCCAAATAAAATCACTTCCATAGAAGACACATGGAAACAAAGAAATGCTTTTCTAAATAATGGAGCTGCAGCTCTACCTTGACCTTTACAAATGATGGTGACAAAAACCAGAGAAGACCAGAAAGAAGAGTTTAATATCTTCTATTATTCCTTCCTGGTGGCATTTAGGAAAAAAACAGGAATATGACCTCACATTCATGGCTACATTTCTGAATTTTTGCAGAGTGTTCAGCAACACAGTTCACAATACACTTGAGGGCTTGCCTCTGGATACAAAACTTGGGATTAGACATCTGGTTAGTAAAAAGAGAATTAGAACCTCTTCTCCTTGCTCCCTAAAAACTGGTACAGATTGGTATGAGTATTTTTATCACAACCAGATATAAAATCACCAAAGAAGAGGGAAGAGCACCTTGTCTTGAACACTGACAGAATGGGTGGGTGGGATTCAGCAAGCAGTACACAAAAACCCAAAGTGGACTTTGACCAGAAGAATTATGATTTTCTTTTTCTGCAAAACTCAATTAATTATGATTTTGTTAACACACAATCTACTGGGCCTATTAACACCCCATCCAAAATTGGATGCTGCCATGCTGCACTAACAGGACCATGTGGTACTACACCACAAGGCCAGGAGCACTATTCACAAGCAGCTGGATTCTCCCTGGAAGTCTCTCAATCCATCAATAGACTGCAGTTAATACAGGACATTGAGCAGTCCTGAGTGCTTGAGATGACAGGAGGCAGCAGCACTAGGGAGGCAACCACACCAAAAAAAAAAAAAAAAAAAAAAAAAAAAAAAAAAAAAAAAAAAAAACCAAACAAAAAAAAAAAGGGTTGTAATGAAAACAGCAGCTGTTTGCACCATTAAATGCCCTTAAGATGATGCTCTGCATCCATGGGATTACAAGTGGTTGACTACCAGCTCTCCCAGCACTTGGGGATCAAACAGAAATGTTCATCATTTCCTTGCTCTGTCTTATTAACTGCTGAACCTTGAAAAATCTTGCAAAATGAAGGACAGTATTAAAGGTTTCAGAGCCTTTAAGATTGTCCCTACCCACACTCATAGCAGAAGATTGTCCTGCTCTATACTGGTGCAACCTCACTTTGAGTGCTGGGGGCAATTTTGAGCACCACAATATAAGAATCTAAAGCTGCTGTAGAGTGTCCAAATGAGGCTACAAAGGTTGTGAAGGGCCTGGAGGGGAACCCACATGAGAAGCAGCTGATGTCACTTGTTCAGCCTGGAGCAGACTGAGGTCAGAGCTCACAGCAGTTCTGCAGCTTCCTCACAAGGGGAAGAGCAGGGGCAGCTCTGATCTCTGCTCTGTGTGACAGGGACAGGACCTGGGAATGGCTGGAGCTGGGTCAGGGAGGGTCAGGGTGGATATCAGGGAAAGGTTCTTACCCCAGAGGGTGTCAGACACTGAACAGGCTCCCCAGGGAATGGTCACAGCCCAAGGCTGCCAGAGCTCCAGGAGTGTTTGGACAACGCTCTCAGGGATGCACAGGGTGGGATTGTTGGGGTGTCTGTGCAGGGCCAGGAGCTGGACTCAATGATCCTTGTGGGTCCCCTCCAAGTGAGGAGATCCTATGGTCCTGAAATCCATCTCAATGAACCTAAACCTTGAACTCCCTTGGTCAACACAATTTGATGAGTATCCCTCTGCCAAGGGAAGCTCTATTCCTCCTGACACACTTGTGGATTTCAGTGGAAAGTCAGCCAATGGTATGAAGAAGCATGGAATTAAGTAAAGGCAGTGGGTCAGATTAGAACCCAGTAGCTAATAGGTTTTAGACTAAGACTGGTTTGGGGAAGAAGGGACCTTAAAGATCACCCAGTCCCATGGGCAGGGACACCTTCCACTATCCCAGGTTCCTCAGAGCCCCATCCAGCCTGGCCTTGGACACTGCCAGGGATGGGGCAGCCACAGCTTCTCTGGGCAGCCTGTGCCAGGGCCTCATGACCCTCACAGGGAACAATTTCTTTCATAAGTTTTTTGTTTTAACTAAGACAGCCTCTCACCCTTACTGCACAAACAAATTCAACAACATGTTAGAAGATCAAAATGTGCTGGTTTACACTTGAGTTTTCTTTCTTATGTTAGCTGCATATCTCTGATATTTATTTGATGCGCCCACCTCCTCAGGGAGACATTGTAACATAAGATAAACCCACACTAAAAAAAAATATATAACAGAGAAATCAAAATAGGTAAATTTCAGCTGAAAACAGCTGGCAAGAAAAAGAAACCTTGCAAACTTTCCTGCTTAAGATGTTTAGGGTATGTATTTTTTCCTTTTTCTACTAATGTATCAAAGTTTTAGAAATAGTTTTATTTCAGCAGTTAGAAGTCAATAAAATATTATATTTAATTTTTAAATCTTATTTTTTTGTCAATTGTTGGGAATTTTCTACTTTTGGAGTGTTTGGATTTTGTGCTCTCTGATTGTTCTGCTCCTCTATTTCCCCAGAAAGGTGGTTAACACTCCACTTGTATATTTATTAATATTTTCCAATGGGAAAAGCTGAAGTGCAGTAAACTAATCTGAGAAAGCATATTTTCCCCACACTTCTGCACACATGTTATGATTTCTCTTTTCTGCTGTGCAAAAGGGTGACAAGTATGGAGAATTTCCCACCTTCCAGATGATCAAAGACAGAAAAAGAAAAATTATTTTTATGACACATTGAGCATTTTTATTTGCTAGAAATCAAAACAATTTAAAATACTAAGTCAAAATCAACTAGAAAACTAAACTTATTTCTCAGTTGAAAGAAATTAGGTTTTGTTTTCAAGCTAGTAAGTTATCTGTGAGCATGGATAATTTCCATATGCTACTGTACCACAAGTACAGTAAGAAGAAAAAAAAAACTTCAGTAAGAAGGCACAATTTATTCCAGCATGATAATATGTGCAAATATTTATGGGAACACGTTGAATACAACACACATTGTTACTTCCCACAAATCTTCCTGCAAACAGCAGCTCACCTCTGTGAGTGCTTGTAATTTAGGCAGGATAATAGAACACCAATAAGGGACACTGACCAATAAAATGGTAATTCCTTTTTTCAGTCCCTTTATTGCTCACCTCCGTTGTACAAGCCTGGAAAACACAGACTTGGACTTTGTTTTGACTTTGAAGAGCTTTGTCTCTGTGCTCCCAGAGTATCTGTGTTAGAAAAGGACAGGATGAAAAGGAGATCCTGTCACCATCCCAAATCCTTCTCTAGTGGGGGAGAACAAAACCTCATTGCAGAGTGCAGAAATAAGAAAAAAAAGGCTCTCCCAAACCTCATCCCATTGTGTGAGGAGGAGGAAACTGCTCTTTGAGAATGAGCTGGCAGCTCCTGTGGAGCCAGGAGTCAAACACAGGGCAAACAGGACACACCTGAACAGGGACTGGGCTTGATCCCAACTTTGCATGGCAGTGATTACAAGATCATCTCTACACGGGCTTCTCCCACCATGGCTTTGGTGCATCTCGTGATTTTTATTCTCTGCCACAAGGGAAGCCAACGAGAACAAGTAATTCCAGGCTGAGTTTAGTAAAAATTAAACCATACTGTCATCTAGTGGACAGAGAATTTATTTCACCTTTTTTTTTTTTTTTTTTTTTTTTTTTAAATACTGAGCCTGATTCTTCAATTCAAAACCTGAAAAACCACCCTGTTGAACTCAGGGGTGTGTTTCACATCACTGAAAACTCAGCTGGAGTTTCCAATTCCAAAAGCCCAAAGACTGCTGTCTTGGCAACAATTTTATGAAACAATTGTTTGCCCCAACTTACTGAAAATAGAATATTAAATACTGAACCAAACATGTAGGTTAATTACTAGAAAGCTGGTTTGGGGGTTAGGATTTTATTTTTTTTTCTGTGGAGTAGTAAAATTTATTTTTTTTTCCACAATTATGTCAAAAGTAATTTATTTTTTTTTCCACAATTATGTCAAAAGTATTCTATTACCAAACCCCAGACCTGAAACCAAAGATCTCAGGCTTCTTCACTGAATCAGAGGTCTGAATGTTAGATGCAAAGAAAAAACTGTTCACCCTGGAGATCTGGGAGCTTTTCAAGTACCAAAGCTTTTCTAAGTTTTCTTATCTCTCTACTATTTAGGAATATTTTTCACTTAAAGGATAGACATTTACAAACCGAAGCGTGAAAAGAAGTAACAGTTGTTTTTAAAATCATAGTGCAAATTTATGGGTGTCTTCAGATTCTGTTCTTTTTCACCTCCAAGATGTTTCACAAGCCTGAGCTTTTGCCTAGAGCTGGTATTTTATTCTGGAGTGGAATCCATTTACATAAATGTGTGTTTGTCAGCAAAATAGAGAAGTAATGTTCAAAATACATGTTTCTATTACTGCTAGAAATTACTGCATAATGAGAATTTTGGAGGAGCTGTTTTTCTAGTAAGATAATTGAAGGAATTTGGGGGTAGAAACACTTAAACTAATAATTAAATTTTAAGGTTGCAGTGGGACATAACACTGGACTCCAGAAAGCCTCTTTTCAGTGAAAAAAAATTTTAAAGTGTGCTTACTACAACATTTGCAACTCCAAGACACCCCTGTGGCATAATCTGAGTGAGTTTCATATCCCACATTCCTTCTCACAGGGAGCCTTCAGTTTGGTACAACCCACAGGAAGGCAGCTGGAGAGATGGAGACTTGACAAGGAACAACCAGTATGAGCAGGAAGGATGGCTGGATCAGAGAATCCCAGAATGGGTTGGGTTGGAAGGGACCTTAAAGATGATCTTGTTCCAGCCTCCCTGCCATGGGCAGGGACACCTTCC
>WBND01000230.1:951349-989303 GCA_013398595.1 Tychaedon coryphoeus | reverse complement strand
GGCTGGGCGCTGTCTGAGAAATGACTGAGGATGCACTTGATCCTGTCACCCAGAGCCTTGATTAAAATACTAAATGAAACCGCCCAACTACTGAGCCCTAGGGAACAGCACTGGTGACCAGCCACCAGCTGGGTTTAACTCCATTCCCCACCACTCTCTGGGCTCAGCCATCCAGCCTGGGTTTTACCCAATTTTTTACACACAGCTGCACGAGACACACAGCCCTTGACAGTGTGGTCTGTCTGCTCCTCCCTTGCAGCATGAAGGGGTTGGCTCCAGTGTTTATTCGTGGGGGGCTACAGAGATATGAGTCAGGTCTTAAATAATCAAACTGCAACTAAAATAACATCAAAGATAGGGGAGCTGAATGCACTTGATAGCTTGGCACACTGCAAAAATGCTGTGCTACATTAATGACTTTGCTCCCTGACACTTACCCACTCCAAATCAAGCAAACTAGCTCTGTCAAGTCATTTCCCAAGAAACCAAATCTCTGGGGATGAAGGTAGGGGTGGAGCACACATTTAGGGCTCTGGGCCATCAGCACAAATTACACAACCTGCACATTCACATCTCCAGCGCATTAAGAAACAGGGATTGCTCTCCCTCATGTGACAGGAGATGTCTAGGGCACCAGGATTATTTAATGGGGGCTGATGGATCTGCAATCAGGGAAATCGTCACTTTGTGAGAGCACAAAGCTCTCTGTAATGCACAGAAAGGAAGAAGCAGCTCTGCACTATTAAAGATTAATTGTGAAAATTGACTTGTTCAATTACAGAAAGAGCAATGGGGCATTATCGCTGCTCTTTCTTTCAGCCTCCAGACCTGCAGAGTTCTGAAAGGATTTTTATTACATTACTGTTCCACTATCTGAACATTTACATAAACTAGGTAAAATATTATAGAACCATGCAGCAGTTTAATATAAACTGGGTTTGTTCTCATTCACAGCACTCTCCAGCCATCAGAAGTTATGGTTACTGACCTTGCAGACCCTACCAGGTTGAAGGCCAGAGATCTCTCTCTTTTCTACTCTCTACACACTCAGTTTATCAATGTTTTTCCCACCCTCTGCTTGGGAAGAAGTATCAGAACAAATCTGGAGAGCTGCCAAGCACACATGCTTTCTACCAAATTTTTCAATTGTCTTCTTTCCTTAATAATAAAGTTGCTCAGGAAAATGGAAAAACATTCACTTCACAAATATTTATGGGAAAAGTATGTCTGTGCTCAATCAAAATTATATGGCAATGGATTTTTTTTCCTACCCCATTGACCTAACTGAGAAATAAAAGAAATGAAAGGTGTTGGATTCTTCTGCTCCAGCCTCTTGCAGTTTGGCTATTAATCTTGCCCTGGATAAGAGAGAGATGTTGGAGAGGCTACAGTATCTCTGTTTTTGGAGATATTAAAAATTTGTTTGGATAAAACCTCAGGCAATCTACAGTAATTTAGCCCTGCTGTGAGCAGGGGTGGTGCCACAAGACTGCCAAAATTCTCTTCTGATATGTTTGTCCTGCCTTTTTGTGCTTCCTCTATAACCCCACATTCAGCTAAAGTCAGGAGTCACTGATGAGGTCAGGACCTAGGAAGCTTGGGCCTCAAAAACAGGCAGTTCATGGATTACTACAAATCACTTGGGAGATTCCTACACTGGGACATTCAGAAAGTTTCCAGGTGAGTGGCTGAAAATGGAAAGCCCGGCAAAAGTTCTGTGGAGCTGTGTCAAATCACCACTGGGAACACCTTCTGCATCCTTACCAGTGTGGAGGCAAGATTCACTGTTATCACTTGCCATAAGGAAAATCTGGCATCTCATTCTAGATCTTTCATCCAATGTTGCCAGAAAAAATTCCTTCAGGATGAGGAAAAGAAGTGGGTTTGAGCAGCATTGCACTTACGGCAGAAGTCGGGTTGTCTCCACTGGACCAGGATGTTCTTCCTGGCACAGGCTGCTGCATAATTAGCAATGGCAGAGCACAGGCAATCCTTGCCACTGGAGCAGGAGCAAACATCAAAGCGGCAGTTCTTCACGTAGGGAGTGGGACTGACCTCATGGTGACAAGGTTCAAAGGCAGGAGCCATCAGAACTGAGCAGGATTCCTCAGCATACTTGGCTAAAAAAAGAGAAATGACATGCTCACACTGAATCAATCGATCAAAGTGGCTTTCAAGGAAAGCTAGAGGAGCCACAGTAAGCATTTTCTCTTCCTTTTATTGGGAAAAAAAAACAACCAACCAACAAAAAAACCCACAAAAACAAACAAACAAAAAACAACAAACTCCAAAAAAATCCTAAACAAAACAAAACAAAAAAACCCACAAGAATAAAACAGGATCAGGCAGGCACAGATAGCACCATAGCTCATATGTCATGAGCTCTACTGAAAGAATAATGTTTCACTAGTAAAACAAATCAAGGAAAAGCAATGCTTTTATATTCTGTTAGCACTATTTCTGGTGCTGTAATTCCTTTTATAGGGGCTTTGCTTTCTGCTGCCTTTTTGTATTTGCAAAATTAAACTAATTTTTGTTTTCAATTTTCATAAAATATTACATTTTCCTTAGGAAGTCTGCATTAATACAAGTCTTTCTGTGGGTTTTTAATTGCTGTTGTTTATTGGGTTTTTAAAAACATGTATTACTGCCACTCTGTTGGTAATGTAAGCAATATTAGCTTCTTCTCTTTTTCTTTATTTTCTTTTTTGTTTTTTATGTAAATGAAAGATCACCATTTGCTGCACACTTTCATTTTGGGTACAGTTCAGTACCTAAATGAGGATTGAGATTGCAGGGGTCACTGTCTTGTTTTAACAAGTCCTGGCAGTCTGCATTGAGCTTCCAGGAGTTTCCAAAGTCTTCCAGAAGGGATTCCACCATGCCAGAAGGAGTAAGAAAATCATCCCCTCGGTTCCCATCAAAATTTCCACACAGCCCACACATATTTTCAGAGTAGACTGGAGACACCTAAGGAACAAAACATTAGCCTGGTCATCTTCCAAAACAGGTTACCACTGTAGAGCAAGTTTTTGGTTTTTTTTTTGGTTTTTTTTTTTGGTTTTTTTTTTTTTAAAGAATGAACCATACACAGTTTAATAGTCAAGAAAATTCTGAAACACACATCAAAATACTACAGACACAATGCCATTGTACTGTATTTTCAAACTTCTAACAAAAACAGCAGCAGGACAATTTTTGCACAGTACAGTGAATTTCAGAGGGTGACTAAGAGAAAAATAGCTTATTTTATGCCTTGATCAGCAGTCCAGTTTAGTCTTTCCCTGTTCTCCCTCTTAATTTATATAAATGAGCAGGGCAACAGTGGGGGTTGCATTTTTTAAACGTAATTCCAATGGTACTTTGGGGAAAGACACTGCACCCAGGAGCATTTCACATTTTAAAGGAAAATTGGATGATGAAGGAAATTTAAAGAGACTTTTTTATCACAAAATTGAGAAAATATTGGAGAGGTTCCCCTCAACACTGAGGACCCTGGATAAAATAAGGAATGAACTAATATTCCTAAAGCTACCCCACATTAGAGATTCCTCCTGCCTAGAGGAACTTCAGGCACACTAAAAGCAAAGTTTCCAAAAATCCACGGAGCAGGTGCACTTTTCACCCTGTTTTATTCCTGCTGCAAATCAAAGGGCAGCTGAAAGATGACCCTAAATCCAGAGGTAAACAGGAAGAAATCTCCTAAGCAACATCTGCATCACAAAGGCACCAACACCTTTTATTTTAGTAGGAACTGTCAGTTTCTGTTAGGAGTAAAGCTTTGGTACTTTACAAACACTATCAACTACTCCGGAGATTTGATGCTACATTAGCCCCCTACATTAGCTACATTAGTATCCATGTAGTTGAGTCCTAGTTTAGGCAGGCTTGCGGGAGTAACCAGTGAAACAAACAAAAAAAAAAAAGTTTTAAAAATCCACATTTTTAAAGAAAACAGTTGTTCTGTAAAAATAAAAATAAAAAAAACATTCTCCAAAATATATTCTAATACTATCCAGCATTCAAACAGGGGTCAGAGAAAAAATTTAGAGCATCAAAAAGAACAATTATAGGATAAATAACCTTACTGCTAAGAATATTACTACTCTTTCATATACTTTGCAGATGGAGCAATGACTCACACAAGTCCAAAATGTGGTGTATTTTGGAGTGGAAGCTCAAAACACAAATATCAGGCAGTCACAGAAAGGGGAGCCTTCTTGAGGAACACAGGAAGAATTTTTGCCAGAACAAGGTAATGGAAGCGTATCACTTCCTCCAATTGTCAGCAATATTTGGCAACAGGTCAGTCTACAAGTCCAGCATTAAATACCTCTCCAAAAGCAATTAAAAAGATGCTTTAGATGCCTAGCAAGGGAAGGAGCAGACAACCGGAGAAAATTCCAGCTTTTACGGGTAGAAGATCTGGAGCAGAAAATTAGGTTTGTTTTCAGTGGGACAAAAACTTTGCCAGGTTATATGGGTCTCTGACTAGGCATAAAAATACTTTGAATACTGAGGAAAGCCAAAACTCCTGAGATGTGCCAAGGGACTGAAGTGAATTATTCTAAGCCCCAGAAGAACTTTCAGACCCTCGGAGCACAGAGATACAGGTTAAATCAAAACAACAACCACAAACCCCCATTTGCTTTCTAAAATTATTCCAGACCTTTCTTATCTGTTTTCTTTTCAACTCTTGAACTCAATTCTGAACTGGCTTTCATAACCCTTTGCACTGTGCCAGACATGACATTTAAGCCAGATTTTGGGGCAGGCAAGGAGAACACAAAAGCAATGCCATGGTTCAAGGAAGGCAGCGTTTACCACTCGGCAGAAAATCCCAGGAAAACCGGTTTTCTTGGCAAAACTCCTCTCAGTGAGCAGACCCCTGTTGAAAAGGGGGTTCAAAGGCAGCAGGGCTGTGGTTACAGCTTCCTTCCAGATCATTTCTGCTAAACCTGGCTCGGGTATTTCTACACTCTGCTGTGTCTGCAGCACCGACAAAACCTAATTGTTAATCAAGACTGACTACAAATATTCCTCACGGTAGAAGGAGCACGCACCACATCTTCTATGAGATGATTTCTATTTCCTGGAAAATATGAGTAACTGTGTCCCTGGAGGCCTTTTCTTCCCTTATTTTAAGTCATTCACATCTGTTGGTTTAGACAGGGCAGTCAAAGCAAATAAAAACAAAACTCCAGTTTGGAGGGTATCTGCTGAGCAAAACACAAAACTGTTCGTGGTTAGTAACAGCTGTCATTGCACACACACTGGAAAAGAAAAAAAAAGGGGGGGGAGGAGAAAAAAGCTACCAAGCTGCTATAAGATGAAGTGTTTGTTTCTGGAATACAAAAGGACCTGTATAACACTCTGGGGGTAGCAAAAGAGAAAGGAATTTCTAACATGCAACACAAAGCAATTTGTTACTTCAGACAAGAAAATCTTTGTACATATTTGGGTGGAATGAGAGAGGGGGCAAACAGAAGAAATAAAACAGAGAGAAAAAGTACCTTCACTATGAGTTCCCCATGACCATCCCAGTCAATCTGCAGATCTTCCCCATAGGTGAGGTGAACTGAACTCCTCACCACACGCTGGATACGGAGGGCACCTGAAGGCAACCACAGGGTGTCAAGTGAGCTTTTACAAAATGGGGTGACAGGACAAGGGGAATGGCTTCACACTGACAGAGAGTGGGTTGAGACTGGATATTGGGAAGAAATTGTTCCCTGTAAGGGTGGTGATGCCCTGGCACAGGTTGCCCAGAGAAGCTGTGGCTGCCCCATCCCTGGCAGTGTCCAAGGCAAGGTTGTATGGGACTCTGAGCAACCTGGACTAGTGGAAGATGCCCCTGCCCATGGCAGGGTGTTGAAGTGAGATGATCTTTAAGGTCCAAACCAAATCACTCTGTGATTCCATAATTTCAAGCTTCTTGTTGAAAAACAGTAACTTCAAAAAGAATAGACCAACAGTGATTTTCACAAATCTCACAAGCGTAGACCAGCTTCATTCTCCTGATTTTAGAGGAGCCAAGTCAAGATATGTCTGCTGAATGGAAAGAAGCTGAAATGACAGAGCTTCTAGAAGAGACTGCAGGTGAGAGTTTGGCACTGAAAACACTGATTAAGCTGGGCTAAGGCATGTCTAAAACCACTACTGAGCAGGAGACCTTCAGTGGCCGGCCAGAGTCAGTCTGTGTGAACACACCTTGCAGCAAAGGGATCTGTATGTCCTGTCCATTCAGTGAAACTCCTCCTCCATGTTTCATTTTAATGACGCTGTTGTCCATATCCCGGATCCGGACAGAAGCTGAGCGAGTGCACACGGCATCAGGATCATCCGCACACTGCAGAGAAGGGAAAACCTGCCTCAAACCTCAAGTTTTCACTTTCTTGGTGACTTAGTCCCAGAAGGCATTTTGGCATCGAATTTGGGAGGTGTTGAGTGTCACACTGGTTTTGCAGATCTGGTTTCTGCATCCCACAAACAGCAGGCTGGCAGCCTTCCCTCCATTATCCTGCTAATCACACACCAGGGCTGAGCTCCCTGTCTCAGAACTTGGAAAGGGATCTGTGGGTGTTCCACCAGACCCCTGGGAGTGACCCATGACAGTGATCAGCCCCACAGCTGTGGCAGGGGCAGGAAGGCCACCTGACCCACACAGCCTGTGAAATAGCGACACAGTTCACATCCCCAAGACTCCTGGGGTGTTTATTTTCCTGGCTGTGGGATACCCAGATGAGGAGCAGGGATTGCGGGGGCCCCACTTCTCCTCCCTGGTTTCGAAAGGGAAGTTTCAATGGAAACCTGTTCTGCAGGTTCCCAAGCACTAATGACCTCAGAGCTGCACTATCAGAGCTCTCTAATGCAGGAGGCAGATGCAGACGGTGTGGAGAACTGCCACAGCCCATTTCTCCAAAACCTGCAACTTCCCTGGTGCTGCTGGACAGGCTGATACTACCCTTCCCTCCTGTCAGTCTCCTGTCTCCATTGCACCTCTCCCTGCTATCAGTTCCTCTGTTCCCATCATCTTGCTTCCTCTCTGCTTCCTTCAGGGTCCTTTTCAGTCTCTGGGTTTGTTCACCTTTTCCCAAGTACAACTGGTCAATTCATTTCACAACTGTGTTAACCTCCCTGTGACAGTCCCCTTCAGGGTCTCCATCCCTTCCTGCACCAGCCTGGCTCCCTTTCCCACCTCTCTGCAGCTGCTTCTCACACATCCATCAGGGGAGACAGAAAAGAAAGTCAGGAGCTGCTGTCTGAGTACAAAAAAAATCACCAGCCAGTCTGACTAAATGGGAAGCAGCACAAGGCACTTCTCTGCCAGTGCACTCTCCTTGGTGTCCAAGGAAATGTCCTTGGGTACTAGGTACTCCCTAGGAACTAGGGAGGCATCAGAAGCCAGGGTGCTTGGCAAGGGGTGCACCTGTGCCTCTGTTTGTTCAGCTGGCAAAGAGTCGGCGAGAGCTCATTCTCCACACCTCATCACAAGCCTCCATCCCCAGGCAGGCTCCTGGGAATGGTGGTGAGGAGAAGCAAAACACTTATTAACTAAGGAGAAAGACTGCATCTGCTATTTAAACTAATTATCTCGTAGGGAAATTACTTCTGTTGGCCTGTGCATCTGCAATTCATGTCATAGCCTCACAGCCCTGCCCTCTCTCTCAAGAGCGTGCGCAGAGGCACCAGCCAAGGCTGCTGTTACCTGCACCGTCTCGATGATCACAGAGAAGGAATTTTCCACACAATCCTTGGCAAATAAGTACTGGCAAATCCCACTGAAAGTGAAATACTTGTTGTCAAAGCTTTTGAAATGGGACTGGCCGGTGACAGAGCACTCCCCTGGAAAAATGAAAATAAAACATTAATCATTCCAGTGCCAGTTTTGATCAAAATCCTGCTCACCCCCCACAAGCCTCTGAGGGGGTAGAGCAGCCCTGGTGGAACAGGTTGAACAAGGCCCAATCTCCCCACAGACCAGAAAGCACCAACAAGATCCTTATCTCACTCTTCTTTCCATAAGGCATTACCAGTAGTAACAGAGGAACCAACAACAGCTGGGGAACACAAAACAAACTTCAGTCAAGAGCTGAAATTTGTGCCTATGGAAAAGTCTATATTCTTTCGTTGGGATGCCTTAAATACCAATAAGTTATTTTAACATACAATACCATGTGAGAATGAAGAGCTGAAAGATAATGTCTGTGGGAATCCTTCCAAGGGCAGAATTCATGTTGGACTTTACCCTGAGCCATCATCTCAACTAACAGAAAGCTGCAAATAATTCTGTAGTTACAATAGCTACATCTAAAGCCCTCACAGAATAATGTGAAAGCCTGGCTTGACCACCTTTCTACTAGAAAAAGGACTTATTTAAACATATCAACATTTGAAGGTGTTTTGGTAAGTTATATCTTTTCATTTCCAGGAAGGCAGTATCCAGATACCACAGCTGGGATTTAGTACCCTGTCATGCAAACACATGGAAAGGCTCCAACTCCGCAGAGCTTGCAGAGAAAATCTTCCATATGAAAAGACCACCACACTTAGAGATGATCCCATGGCAAACAAGGTGGGCAGCCACTTCCTTATCCACAACAAAATTCAGGTGCTGGGCCTACACTGGCCATCACCAGCCAAAGGTTGGAGAAAGGTTGAATGTTAGAAGCTGGCAGGTGAGCTCCATGAGTTATTCTCTCTTCACTGCCTTTGAGTCCCACAGAAGATCTGTCTAACGAGCATCATGTGGAAATTTCCTCTTCAGCATGTTATTCAGTGTTTAGTATCTTAAACCAGCTGGTGCTAAAGCACAGATCCTGAGGATTCCTAGCCTTGCACAGCTCTGATTCACACTAAGAGAAGTCTAACACTTCCTGGATATTTGTCATCCCTTGGAGTTTGATTTCCAGGGCATTCTCTGCAACAAGGGAACAAGAGGGCAGGTTTGTAGCACAGAGAACGGGGGACTGCTATCTAAGACAAGTCCCAGCCTTTGGCATTGCTCCCGAAAAGGAAATTTCTTTTCTGTAGCCATGTCTTTTCTTATGGGTCCCTCTGTCTATTCCATTTGATGTAATGCATTCCCATGACATTTCCTGAAACCTTCTGCCTTCATAATTATTTCCATTATGATATCAGCTTGAAAGCCTCTTGGTAGTGCCAGCCAGCTCCAGCTGTGGATTCACCTTATCACCAAACTTACAGCTGGTCAATTCACTCCCACAACATGAAACAATCTTTCCTGACAAAAAAGAAGTTGGTCAAAAGGAAAACAGAACTGGCTAGAGTTTATAGCAGTAACTACATAAATTTTCTAAACACATAGTTTTAGATATATTTGTGGTAATTAACCAACAATGAAAATAGGCTGCAATATTACTTTGAGACAAGCAGTACAGGTAACAATGTAAATTTGGCTACTCTGAGAGGCTTTGCTGCCCACCCCCCATAGTGTCTCAGTACAGTTTATAGAGTTTTTAGCAAGCACATGTAGAACAGCTGCAGATATACAACACTCAGTCTTTAACAAGCCCAGGAGAAAACTGATTTGATAAATTGGCAGAAGGTACAAAAATAAGCCACCTTTCTCTCCACTTCTGCTCATTTAGGACAGCTTCCCAATTCAGAAAAAGGCTGCAATGCTATATTGCCTCTTTCAGAGAGCTGGATATCAACATCTGTTTGAAAGCCTCAATACCAGATTTATCTTCACATCTATAATCACTATGAAGAAAACATGGCCAGAGTTAAGGATAAAAATTTGGCCCATGAAGTATTCATCACAGCCCAGAAAGCAAGAATATTAAAAGCTATAACCTAAGGAAAAACTGAAGTTAGAAATGCACCTGTTTTTTGTTTGTAATCATGCTGCTGCCCATTGGCTAAAAGATGTAACAAATCAGCTTGGGCTGTGTCCTTGAGTGTCCTGGCTGAGTGTTTTAGACAGTGAGATTCCCTGCACTTGGAGAGATCCTTTATCAACAAGCATAGGGGACAGCTCACTAAAAATGTCATCTCCATTTTGAGTATTTGCATACACCACCCACCATCTCTTCTTTAAGTGCTGATACTTTGGGGGAAGTGTTCTTTTGGTCTAAAGCAGGAGGAAACAGAGCATTGATGGGCCAGGCAAGTTTCACGTTAATAGAAGAAGTCAGACTTTTTGATAGAACACCTTAAGACTGTTGCAATGCCCTTAATTTGTGAAGGTTGCACAGTCTCATCTCAACAAAAAAACCACAAAAGCCCCCAAATTTGCTCTTTTCCTGTCCAGCCATAACCCTGGTCTGCATCTGCAGAGCTGCCTCTCCAACCTGCCAGCAGCCACCTTCTCCCTGGGGCTGTAGCTCCTTCACCCACAACATGACCATGAGGGAATTGCCGTGGTCAATAGGGTACAATGAGGAATTGTACCTGGTCAAAGAAAGCCAGGAATGTTCCTCTACCTGGAATCCAATCCTCTGAACATACAGGCCCTTATTATTGGCAAACTAAGTAATCAAAGCAGGAACTGGACTTCCCATCAAACAGGATTTTTTTATTGCTACACATAAGCCACACAGGGCAATGTCTGACTTGTCTCAGGAGAACAACTTAAAAGTAGGATCCCAACTGGATTGTACTGGAACTAGCAAGGAAGAACAAAGACTTGCTTTTTTGGGTAAAAAAAAACAATATAAGTGGGGAATGAGTGGGAAGGTTGTAGGCAAGGCTTGCTTGTCAAAATCTGAAAACAGTATAGCCAACATACCTGGGCATTCCCCATTGCTGCAGATCCACGTGCCACGTCGACAAATGCTAGGAAAGAGATAGTAGCAAGTTAGACAAGAGTACATGAATATAAATCTTTTGTTGCACATTTTTCCCAAAAAACTGAAAATGGTCACTTGTCCCAGGGAGGTTAGATCAGCCCCCAACATCCCTTCCATCTCCCATAACCTCATTTCTTAATGTATTCATCCCTTCTTCCCATCATTTGACAGCAACTGCTGGTAATATGAATGGGTATGATTGCAGAACTCAAGGACTTCTATTTTTCCCTGCTAAAGCTCTGGGTTTAATGGAGTTTTCAGCTATATCCCACTCATGTGGAATGAGTTCAATGAAGTTCTCAAGGCATATCTATCAATACAACAGAATGACAGGAAAATAAAATATTTGAAGGGACTTCTAAAAAAATCATTTACTACAATCCCCAACTCAGAGAAAGCAATGACAAAGCTGGATCAGCTGGGTGAGAATCTTGCCCATTTAACTTTAGAAATATCCAAGATGAAGTCCCACAGCCTCTCGGAGAAGCTGTCCCAGTATAGCACTGGGGAAGGGAGAAGAATTTTTCTTTGTATCAAAACAGAATTTCCTTTGCAGCTTCTGTCCATTGCTTCACAACCTTTCATTGTTTACCTCTGAGAAGATTTTGGCCCCATCCTCTTCACAGCCCATCTTTAGGCAGTGAAAGTTCCCTCATTAGCCCTTAAACAAATATATCCCCCTTTGTTTCTTCTTATATCAAGCTCCCCTGCTGTGATCATCCCCAGTGTCCTCCACAAGCCTCTCTGCACTCCTTGTTTCAAGAGCTATATATTCTTCTCATTCCTGTAGTTAACCCAGCCCTTGTGGGGAGGCAGATTATTGAGGATGTTAAATGCAGACTCAATGGAATGATGTTCTCCAGAGCAGCATCAAGTTTGAGTAACAGGAATCAATAAAACACAAGCAATAAAAACCCCAGCCTGTTAGGCTACTCATCTCTCAAGAGCACCAAGGTTGAACAATGTCATCAAGCTCAAAGCTGCAGAGGACTCCATGGAAAAAGACCAAATGCTAATGTCATGATTATGGTTTGTGTTTTGGGACACGTAGTGAAGGTAACTAAAAGCTTCTGATTAACGGGGATGATGCACAGACCACCTTTCTTCTGCATGCCATGGTCTTCACTGAGTCCTCTTTCCATGCTCTAATTGGAAACCTCTGAGTAAATATGTCCACACTGAACACAAAACCAGATCAGTGACTAATTCCCCTTCCTTTCTTTAAAGTGCTGGTTTTCCCCTCCAGTCTTGCACTCAGGAGTGAAAGAAAAACTGTGAGCCAAGCTAGGAAGACTCATTAGCCCTGTGACAAGTTCCAAGGACGTGCCTTAGGCTAACTCCTCTTAGAAAGAAATGGGATTTAGAGGTTAAGTACACGTAGGAAGTCAAAACAAAGACATCATTGCTGACACTACCCAGACATGGGAACCTGCTGGTCTGTCTTATCCACAGGAAACAGGTAGTTCTCTGCTCTTTGAAGGAGTGTGACCTTCATGTTGTTCTATCAGATCAAATATCCCTTTAAAAACAGAGCTGATTTTGCTTTTGTGAGCAGCTCACTTCTTGGAAGGGGCTGGCAATTCCAATAAGAGACCAAGTCCTTTGCCAGTGAAAGGAAATTTTTTAAAGGTAGAGAGATTTCTAGAAAGATAATGCAAAACAGTCACTGATCAGTGTGCAGTACTTATCTACAGCAACCACACCAGAGCAGCACAGGGTTTACCATGAGTTGCAGTCCTGGGAGATGGTGAAGCCAGGAGGATAATGTTTTCCAGAGTGGATGCAGGAGCAGTCAGAGCTTTCAATGCAGTGTTCACCATCAAGGAGCAGCCCCTCTGCATAGGTCAGGTAGCATCAGACACCCACATCACACACACAGGGACAGAAACACAAATACAATCAGATTTTCTTGCTCTTCATATGCTTTGCCAAGACTTCATATGCATTATTATCCATGTTTAGTTACAGACAGCAATAAAAAGGATTGAGGCTTGCCAAAAAGCCTCACAGGGGCAGGTGTCTGCTTTCCTTCTGGTGCTGCCTCTCCCTCAAAGCATTCCTGGTGTTCCCATAAAAGCTCTTTGCTTAGCACATCCTCAGGTCCAGAACACATGTTGGGACATAGACAAATCAAACACAGGGAGCACAATCAAAGTTGATAGGAGCTGGTCTGGGACCTGACTGTTGGAAAAATAATGAACTTCACTGGCTGCAGTAAAGGGTGTCCACACAGGTGGACATTTCTCTTACTTGTCATAAGAGAACCAAAAATGAGGCAAAATGGGGAATGAAGAAACAAATTTGGACACCATCTAAGACTAGCAGAGAGGGTCTGAGAGAAAGAAGCCACTTCCAAACTTCTGCAGAGGCAAAAAGCAAAAGGGCCAACTTCCCAACTTGGGTCCAGCTGCTGAGGTTTCCATATTACACAACTATAATTACCTGTTTTACAGAGAGAGTTCTTAATCCTCCAAGGATAAACAGAGGCACAAAAGAGTTATGAGAATTTTCTAAGGTAGAAGCTTGTCCTTGCTTCTATTGCTAGTTTATAGTGCTTTCTATTCAATCCCTTTATTGAGAGACAGTTGATATTCCCCCATTTTCAAAAGAGCTGCTGTGGCAAAACAGTTGTTTTCTTGAACAGCCCTCTCCGTTCTCTTTGAGGGACTCCTTCCAATTGCCTGCAGAGATTTTGGCTCTTCTCCTTAGCAGCACCAGTCATCATTGACAGTGAGACACAGGTAAGTCTCCTTTCTCCTATTCTTCCCATAGAGCTGCCTGGAAAGATCTTGGCTGTTGAGAAAATCCCTCCAGTGAGAGAGAATCACAACAAGATCTGAGCATTTGAGAGTGCTGCAGCTCTCCAGAGAGCACAAGAAAACAGAATGCTTGCCTTTTTTCCTGGCAAGAGTAATTCCATTTACAGCAATTAATGTAACTATGAAGGGCATTTAACAGAGGAGAAAACAAAATTTAAAAAAAGAAAGAAGACATTTGTCAAACATCCTTCAGATCCCGTTTGCTCTTGGTGCACTGGAGGGAAGCTAAGTGAAGGTAGTATCCTCACCAAAAACCCCTCTGTCAGATCCTCCTGGTTTTCTATCAAACTCAAATTCAGGTTCTTCCCTTCTGGCTGTGCAACAAACAGCAGTAAAAGTTTCGAACTGCTGATTGTTATTCTCATGCCCTTTATCCTTTCTGTTGAGCTCTTGCTTCTCTGCTTCTCAGTTCCTCTCTCTTTAGATCTTTCCCATGTTGAATAGACCAATGCATCCACCAAAGGAAAAATACAGCAAGAGCCCTTGTGCAGCCAGTGGATTCATGTCCTTCAGCCCTCTCCAACACTTCCAGGACTGCACAAATACAGTAGCTGGATCCTTCACAACAAAATAATCTCCAGAGTATGGTTACATCACCTGTGCAGGTCCTGCCACTCCTTTGAACCTCCAGCAAAGAAGAAGCTGGCAGCTAAAAGGAAACTACCAAACCCTGAATGCAGTGACTCCTCAAACAAGGCTGACACTGTCATTATTGCCTTGTTTTGGAAAGCAAATTTCTGCAAACCTCCATCACACTTGGCATCTTGTACAAGGGGACACTAAACACCTTAGTGCACTCACAAAGCCCAGATAGGGTGAAATGCAGAGATATTCCTACTCAGAACAAACAAAGCACCCAACAAAATGAAACAACAACAAAAAAAAAAAGCTAGAAATGGAAGCATATGGAGCTTTGGAGCCAGGAATTAAGCTCTCCTCCTGCAGTTGTTTTAAGTACAACAGACAGAAATGGAAGATTGGTGTGGGTGGGCTGTTCCCTTTAATCCAATCAAATTTCCTGTATGGAAGATTCAATAATAAATTAAATTATTCACCTAAATTATGAAGACCTTTGAAATTGCAGTGCAAGCTCTACATGTACAGTTTTTCTGCAAGAAATTCCTTCAGTGTATTTATTCTCTGCTGTTTCTTCCCCTATCTGTATTTGTCTCTAACCCAAGAAATTCAGAAGGAGTACATCAAGGCAAGCAGTCCCTCACCAAGAAATAAAGGCAATCCTGGAATATTAGTTGGTACTGATTTTCACAGAAACATTTACTTTTTAGTTGGCTCTGAAAAATGGCCCTTTCATGGAGTGAGCATACAGGCACTACAGAAACTGGATTATTCTAGGGCATGCTCCCAGAAAAGAAAAAGAAGTGTTTCTGATTTTAAGAAAATTTAAGAGAAGACACAGCTTTCCTTCTTCTAATAAAATAGGTAGCCTGACTGCCAAATGTTTCTCAGTAAATAACCCAGTAAATAAATTACCAGGGCAGCTGCAGCCATCAACACATTGTCCATGACACACTTCATTGATATTCAGGCTCTGGCAGGTTTTGGCACATGGTGATACACACTCCTTATATTCCATGCCAACTGGACATCTTGGCCCTGAAACAATTAAAAGAAATTAGAAATGCAAATTCCTCAATAACTCTTAAATCAACAAATCCCTTTATTATCAAAGGATGAACCATAGAGGCACAAAAGATCATGTCAGCTTCCAAATGATTATTTCTTTTTTAGAAGCAGAACATTTTAAGAAACATTTGATTTTCAATTTGCTGTAATATCATCATCTGTCAGGTAGCATAGTAAATACTCAGATTAAAGCCAATCTGTTTTCTAATAAATTGAGTCTTAATAACTAAACCCAAGTGCAGTAAGAATAATCAAACCTGGGGAGCAGTTTTGCAACAATATCTAAGAAATTTAGAGAGACATGGAAGTTTTGTACCTTTAAGCCATGCACTTACTCAACTCATTTGTGATATTCTCCTGTTTGGTGTTTCCAAGGAGAACCAGGAGACAATTAGAACTCTGAAATCCCATCCTCCTTCTTCCAGTGAACCAGCAGCTGAGGATAACACCCATGCCATGGTATCTCCACTGCTGTCATTATCTAGGCCAGGCCATTATGCAAACACACTCTATTACAGGCATTCCTTCTCTCCAATGCATACACATACCATGCCCTACAAGACTGTGGGGGTGTGGAGTAGGAAGAAAAGGTTAGAGCCTGCCCTTTCCAAGCAAATCCTCTGCTGAAGAGGTGGGAGGGTAACGATGAGTGATCGTGCCCTGGGCTTGGGCACCAGCTCATGCAGTGTGCCCAGCACTAGAGCCCTTCCCACACAGCAGAGCATTCCAAACCTCCATCATCATCTTCATCTCCTGAGAAAGCACCATAGCATAGACAAAAGGTGATAGAAAATTAAGCTCCTGATGTGGCAGTGGGATGCTTCCCTCTTTCCTGACTCAGTAGAAAAAAACCAAAGTGTGGTTCGTGAATTCAAGGGTTAGAAACGAGCCCTAAAGCCCCTGGGATCACAGAAAGGCTCATTTCACTTGAGCCTTTTAATCAGACTTACAAAGAGCCCCAGCAAAAATGGGTTCTCTGGTTCACACCCTGAGCAAGGAGATGAGTTTTAATAGATGCCTTTTATGTCCCAATGGAAAGGTAATAAATTACTGCTAGAACTCAGACTGTACAATCCCTAGAACAAGTGGCTGGCATCATCTTGCTGCCCTAACCACAGTCTGAAGGCAGAGTTTTCTTCAGTGGCCAATAGCAGAATGTCTTTACCAGAGAACCAAGTGTTGTCAGTCCAAATCAGTTTATTCCATGAAATCAATTTAGACAAACATGCCAAGGAAATTGTCCTTTCTCATAACAAATACATATGAGAAAAATCACCAAGAACATGGTATTAGTGGATTTTAAATTTTTTGGTTTTTTTGAATGCTCTGTATGAAACCATTGTTCTCCAGTGGAGGTATCAGCAGTAAGTGCAAACATGACCTTTCCTCTATAAACACAATCCATCTCAGTCTATGCACTTCCTTGATACAAAATCTCAGCACAGATGCAATCAGGACTTCTGAGCTCAACAAAGTTGGGCTAATAAAGGCAGCAGTTCAAATTCAATCAGGATCTCTAACCTCTCAAAAATTGGCTTAGAAAAGGCAACGTCTCAATTTCAAGGCAATTGATTCAATCAAATAAAGGATGAAGGAATTGTCCTTATGCAAAAATGTTAGAGAGCATTTCACAAAGATGCTGATTTTAAAATACAGGCTGGAAAATGTCATCCATCTGATCTTGGTGAAATAGCACCTAAACATCCTTGTGTATCAAATAAGCCTTCACTGCCTGTGTACACTGTGGTGGGACATGTAACAGCTCAGGTTCTTCTTTATATACAGTTCAAACAATATTGCCTTGGGGACAAAAACTTCTAGAAAAAGGTGGGTGATGGAGAGCTGCGAGGGGAAACGAGCAAAGTCACTTCCTATAAATGAACCAACCTCCTAAAAAAAAAAAATCCAGCAGCAGCTTTCAGCTGCAGGACATAAATCTGCAAGTCAGGCACGATCTTACTGGGGATGAGCAGCCTAGGAATAAATGTGCCAGCTTACTGCACGAGCTCTCTTCAGGCCAGCCCTCCAGAATCACCCCTTGGTGGGCGCAGCTCCGGGCGTACTCCAGGAAGGCGGGGCAGTGGCAGTCCACACCCTGGGGACAGGCACAGATGTCCCTTTCACAGAGGCCGACGTAGGGCTCGGCATCCACCCGATGGTGGCACCGCGAGAAGATCACGGATGTGCTCAGCAGCTGGCAGGTTTCCAGGACGTCCTGCATGAGAAGTGAGGGGCAAAGGGACAGCCAGAGAGCAAAGGGGACAAAAATCACTTCCTGTGGGAAAGGAAAACTCAATTTTTCCAAACACACCATCGCCACTGTTGTTGAACAACATCACAGCTCTTATTTAGCACCACCATGCAGTTACTAATAGTGAGCTCTACTCATTTATTCACCACTTCCATTAATACATAAATATACTGATTATTATAGAATGGAGCATCACATAAGGGATGTTTCACACAGAAACATGCAGAAAGATGGAGGCATCCTGCCTCCTTTGGCTTCCCAGAAAAGAACTGGGTGGTGCCTGGATTCCCAGGAAGATGCACACAGCAACAGAGGGGAACTGAGGTACGTAGGAAGAAAAACAACCAGACAATCTTTTGGATAACAAGCGACCAGAGCAGGTATCAGAGGGAAAGATTGAGTCTGACTGAAATCCTGGGAATGAAATTTGTTTTCCCCTTCTGGCCACACGTTCCCGTCGCTCCTGCTGGCTTGTCCAAAGCACAACAGGTCAATTTAGCTCAGATAAATAGGAGAACAATAGCCCAGGGAAGAAAAGCAATTTGTTCTGCTCTTCTCCTGAGTGAAATCAGCGTGGTGACAGCCAGTGTGAGGGGACGACAGCACAGGGAGGTGGGAGGAGGGTATCAAGACCCCCTTCTTTCAAACTTAACTGCATGTGAAACAAAACCTAAGGAAAACTTAGTGTATGATTAAGCTCTCCAGGGGAGGCTCCCAAATAAACTCTTTTGTGCACATTATGTCTCAGTTCAAGGAGTCTGAGGTCCTCAGTGCAACTTTCTGAAAGGATGGCACTGAGTTTTGGTAAGTGAAAAACCAATTTTCTGATAAAACCCCAGTACAACAAATAGTTGGAACACAACTTTTTTCTACTCATTTGTCAGTGTTTTATCAAGTGTAACCATGGTGTATTTTGCAGGTGCTATACTCAGTGGTTGGGGTGGGCATATTCTTCAGAGTGGTTCACAGTTGCAATTCATTACTTCTAAAAAACTTTACATGTATGTGAGGTGACAGCACATACAAGCTGCTGCGTAAAAACTAAAAATTAAAAAGCATCTTGTTCTCTCATTTTCTGGGAGGTGAAAAATGGAGAGCAAAAAACACCTGACAGGAAAAAAAAAAATCAAGATGTCTTCTCTAAATGGCAGCTGTGGTGCCTGAATAGGAAAATCACTGAGTAGAAAATACCTCTTTATTTTGGCTAAAGGCTGTTTTGTTCAGGTGATCAACTCAAGTTAGTACATGTCTGAGCCAAGACAGAATTTCTTACTTGTGAAAACAAATCAACCAGAAATGTCTAGTCCATTGGGAATGTATTCCAAGTTTAGCAAAGGGCTCAGGGAACATGTGCAAAGAGGTTTTGCGCTTTCTGAGAAAGGACTCAGGGAACTTAAAACCGTGCTAACCAAGAGCTGGACATGGTGAAAAATCAAATTCAGCTCCAGCCTGGCATAATTCTGATGCCCTGATAGCACCCACCATGATGAATCAAATGGCAAAAGAAACAAAAAGACTGGAAGAGGGGGAGCAGGAACTGCATAAATGGTGGTTGGTGCTGCTCTAAGACTCACAGTACAGAAAAGCTGAAAAGGTGCCCTAAGGGTGGAAGTAACAACAGGAGCAGCCAAGAAAGCTATTAAAGCAGTGCTTGGACATGAATCTGATAAAACCAAAAGTGAGCACAGAGCCATTCAGAGGATGGAGCAGTACAGCAACTCCTGGATCAAAGCCTTGATCCAGATAGTATCAAGTGCAGCAGAAAACCAGTATATGCAACAATCCCATTTAGGGGCTGAGCTAATGAAGTTTCTCAAGGTAATAGCCCGTTAATACGATTCAAACAGCAAAACTCAAACTGTATATTCCACTAAAATAAACATTTTAGATGGGAAAGTGACTTAAAAAATAAAACAGATCACACATCAAAAAAATAAACCCATTTTTCCTCTAGTTTTTTGGTCTTGGGTTTGTTCACTAACAGCATAGCTAAAGGCTGAGCTCCAGCTGATTACCTAGAAACCAAGTGATATATATTGAAAAGCAACAAACAGTTCATTTTGTCTATGTAAAGGCTTTTTGCCATTCAGATTTTCCAGTGACTTTAAGCAAAAACTTATAGCTGAAATTTTCCTATCTTTCAGACATATCTCAGCTATCATGAAAAATAAGCTGAAATATGGGTAAATTCAAACAGAAACAAAAAAAAATTCACCATGAGGGTGGTCAAAGAGAGGGTAGGGAACCACCACCTTTGGAGACATTGAAAATGTGAGTGGATAAACAGCCTGACCTAGGATGACCTAGCATTGAGCAGCCTGACCTAGGATTGGCCTTGTTGGGAGCAGGGAATTGGACTCAATGACCCCTTCCAACTTTAACCATTCTGCAAATTGTTTTTATTTTCACTCCTTCCTTTCTTTAAAACTCACTGGTCAGGCTGGACTAAGAAAGGTCCTTATTCTTTAGTTTAGAGGACAGTGGTATTAGATATTGGCAGCCTCAGCCACTGTTGTAACATTCCTGCTCATGGAAGCTGCTCCACAGAAAGAAATATTCAAACCCAACAGAGTGGAGAGTGAAACAGTGCTTAGGGTAAAGGTGGCTGCAAGATTAAAATTAGCAGGACTGACTGCAGTATCTGAAATGCAAGTGAAGGTTGTAAAATTTCTCCCTTCCCTCTGCACAAGTCCTATTTTAAATGTTCCTTTAAATAGGTTGGCGGGGTCCTGGTACTGGCAACCCTCAGCAGCCACAAAACTTGCTGACCTTCTTTCTGCCCCAGGCCCACCACACAGAGCTGGAGGTGGAATTTTGTACATTCTTCCCATTTCTGTGGCATTTCCTTCTGCTGCTGCATGAACTGCATTTGTCTATGACTTAACAATCACCATTAAAGAGAGGGAACCTAAAAAATAACAGAAGAAATCAAAGACATCATCTCATTCCCTTGAATTTAAACCCTACAGTGTGCAGATAGGGTTTCTCCAGAACATTCAGGAAGGGTATATTTTGGTGCCATAACTGGGTATAGTTTTTCAGAAAATATATTTCATGGAGAAAGATCTCCCATGCTTCCAAATTAAAAGTATCCAAACCCAGTAATACAAACACTGGCTGTATGTTTGAGCAGACTAAGTAATAACTGAAAGAAATCACTTCCCCCTGAATGCTGAATAATCTGATGAAGAAAAATTAGATTTTAGATATAGCAGGCCTCATTTTCACCCATGTAATGCATTATTATATTGTATAGAATTATTTGGGTTGGAAGGGACATGAAAGAGCCTCTAGTCCAATCCCCTGCCATGGGTAGGAACACCTTCCACTAGACCAGGTTGCTCCAAGCCCCACTTAACCTGGCTTTGAACACTTCCAGGGACAGGGCTGGACCTCTGGGCCTTTGCTGGACCTGCCTCTGACCCCAACAGCAAATTATGGTCTAACGCTGAAATTTCCACTTGTTTTCAGATCTGGGAATAAATGCTATTTCTTTATTACATATGGAAGTATTCTATGGGATAATGGGGGAACTGTTTCTTACCAACTGCAGTAAGACCTGAATTTCAACAAAAGCAGAAATTAGTTGAATTTTAATTTCAATAATTTTCACATCTAACACACTATAGGTATAATTTCCTAATTAGAGAAGAAAAAAAGGAAACAATACAGTGGCATCTGGCCTCCACACATTGTTTCTATTAGAGGTGAAATCTAGGAAATAAAGTTAATGTAAAAGAACACAAGAATCAACTGCAATGATTTAAAGCATTTTGTTTTCAAGGCTGCCTTGTTGCTATAGTTTTCCAGATCACTCATTTATACTTTCAGATCCATGTTACCCATAGTGTTGGTCATCTTAGAGCCTGTTAAGTTGCAGAATTTTGTTGAACAGCCTAAACCAGTGAAAAAATGGACCAGACAATGCAGAGAGGCTCCTTTTTGGTAACTAAACACCAGCTGCAGAGGGCAGGGCATGGTAGGAAGGCTTTCTTCCTCCCTCCAACACTGCCCAGCTTGGAGTGCTCCCTGGATCCCAAGGCAAGGCAGGTGATCACACTAAATGTGTGTGTTTTGGAGGTGGAGGGCAGGGAAAGGCCCTGGCAACAGTGGGGTAAGAGTGTGAGCTGCCTCAAGACTTTTCAACTCACACACAGAGCCATTAAACAAGACAAAAACTTCCCAAAAAAATTTCTTCAACATTTTTAGGATTTGAAGATAAAGGAGCAGCAGGGCTTTCTGATTCCACTGCATAGAATGGTTTGGGTTGGAAGAGACCTTAAATATCACCTCATTCCTCCCTCCTGCCATGGGCAGGAACACCTTCCACTATCCCAGGCTGCTCAGAGCCCCATCCAGCCTGGCCTTGGACACTGCCAGGGATGGGGCAGCCACAGCTTCTCTGGGCAACCTGTGCCAGGGCCCCACCACCCTCAGAGGGAACAATTTCTTCCTGATATCCAACCTAAACCTGCTCTCTGTCAGTGTG
Organism: Tychaedon coryphoeus; assembly: GCA_013398595.1. Taxonomy (NCBI): domain Eukaryota; kingdom Metazoa; phylum Chordata; class Aves; order Passeriformes; family Muscicapidae; genus Tychaedon; species Tychaedon coryphoeus. The sequence continues at coordinate 967,286 of WBND01000230.1, read as the reverse complement.
AAGCCATTTCCCCTCATCCTGTCCCTACAATTCCTGCTGAAAGAAGCCAGAAGCCATCTCTCCAAGGATGCTGCTGGCCAGAGAGGGGGGCAGACAGAGAGGGTAAAGAAAAGCACAGACCTACCCAGCATAGGGGCACTGGGGTGGGAGGAGTGCCTTGAAGCAGAGCTGTTCACCTAACAGCTGACTGCCTGGCAGAGAGGGAGGCTGGGAGACCAGGGAGATTTACATTCCTGAAGCTGAGGCAAGCAAACAAAGCACACTATTAAAAAGCCCTACATTCTTCAGCAGGCACTTGTTTGACCGGACTTCTATTAATAGTGCTGTGTTTATTCTTGCATAGTGAATAAATTAAGGCAATGTTAAATGCTGTGAGCTTATGAACTCACATGAGAGAGAATATAATTTCATTCAGTGTGTGGGAAAGAAAACTTTATCCACAAAGCATCAATATTTAACAGCATCTGCATAAAACTCAAATCAGTCGTACTCAAGCCATCAGACTGGTTTTACCCTGCATGCCACTCCCCAACCTCACAACTGCAATGTTGACACTTTCTCAACATTAAATTCATCTGAACAGATAAAATTCCAGGGACCACAACCAGTCACAACAGCTGCAACCAGATTTAAAGAATCATAGGATGGTTTGGGTTGAAAGGGACTTTAAAGACCACATAGCTCCACTCTCCTGCCATAGGCAGGGACACCTTCCACTATCCCAGGTTGCTCAGAGCCCCATCCAGCCTGGCCTTGGACACTGCCAGGGATGGAGCAGCCACAGCTTCTCTGGGCAACCTGTGCCAGGGCCTCAGCACCCTCACAGGGAACAATTCCTTCCCCATATCCAATCTAACCCTGCTCTCTGTCAGTGTGAAGCCATTCCCCTTGTCCTGTCACTCCAGGCCCTTGTCAAGAGTCTCTCTCCATCTTTCCTGTGGCTCCCTTCAGGCACTGCAAGGCCACAGTGAGGTCACCCCAAAGCCTTCTCCTCTCCAGGCTGAACAATCCCAGTTCCCTCAGCCTTTCCTCCCAGCAGAGCTGCTCCATCCCTCTGATCCCTTGGTGTCCCTGCTCCGGCCTGGCTCCAGCAGCTCCCTGTCCTGTTGAGCAGCCCTGTCCCTAAATAAGCCTCAGCCAGGTTGGAGCACCTCATGCTTTGTTGGTTAGCATCTCACCTTCGCTCAAGTCAGGTGTTCAGTCTGCCCCAGCCATGACAGAAACACCCCACACACACCACCTCTGCCCAAGCAAGAAACACCACCTGGAGATTTCCAGCCTGAAATCACTGCTATAATTCCTCAGCCAGTTTGGCAGGTTGTGAGGCTGAAATGTTGAGGGGCAAAAGCATCCTTCACTGTATTTCACAACACATCTGAAGCATCCCCATCCAAAAGCTGAATGGAAGTATAAAGAGTCAGAACTTTGCAACTTGTCCAACTCATAGTTAGCCTTTTCCAGTTAGCTAGGAAGCCAGCACTCAGGGTAGCTGGAGAGCAGATATATTCCAGGAAGTGCTACTACTCTTGAGAAATTATTTGTGTCTAATTTAGCAAATACAGGACTTTAATAGTGAGAAAGTAACAACTACATTTTGGCCTCAGTTACTCTGATATAAATCTAAACCTGGCACCCAGGAAATCATTCTGATTTATAACAGAGTGCATGGAATCAGCTTCATCCCCTCAAGGAATGAAGGTTCAATTTACCACGACAGTTATAACCTGTTAACACCACATGATTCAGTAAATTCAAAGCTACTTTCTTCCCTGAGCTGGTGACCACCTGCATGCACCCACACCCTGTCTAAGGGAAAGAAGGAACTTGTTTGTACTTAGAAAAGACAAGATGAAAAAGGTTGATGCAGCAAAAGGGGTCACAGAGTTGGCCAAGGCAAACAGTTCTGTGTTTCTTCAATAAATCAGCTCTATGATCTGTACACATAGCTGAAAGAACTTCCTCCTGGGAAGGGAAATAGCCTGGTGACACAGAGCTTTTGGAACACTGACAGAAAACATCTCTGTCAAAAACAGCCTGGCTGGAGCATCTCCCTCCACTGCTGACTCAGGTATATAAACTCAACAAATTCACAAATACCATTTGGGAAGGCAGTGCCCAGAGAGGCTTCAGAACTGATGCTTCCCTGCTGGCACAATCAGAAAGGGAATTAGCTACCTCATTCTACAGGAATCACTGAAACACACCTTTCCCAAGTAACGTCATCATTTCTTTGGCAGTAAGTCACACTTCAGCCTCAAACAAGCTATTGTTTTCTTTGTTTATCTGTTTAATGGCTGGGGTGAGGGGAAGGTGGTGATTAGATAGATAGATAGATAGATAGATAGTTTAGGCTGGATATCAGGGAAAGGTTCTTCCCCTAGAGGGTTCTGGGCCCTGAACAGGCTCCCCAGGGAATGGTCACAGCCCCAAGGCTGCCAGAGCTCCAGGAGCGTTTGGACAATGCTCCCAGGGATGCACAGGGTGGGATTGTTGGGGTGTCTGTGCAGGGCCAGGAGCTGGACTCGATGATCTTTGTGGGTCCCTTCCAAATCAGAATATTGTGTGATTTCTGTTCTTCTGCCAAAGGGCAGGCAAGTTGCCTTTCAGGTAGGGGAGGACTGAAACCAGAATGGCATCTTGCAGCACCAACCTTCTCTGCCATATCAGATGAAATGTTGCAGGTGTTGCTCGGAGTCTGCACCCTCTTGCAGCGCTTGTTTTCACTGTGCAAAGCCCAGGAGTTGGCAAAATCGTAACTGTTCCCCACCAGGGTCCCTGGGAATAAGGAAGAGGAGAAGCAACATGGTTATTTGAGGGGTTTTAGCAACAAGTGGGCATTATTGGCTGCTATTAGGGTGATAATCTCCTGAAAGCTCTCTTTAAAAATACAAATTGTTGTATCAAATGGATTTTTATTCCAAACGGATTGACTGCAGGAAAGCCACTATCAGTGCTATGGATTTACTTCTGCTGAGGATGCCTCTAAGCTCAAGGACAGACTACAGCCTGCAGAAGGCAGCTCCCACCTCCCTCACACCTGCATGAACATGGTAGGAGTTGCTGCTGGTCAGCTACAATCTGCAGAAACCAAAGCATGCCTGCACATCTTCCTACCACTTAAAAGTTGTCAATAAAGCACAAAACATATTAGAGAGGCAAACAAACCCAGCAGCTTTCCCTAACTGAAAAAAGCATTAGCACTCTTGATCCCAACTAGCCTTGATTTTTTTTTTCCTGTCCAAAACTAAATATTGTGGGCAAAGAAGCTTAACATGCACCATCATGGCTTGGGCCCACCCTCTTCCTGGGTAAGGTGTCCTGAAATACACTCCTCTGTCCCAGGACAAGCAGCTCCTGACCCAGGCTTCGCAAGATTTGCATCCATTCTGCATAAAAGCAAAGCTGAATGGCTTTGTATGGCTGTGACTTCCTAGGAGATGCAAACCACCTCTCTGCTGCTCTTGCTCCATCCTTCTGAGCAGGGGGATCCTCCCAGAGAGGGAATGTTTCCTCCACCCTCTTTTGCCACCCATGGCCTTGCTGGTTCCAGGACTATCTCTGCTTCCTATTGTGGATATCTGCTACTAAACAGTTTTGTGACCCTCAGCTGCTTTTTAAAACTCCATTGTGGTGCCTGTGAGAATATCAATTGCCAGTGTTAATGCATTCCCAAGATCTTACAGGGAGGATATATTGAAATACAAGCCTGGCTGTATCTGAAAAACAAAAGAAACTCTTCCCAAATATACCTATAGGATATATAATAATATACATATGTATAGATAATAAAGATTCCGTTGAGCTCCTTTTTTAGTACAAACACAAGGAATATACAGATCACTAAAACTCTTCTTAAACTATGGGGTAGTCATGAAAACTGCACTGAGAATGCTAAGGCAGAGGTATTAAGAGCTGCAGACTTTTTTGCAAACTAGAAATTAGGGGTTTTTAAAGGTAGCATGTATTAGGCCCACAGCAGATATCAAAGGAAGAAGACTCCCATGGAAAGGGGATAAAAGACACAAAATTTTCATCTATGCAGCCAGGACTTGGCACAAGAAAAGAAATGCAGCAACAAGAACATAACCCTTTATCTTACCATGTATTATAAACATTAGAGCAGCAGTGCAAGCCAGCCTGAGGAGGAGCAAGGTGCCAAATTGCCTTTTGTTTGCAGTAAGGTGGGCTTGCCCTAGCAAGTGTGAAACAGGAGCTGAGCTCTGCACTGCAGCAGTGTTTCTCCAGTCCTGGCAACACATCCACACCAGGATTCCTGCTGGCAGCTACCCTTGGGGCTCCTTCACCCACAGGCTAAGATTTGAAGGTCAGGACAATTGTTGGCCCTAAAATACTGGTCACTTGTTTTTTTCATTTCTCTACTTCCATTATTTTTTTTCTTCTGTGGTGCTTGTAAATTTACACCTCTTGTGCAGTTATTTTACGCAACACTTACGTTACGTGATTTTAATTCCTTGTTTGCTGTATTCTATGACTCACACTTCAAGTAAGTGAAGGGTCTGGAGAGCCAGTCATGTGAGAAGCAGCTGAGGGGGCTCAGCCTGGAGAAAAGGAGGCTCAGGGGAACCTTCTGGCTCTGCACAGCTCCTGACAGGAGGGGACAGCTGGGGGGTCAGGCTCTGCTCCCAGGGAACAGGGACAGGATGAGAGCAAACAGCCTCAAGCTGTGCCAGGGGAGGTTCAGGAGGAATTTCTTCATGGAGAGGATTGTCAAGCATTGGAACAGGCTGCTGAGCAGGGTGGTGGACTAAGTGCTCAAGGAATGACTGAACATGGCACTCAGTGCTCTGGTTTAGCTGACAAGATTGCTCAAAGGTTGGGCTTGATGATCTAGGACGTCTTTTCCAACCTAAATAGTTCAGTTATTTGATGAGGCTTCAGGAAGAAAAGTGGGGAGGGAGAAATATCTCTGGTACATCTGACTGCTCTGGGTAAAGTGCAGCTGCCAACACCTCTGCCTTTCCCACCTGACACCTCCATTTCCTTCTGCTGAACAACTCGAGAAGGGAGAACAGGAAAGGCAGTGGAAGGGACAACACAACAGCCTAAAAAATAATCTGAGGTTTAAATGGACAGCTGATGCTGTCAACAATCTGGCACTGCAATCCCACCACACAGCAGGACTGCCCTCATCTCTTGCACAGCCAAGTTTTGTTTTGCTTTCTGTGGTCACCTCTTCTTCCTGGAAGCACCCAAGATTCTGCAGAAACCACTCCCTCACAGGGCTCATCAGAGCCCTACACCCAGAAACCCTCCATGCAGCCTGGGTGGGACTTTGGCTAAAGCACTGGTTTTGCCTAAGACTTGCAGGAAACGTGTTGAAAATAGAAATTGTCACAAAACATAATGAAAACAAAGGATTTGAAGACAAGTGCTTGAAGATGTGTCTGATGTGGACCACAGTACAGATCCCAGCAGGTAAACTGGCTGCTCAAAAGCCAAGACCCCCAGGCAGCCAGCTGGGGTGGAATCTCCTTTTAGCATGCAAGATGGGTTCAGGAGGCAGATATTAAAGGACAGCACAAATCCCACCTGCTCTTAACATCCCAATAACATCACAACACCTGTGATCTTGAAGAGATCTTTGAGGAGAGGGCCACTTCCACCACACTTGAGCAGCAGGCAGGGTCCTGCTGGACTATGCCTTTGTGCTCCAATTGCTGCCCTCACATGTGTCTCCCTTCAGAAAGATTTTGAGATTGCTGATGGCCACTCTTCACAGCAAAATCCTCATTCACCGTGATTATCTGAGGCTCCAGCCACCAGTTCCTTCTGAAATTTGAAACTGCACCAGCTTGTTTACTTTGATACTGATGGTCAGGCAAGCAAAGCATCAGGAATAATTCCCTCATGCTCTAGGCACCCAGTGGGAAGCAGGAACCCTGACCTCCCTCCCTGGACCTCCTGCAGATTTTCCATATGGCCACAGGCCCATCAGATAACTCTCCCAGGTTATGTTAACTCATCTATAAAATAAATGCAAGAATTTGGTCAAGACACTACAGTCCTTCGAGTCCTAACTGGTAAATAGAGTCTCAGTAAATAACCAACTTCCACATATTGGTTATTTACCAAGCAGTGAGGGGGTTCTTTCGTGAGGGTGGTTTTCTATTTGTTGTTTTGGGAGCTTTTTTAACACAGTTTTACATTATTCCAGACAAGCAAAACTATTGGTAAGGCTGCCCAAAAATTGATCCATAGTTTGCATCAAATAAATGACATGAAATAAAGTCATGGGCTTTAAAATTTTTCCTGTCCTTTCCAGCTCAAGGAATATAAAATCAATAATATTGAACAGGAGGGGGAAAGAGCCGTCTCCAGAACTCTACAGCCTAGTGATGCAGCCACACTCTTCACAATAGAAATGTCTAACTTCAATGCCAGACCCTGAATAAAGCACAGAGGTCAGGAATGCAGGTTTCTGGCATCTCAGGTGAATGCCCTAAAACAAAGACAGCCTCAATACAAGTCATGTTCACCTGTACCATTTGTAATTCCCTTGGGAATCTCTTCCCTTTACTTCTAATTGAAAATGCAAGAAAATGGGATTACTGGCTCAGCCTAAACACAAGCATTCAACTTGCCTAAAATCAAATTACTGATATACTTTAAAATGTTAAGAAATTTGTATTTCAGAATGACCTAAACTTGCGTTTACATTCTTAGGCAAACAAATAAAATATTTATTAACTGCACTACTATCACTGTGAGTTTGGAATGTGCTTTAAAAGCTTCTGGTGCCAGGTACCATACGCTGAGAAGTCACACATTCAGTCATACACATCTACACTACTTCTGAAATTAAATCATTATCTGAAATATCAGATTGTTCCCTGAAGATACTGCCTGCTTCTATGTGTTTACCTTTACTGACTCTCCTGTGAATATATATAGTCACCATATAGTCTGCATTTCAGGAGCTTAAGGCTGGAGGATGTTGCTTGTAGCTGGAGCAGACTTTATCCACAATTCTCCACAGGTATTGTTTTGTCATAAACATCTTTGTAATTTGGATACCAGATTCCCAGAAACCTGCTTTCTGCCAGTGCCAAGAAAAACACAATGGGATGCTGGATTAGTTTGGGCTGGGATTTTTTTTTTTTCCCCTTCCACTATACTGTGTGTGGCATACACAAATAACAAAATGATGGAGTGGCATCCCTGTGTTGGATTTGAAGGATTTGTTTTGCACAAAGAGACTTCAAGGATGAGCTAGACATCCAAGCACCCATCACAGCAATACCAGAAAAGGTTGGATGTGGCACTTAGTGCCCTGGTTTAGTTGACAAGGTGATGTTTGGCCAAAGGTTGGCCTTGATCTTGGAGGTTTTGTCCAGCCTTACTGATCCTGTGCTAAGAGTACAAGGCACAGACTGAGGCTGCAGGTACACGGATAAGCTCTGGCAGCTCTGTGCTGCAGCCCCACTCACTGGGGAGGAATTCCCTCACCATTTCTGCAGAGAAAGAACACTCCCTGAGACCACTCACATGCTGCAGGGCCAAGAGGATACATCAGCTTGCTTCAGTGTGCACGTCCTGAAGAGCTTCCAGGATCAAATTGCTAGTGCTGTGCCAACTTTCCCCTGTCATGCTATGTAAGTCATCCCCTCTGGCCTGTGCTCTCAATTCTCAGTGGTAAAATGCTCAAGACAATGGTCAGAATGCTCACAGCTGTGGGCTGAAGGTGGCCAAATAGGTGTCTGAGCATCTAGAAAGAACCCAGCTTCATGTTTCTGATACGAGCAAAGTCTGGCAACTGGCTAGAAGTGCATGCTGAGCTCAGAAAGCAGAGCCTGTCCAACTGGCAAGTCTCAGAAGCCTTCACAGAATGGCCACGAAGGACCAGACCTTATATGGCAACAAAAAGCAGGGGGGAAATGCTTCATTAGGGTCTAGGAGAAAAACAAACAGACCAAAGACTAAACAAAAACCCTAGAAAGCTTCTGAGACATCTCTTTTTACATTTTAGTTATGCTTGAAGTGTGAGAACGAACTCTCAAGGTTTGGCTTGGTTTTGCTTCCATATCCAATGAACAAGCAAGCCCATAGAATAAAATCAATGTTGTTTTTCAGTCTGGACAGGACATGAGCACTTTTCCCCAGGATGAGCTATTGTAGGAACCATGTCAATGGCAGTGACTCAGCAGCCCAGCCTGTCTGAAGGACAGTGTGTCTGCAACTTTGGGAAAAGGTTCTTCCTCCAGAAGGTGGTGGGGCACTGAACAGGCTCCCCAAGGAGATCATCACAGCCCCAAGGATGCCAGAGCTCAAGGAGCATTTGGACAACACAGGAGTGTTGGGGTGTCCTGTCCTGATCCTTGTGGGTCCCCCTTTAAACTCAGGATATTCTGTGAACCCCAAAACCTACTGGAGAAACTTTTTTGGGGAGTTCAAGAACTAACACCTATGGCCTTCAAGGCTCGGTCTCACCACTGTTGATTTACCATGGTATCAATTTTATTCTCATCATTCAGAGCTCCAGGACCTCAATAGCTGAGCATCCAAAGTGTACACAGAAACAATGTGTTCTATTCTCTCATCAGATTCTCATCAGTTCTCCATTTCCACACTAAAAAACACAGTGAGGAGTCACAAGAGCATCATGACAACAGCATGTCTGAATAGATTATAGAAAATAGATTATAGAACAGGAATATAAATATATCAAGAGAAAAGCAATTACAGTGCTCATTAAGTTTTAAACACTTTTCTGTTCAAACCTCCTTTATTTACTCACTGTAAGTGGTAATATCCACTCACAGAGCAGGTGCTTTACCTCTTCTTTCACCACCATCCTAAAAACAATCCAGATATAATCAATGAAGTTCTATATTATACTCTACTTCCTCAAGAGAAAAAAAAATCAGACTGTGTTATTAAACCCCAATAATTTCTTTCCCTAAAATACAGAAAAATCATATTTTCATTTGTTTACACTGCATGTTATTCTGAAGCTCAAAGATCTTAATACATCTCTTATCAATATAAATCCATCCCAGAAATCTGATTTACTAGAACTGAGGCCCCAATCTGATAAATTCCAGGTTTTAACAGGAAGCAATGGACACACCAACAGGACAGTTCAGTCTGCTGGCAACCTTAAGATAAACCTTCACTGCCCTCTGATCACTAAGTCCTTACACCAAGCACACATCTTGGGATAGGCTGACCTTCAGGAGATCCAATCAGCCTGAAAGAACAACTAAAAACTTTAGTGAAAATAAAAGGGTAAAATTCTTCACAGACTTCCAAGACGCTGCCTACATTTTCTTTTTAAAGAATATTACTTCTCCCAGCTGTTTGTGTTGCCCCCCACCAGCAACCTAGATTCAACAATATATTAAAAAACAAACAAAAAAATGTGATCTGAATTACTCCATAACTGATTTACTTGGAGCAAGTTAAGAAACGCTCCAGTGAACCAGCAGAGCTGCCAAGGAGACAAACAGTGCGTGGGTGTAGTGACGTCCCTCACTGATACAACAAATTCAAGCATAATTCAGTCTAATTCCTTCTAAATTAGTTTAAATGAAAGGTCTTTTGTATCACTGGAAAAACTGGCAGAATTGCTGACACACAGTTCTATTCTTCAGGCTAAAATCACAGATCTGTGTATCCACACAGGTGAATAAACATGAGGAAATCCGTGACTTCTGTAAGAGACACAGAGAACACATTTTCTCTGTCACAACTCTATTATTTTACAGCTCCTCCACACAGAGACCATGTCATGGACTTCATTACATTCCAAAAATCTGTGTCTGTGAATGGACTGCTTTTTTAAGAGGGAAGATACAGCCTCCAGCATGTAAAACAAATGCAGCATGAAACACATTTAAACATGAGCAGCAGAAAAGCCTTTTCTACATTTGAACAATCCAAAGCATTAGAGTCTCCTTTTTTGCTCCTGCTTTTTTTAAGAGCCTTACTACTACTTACTGTCTCAAGAAAAAGCCATAAACTTCCTATCTTGTCTCATTCAGACATCAAGGGATCCAAGCCCAAGCAAGCAGTTCTGTGACCAGTGTTTGTTTCTTATTGTTCACATTGCTGAAGGACAGATTAATCATTTTAACCATGAGATCTTCTTTTTTCTGTACAATGAAGACATGCTTAGGTATCCTGAGTGCCAGTAGGACACATCTCTGGAGCACTGCCAGGCTCCTTTCCAAGCTGCTTTGCCTCCCTTTCTATCTTCTAAATAATTTATTTTTCATGCACACTTCATATTATCAATCTAATACATTAATGTATTACCTAACTTCAAACCTCTTCAGGTAAGTGCTCAGAATTAAAAGACACTCTGAAATACCACAAATCAAGACCAATCCTTTAAAGACTCATTCAGGCTTTTCAGAAACTCTTTACACAAAGCTGTACTGAGCAGCAAAAGCAGTCTTGCCTCTTTGTTCTCAAGAGGAATTGGTGTGATATAAGGTGCACCCCCAATCCCACAGCCCTTACAGTCAGGGAAATGTCATTAAAAGGCAACCCCTTTATAGAACAGCATCCCACACCAAACCTGCAAGCAGCACGAATTTAATCTTCTGCTGTTGCAACAGTATCTATTCTTACTACCTCTTGGGTAATTCAAGAAAATTTAGGAGTCAAATCAATGGGTATTTGACACAACTTTTTTGCTGGGTCTTCTTCCAGCCAGTCTCCCCACTGCAGCTTTATCTTTGCATTTGAAAGTTTCCAGGTTTCTCAATATGCTACATTCAGATACCTAGGCTTTCCTCATGAATGAGATGTGACAGCCATTTCCTTTCAGGAGAAAAGAAGATGAAAGGACTTAGACAGCTTTTCAGCACACCAAGCTGAGATACCTGACAGGTTCTGTAGAAACATTTTGCTGGATCAGCAGCATCTTTGTTGAATCACCCAGCAGGAAAAGTGTGCAGAGCATCCATTAAAATACAATCAGCTAGTGGTAGCCTTACCTTCCCGAGTTCTGAAGTCATCTTCAAGGAATTTATTAAAGTTGCCACACAACCCACATGTCTTATTATAGTGCTTTTCTTGAAGGAGTATCTGAATGTTTCCACTGGCATCAATCTTCACCACAAAGCCGTGCTCATCGCTGGATATTTTATAATAACCTGCCTCCTTCTCTATAAATATACCATTGGAGGCAAAAGGTATGGAAACCCTGTGGAGAAAAAAAACCAGGAAATTCTCAGCATGTGACATACAAAACCCATCAAGTTGTTTTCTGCTAGAATAATAGTTCCTACAGGTACCTTTTGTCTTCTTGCATCACAACTCCATCTAAAGAGAGGCGAAGACTGAAATATTCACCAAGATACACAGAGAAAGCAACTTTGTTCCCATCCTGGTAATCACCTGAGGATATGAGACACAACCAAATACTCTTAGTTCTGGGACTCAATAGGACAATTTGTACTCAGTAAAAACTTATTTTAAAATATGCCCACCACAGAAGAGTTATTAGTGAATATAAAAACATCTACCATAGCAGTTGGTATGAAAGTCACATACAGTTTTGGTACATGTATCATCCCTTCTATGCCAAAGAATAACTCTGCAGAGGCTTATGCTAATTCCAAGACCTTCTGTCCTAGAAGACGGGATTTTTTCTTACTGCTGTGGTTTAGAATACAGATAAAATTAGTTCTAAAGGGTTGTATAGTTCTTATTCCTGGACTCAGTTTTAACTCAGCCACATCTCCCTGAAAAATTCAAAATTAGTACAGGACTACTTTTTAGTAGGAGTAGTAAGAAAATCCCTGATTCTCAGCAGCTTATTTATGTGTGAGCTACATTACCAAGGGATAACAGAAGCCACAGAAGTAATCTCACTTTCCAAAACAAGCCTCAAAATACTCAATGCAACCCATAAAAAAAAAAAAAAAAACAAAAAAACAAAAAACCAACCAAGACCCTTTTTATGCAGTGGTCCATCCTATCCGACAAAGGACAACTCTTTGTCTTTTTTTCCAGTGATGAAACCAAGCTCAGACTCACCTAAGAGTGTGAAGGAGTGCTTGTGACAGTCCCCAGCAAGGAGGTAGCTGCAGTCCCCAGCAAAATCATACAAGGAACCATCAAATGTTTTGATGTGATCATTCCCAAAAAGGCTGCAACGAGCAAATGATGACTCCTGAAGTGCAGCACCTGATAACCCTGGGTATCAAAACACAACATTAACTTGCAATTTAAAGCAATCATTTTGCAGTTCAGGAATTTCTCTGCTGGAATTTATCCCCACTGATATCCTGGTAGCTTCTAGGCAGACTATAAGCCTGGCATGGCAGTCCATAGGAACACAGCTTTTTTTTATTATTATTATATGCATTACTGAAATGCCTTTTTTTGCTTTATTTCCACCAGCCTAAACCTTGCATGGGTAATTTAAGTCCTGATCCTTCAAGGAATGCCATGTGTTCATTTGTGCCTGCCTGCAACCCCACTAAAGCCTATAGGGCACTAGGAAAGCCCCATATATTTTTAAGTCAAACAGTCCTGACTTCAGGGAGTGTTTGGCATTCAATACAGTGCCTGTTTCAAGGTAAAAAGACAAAAGGAATTACTTTATTGCTGCCTTCAGCATGGTGAGAATAATCCCTGAGTCAATACAAAAAGGGGAAGGGGGGGGGCTCATATCTCACAAAAAAAAAAAATAGTGAAAATATGTTCTAGTCCAAACCTGTTTGCTTACCTGTGATTACAGTGGCCAGCAGTATGTTTGTTTGCAGCACTGTCAAGAGGAGCATCTGATAAAAACCAAAAAGTGACAGTTTAGAATAGTATTAGTTTGAGACACTGTCTGTTTCACAACTCCTCATCACTTTCTATCCCTTCTTTATAAAGAAAATGATTATTGAAGTTCTGCAACATTTCAGAAAGCCATACTCCATGCAGACAGTCATGGTAATTCAGCTGCCTCCATCCTGCTTTAGCTAGGTAATCTAGGAGACTTATTCATTATTCTTGGCCCCCATTTTCACTTCTCATGGCAAGGAGGTGAGCTACCTCCACAGGAAATGCAACCTAACATAGACACATATCCCAATTCCCCTCAGTTAACACCCTGCACACAAAGCCTTTCAATGCACAGCATTATTTCTCAGCTAGCCTGATGTGAAGAAGCACCTCAGACTGGCTCAGCCAAGCTGGCTCCAGTAGAAGTCACCTCTGCAGCATAAGATTTGCACCCTGCCATCCACAACAGGGAAGGAAAGAATATACAGATTTTGCACCAGCCAGCAGGTTTGCTTGGCATCATCCACTGATTTCAGGGTGATAATGTGCTTGAGATAAGGGTCAAGAAGCAAAAGGAGAAAACTGTCCAGAGATTAGAGACCCAGGCTGAAAATTTTCATTCAACAAAATCAGTTTTAGCATTGCCTCCTCCTTTCTACAACCAGGATGTCAGCCTTTGTTTCCCTATGTCTGTAAACTACTCCCAGGACAACCAGACCTTTAAAAACAATTAATAATGGGATGGAAAGGTCATGCAGATGGTGAACTACATGGTTCTGTGGCAAAACATCAACAGTTAAGGCTGAAAGCTGCAGGGAGCTCCATCTAAGGGAATTAATTTCAGTGATCATATAAGCAAGTAGAGAGGCTTAAATATACCAAAGCTAATATATTAATTCCAGAAGACCAGACACACCTTTTCCTAAAGGAACCCTCTAATTAAAGACTAGAATGCATTTTGCGAAGACAAATTGAGATTTCAGGTATAGACACACACTTCTTATTGCTGTTAGTTATATAGGTCCAACTCACAGCCACATAAACACTGAGTTTGACTTATTTGCACAAGACAGGAAAACAAAGATCTATTCTAGAACTTGATCTAACATAATGCTGCAAATCCCAAACAGACAAAAGGCTGAAAGATAGCTCAGAAGTGGCAACTACAAAAACTGCATGGGAATGGCACTACAAAGAATGGTGAAGAAAACAGTAGACATTATTATTCTCAGATTGCACTTGCTCTTGTATTTTTGGTGCATGCACAGTGTTATTGTGATAAATCAGATACTGTTCTTTGTTAATCCTTCTGTTTTACAAAGGAGGCAGAGAAAAAAGGCAAGGTGTAAATCCCTTCCCATTAGTCCCCTTCCACCTCCCACTCTGTTCTGAGCTGCATATGGAGTTTCCCTCAGTTCTAACAGAGCAGGTGCCACTAACAAATCAGAATACAAACCAGTAAGATCTGCCAGTATAAAACCCTCTACAGTTTTATCGCTGGCTTAATTAGAAACAAATGTACCTTCTGTGTGGGACTCCTCTTGCACATGAGCAAGAAACTCCTCCAGTTTCCACCTCTAGCCTACAACACCATTGTTCCCCTGGTGCTTCAGAAGTCAAGACTGGAATGGCTTTGGTCTGAAATCTCTTGTTTTTGTACAAGCCAGGAACTCTTGTCCATTTAAGAGGAAAGATAAAAACGCAGACGTCACATCCGCCCGATTCTCAAGACAATAGATTAAATTGCTATCGTGGAAATCAGGCACTCTTAATTGCCAGGAAGGTACAATGAGGGGAAATAGTTTTAAAAACTGACAGATAAAGTCTTTGAAATACATTTCACATGTGTATGTGTGACAAATCTCACTGGCTGAGCCAACATGCAGAATATTTATTTGACAGAATGTTATTCAAAAGGAATAGTAGGATGCTCCACACCTCAAAGGCCACAGAACCATTAAGTCTTTTTTCCTAAACAACTGCCTTAAAGAAGAAAGAAAAATTCAGAGCTGGCAATGCCCTGGGTTTATTCTCTAGGTGCAAACATACTTGAATTTTGCCACCTTCTATCAGAGTAACATACTTGATTCTTGAAATGTTCCTTTAGAACAACACATAGTAACAAGTTAATCCTGCTCTGACTTGTTTGCAGAGTGGGCACCAAATTTATGGGCATGTGTACAGCACTGAACACACAAAAAACAGTTTGTCAAGTCTTACTTGACTTTCCATGTCCCATTCCTCATATTTTCAATAACTACTAGGATTAACAAAGGTCTTGGGAGGCAGCACATTGCACTGACTGGGAATTGTTCTTTCCTCTTGGATCCAGCTGCCACATCTTAGCAGGTCATTCCTAGCCCTGAGAGCCTGAACATGAGTGATCCCAGAGAAATGTTCCCTAAACCTTTCCTTATGGGAATGCCAGCACTGTTCAGGATAGGGGGAGTTAGATTTTCTACCACCATGGTCTCTTGTCATCTTATCAGTTCTAATCCTTTCACTTCTTCAGCCCCAAATAAGCCACTTCATTTGGCAACTTGCTCTTGCAAATCTAAATCTAGCAGGGCTTTGCTTGGCACTTTTTTGTTCGGCACATAAGGAAGGTAGAGTGAGAGCACCTGGAAAAATTCCTTAAAAATAAGAATAGTGCTGGTTCAGATAAGCCAGACATTGCAACACTTCTTAAGCATGGTAGCGACCTTGGGGAACATAACAAACAAAATTAATTGAGATAGACATAAAGAACAAACTTCTTTCATCCTGTCTTTTTTTTCTCCCCCCAAAAATAAGGAAATGGTAATTAAAGAGTGCATTTATTGATTGATATTGTACATTGTTCCCACACAAAGCTTAGTGATGGTTGGGCAGTTCTGACAATTTCCTAAACACTACACTTGAGACACAGGAGAAAACATATAAATATCTATGAAGTATTGCCAAAAAAATCTATAGTCCATTCTTGGAAATAGCACAGGAAGGACTTCTGAGAAAAATTATTCATAATACTGTTTTTCATTGCTTTGTCCAAATACTAGGTTGCATGCAACAAGTCCTGACCCTGCTATAAGTATGTTTGAATCGAAGGACTTGATCCTGGACAAAGTCTGTTTGCATGAGGATCACTTAATTTCTGCAGGAAACTGCACCAATTGATTTTATGCAATCTAAACAAAGTATTCCTGGCATCTGG
>WBND01000230.1:893266-942413 GCA_013398595.1 Tychaedon coryphoeus | reverse complement strand
GGGGGGGGGGTGGAAATTAGATACTTTTGCATTTCCAAATAGTTTTCATCCAGTTTGGGAGGCTTCCTGAGATCCCTAGGAGTCTAATCAAGCAGTGTGCTGAAAAATAAGTGAACTGGGCAAGGGGACAGATAGACACCTGAACCAAAGGTTCCACAGTCACATAGTACCTTCTGAAGGCCTAGAATTTTCCAGTGATAATGCTAGAAAGCCTCTGACCAACTCAGGAACCACAGCTCCTGTCAAACAGTACCACAGTGTCCCTTCTCACCAATTAATTTGCTTAACAACTAACACCAGGAGAACAAGGAGGCTGTTTGAAGGACTCGTGGTGAGGACAAAGGAAGGCTTGTGAACTTCCTGCACAGTTGAGTGGCATTTCTGAGGAAGATAAATCTGACAAGGATGTTCTGGACAGAATAATGCTTACAGCTGTTCTCAGTCTGCTTTTATCTGGTCACTGCTGAATTGTACCAGAGCTGAGCAGTTGAGCGTCACCAAAAAATGCAAATACTGCTCACAACATTTATCCTGACAAAGATTGAATGTGTGATGGCAGGGTGATCTGCTCAGACCATCACCTCATCAGGGAAAAAGGGCAAAACAGGATTGGGATTGTGGTTTGACTGAAAGGACTGCCAAGGACATGGCCAGTATTGGTTCTCTAATTTCTGTGCTCCTCCTGTCTACCAGGAATTTTTGTTTCATGCTTTTCATACACTGCAATTGATCTGGAGCTGGCATCTTGGTGCTGTTTTCAGTTTGTGCAGTGCTTAAAGTGAGGACTGGGTCCACAACTCTGCCTTACAAATAGCATCAGCACCATACCATATGGGGAATAAAAAAAATCTTAAAACAAAACAAAGCGAAGTCAAAACTGAGCTCTGCCACATGCACTGAACCTGTCAAGTTTAATCCCATGGAATGGAGGGAAGGTAAAGCCTTTGCAAGTGATGAAAGACATATTCATACCTAGGCTAGAGTTTACAGTCACCAAGGAGCTAATCATACAAGTAACATAAATCCTAGTCTAGACAAAGCTTTGTACACTGAAAGGAGTAAAAATACAGTGCCATGGCATGAAATACAGCTTCACACCCCTCAATAACAAGTGCTGGGACTATTTCAGAAAAGATTTTAAGCACCAGAGGTTCATGCTGGCTTCCCTGCTCCTTGCCAACACACAAGACCCCCTCAGATAAGAATCTACCAAGGTCTCCTCAGTGATTGACAAAGGTCATTTTGCATATTTGTGTCCCAACATTTTGGGACAGTGCATTTAGTTATTGCAGTGAAAACATGATGGTCCTCAACTGTATCTTCCAGAAGTCTCATCCCCAGACCAGCCAATGCCTGTGATTCTTGCTCTTTCTGACCATTTAAACCAATTAACACATCCTAGGATTCCCCATGTGGGAAATAAACTGTTGCACTAAGTGAGGAGAGGGAGCATAGCAGTTCAAGAAACATGAAAAGAATGAGCACAAAGTCAAAGCACTGTGTCCCCCATACAGTCATTGTCAGGAAACCAAATAAGAGTCCAAAATAGTCAGCCTGGGTTAAGAAAGGATCCTGAAAAACTCCCTTCAAAAAAATGCACACATCTGTACAAAACAGCAATTTTCAAAAAACCTTGTTCACAGAAAGGTAAGGATGGGCAGCAGTAAGTTTTTCCCAGTGTTAAACCTCCAAACCCAGGGCCTAACAAGGTGCTATAAATGCCATGTGCTAAAAAGCAAGAAATGTGGAGTTAGAGACTGCTTTTGGGGGAGACGGATACTTTAAATCCATCCTGCTCAATAGGAAGCAGGAAAAAATCTAAACTTCTCTTGCTGGTGTTAGAGAGGCTGCCCAGCAGTCATTTCTAACCTTAATAAACCATTTCTACCAGAGTAAGAGCAGAAGATAGAGCAGGAAGAGCCCAGACCCAAGCACCCTAAGCTTTCCAACCCAGCTGTGTTCACTGGCAGAAGGAGGAGGGACAAGTTCTGAGGGCTTTCCCCTGCCAGGTGCCAGGACTTTTCTCCCTGACTCCTCACTTTTCCTCCTCTTCAGCCAAGTGTGGTGCTAACATTCTGCAGCTCCTGCTGCCACAGAACCAGTCTAGCTGTGGGAAGTATCTTGGCACATCTTCAGATACAAGGAAAACTCCCTTTCTGACAGGCATGAGCCCTTGCAGCATCAGAAGACCAAGTCCAGCAAGGGCCAGATTAAATCTGAGGTTTATTAATACCAATTCTGAGCAGAGGCTTTGCTCACTAGACAGCACTAACTTTGCCAGCCCAGGATGTGTCAGGGTGAGGTTGCTCTGAAGCATGACTATATTTGCTATAATCCCAGATCACATGCTGGTGTATTAAGATAAAAATGTCTCTGAACCTTTAAATTTATTTCTCTGGATTTCTTTTTGGTACTGATTCGACACGATACTAGGATTGGAGTGATAAGGCAAGTTACATTATTCTAACTGTGCAAATACAATTCCAGCTGGTTTGGGGGAATATTTTTCTCTGCACTTTTAACTGTGAAGTTAAGAACACACCTGTATTTGCATCCAGTGGAAAAGTACCTACTGGGCTGCTGCTAGCTGTGCTGAGGAGCCCTTGAAATGAAAACAAACCAACCACAAATCACACTAATGGGAAGGCTGTCACTTCTGGATTCAACCCTAAGAATGAAATATAATAGGAGAAAAGAAATATTTGCTTTAGTCCCAGACACAGAAAGTAAATCATCTGCAGAGAGAATGACATTCTTCTCCTCCCTTTATCCCAAACTAAAGATCAGGTCTATTGACGTGAATAAAAGGAAAGAGAAAAGAAAGAAAAGACAAACCCATAAAAAAACAGACAGAACAGCTGTATTTCCTTGCAGACTATACATAGCTATTGTATCTATTAAATACATGAGACAATTATCCAGAAAATCAGACACCTCAATTCAGCTGCAAATTTTCCACAGATTCCTTGAAGAAACTGGGGTGGAAGTGTTCCATATAGAAGGTATTTTGTGAAATTATAGACATAAACATCTCAATATTGAAATAGTCTCAGTTTCCTGACCTAGTATCTCAATCTGTACACCTAAGAAATGGAAAATCTCCCACCCTGGGCCTGAAGCTCCTCAGAAAGCACAATTCCCCCTCTCCATTCCCCACTAGGTCACAGCAGCCAAGGCAAGGCAAAGAGCTGCCCCCACTTAGGTGCATGGCCCCTGACTTTGAAAGGATCAGAACATATTAAATGCCAAAAAAAACTACTAATAATATCCATCACAAATATCACATCATTGCAGTGGGGTTTTTAGCTTTGTTTTTAGATCATTCAACCCCAGGCTTGAGCCCGGTAGGATCAAGCACTTCAACAACACATATTGAGATGCCAAAATTAACAACTTTAAATTACATGTGGAGACTTTTTGAAATATGCATTTCTAATCTACTCAAAGAGGATGTGGGACTTTCCTAAAAGTTTTGCCTGCAAGTGGCAGCTGAGCAGTGGAAAACCCAGCTTTGACACACTTGTTAGTTCTGTGGTTAGAAAAGAATAGCTGTGTAGTCAGATCTCACAGCCTTCTGAAGAATATATTCCAGTCATCCAGAGCTCTGGTATCTGGCAAATCTTCAATATCACATACTTGCTGACTACCCTAGTGTGCTCCAGGATAATGCTGAATTATGAACCCAGCCCTTGGCACAAAGTGTTCCCGTATTCTTTTCAAAAGACTTCCCTCCTCCACCCAGAAAGTTAAAGAAGCGATTCAAGCCCCGCTGTGGAAATACAAAGTTTGTTTTTTAGCTGAGAGGAGTGCAAACAGGGAGAACAGAATTTTATAGAGAAAAAGGGGATAAGCCAGCAGCTCTGATGAGAGATTAGAGCAGGGAGGGTGCTGAGGCTACGTAGGAAAAAAAGCTATGTCTCTCATCCTTTCCATACAAAGAATCGAGAGAAAAATGCTCAGGAAATGACATTTACTATACCCTAAATTGCTACCTCAAGCCATACCCACAGGGAATATGCCTACTCCTGGCATGTGACAGGCATCAGGATATCCATGCCAGGTAAAAGGGCACCACTTTGCAAGGAAAATTCTGCTGGTCTCTTCATTTCAAGGTGGAGCCACAGTACTGTTACAACTCATGCCACATTCGATTGGTTTCTGATCTATTTCCATTCGTGTCTCTCCACTACCTTTTATGATTGCTAAAGCCACAGAAGTAATCTTAAAGAAAAATCAAACACCCTTTTCAGATCATTTTCTGTGATTTGCTTCTGAATAAAGATGCTTGGTAGAGTTTTCAACTTTAGCAATTCCAGTTAAGCCCTTAATTCCAAGTATAGAAACTTAAATTCAGATATCCACACACCTGAGTCATTGCTGAGCACTGTTAAAGGACCCTTATCTTTAATTAAAGAGCAAAGCCCTGTGATTTGAGGGCATCTGAGCACTACAGCTTAAAGTCAATATCAAACTCTGCAACTGAACAAAAGAAACCCTTTCTGGCTTTATATAAAGCTGGCAGGTTAGAAATTCCAGCCAAAAATTCCCTCAAGTTTCTATGATGAGTCACACCCAACACTGGTTACCTTCATGGCAGCAAGTGTTTATGCAAGTAATGGAAAGTAAAAACAAAATCACTAAAACATCACAAATCCACAGTATTTATGCAAAACCTGTATCCATGCATAATATTAACTAGACATGTCAGGTTTTACATCATATTAGAGACCATACCTAGACAGGCAGAACTGAGGTTCATTTTGTGTACAGGTGTGTCCAGGTTCAGATATACAATAGGTTATTTTTAATTTTCAGGAACAAGTTGACTTGCTACAAATCAAACTCTAATATCAATGCACTTACAAGGAACCACACAAAGCCCCCAGACAAGCAGGGCCACAGTATTCTATTAGAAAGGTGATTTATTACTTGGCATTTCTGAAGTTTTGGAGCCATTAATAGACTGGAACAACATGCCAGTTCTGAGACACACCTCACAGTCTGCCTCTGCCTACTAGCATTTGAAGACTTGGTAGCTAAGAGTTAAAAATTCCACTCCTCTTTTTCCCAAGACTCTCTAAAAGGCCTACTGCTCCTATATTTTTATTTTCCCTCAGGTCTAGGTCTATTTTATTTCAAACCTTTATCCTCCCTATGATCTGAAGAGCCTACCCCTCCTTCCTCTATAAGGATTTCACAAGCTTTATTAAAGCAGCTAAAATATTTTTAGAAAATAAGGATGCCTAGTCTAGCTCTGAAAAAGCACATCTTCAACTATCACAAAAGATTCTGAAGAGGAAATAATCCCCCCTGCTTCAGTTATATTAATCATTAATATCTTTCCCCCTCAGTATTGTGGTTATGCACAATATAAATAAAATTTCAAATTTAGGAGTGAGCTGAACAAGGTGACTTCTTAAATCAAACCCAAAGTATTTAATTATGTCAATACAAAAGAACCAAACTAATATAATGATGCTTATATACAACTTCTTTAACCTCTCAGGTAGCAATTTATTTCAGAAGACACTACAAGACTTAAGAAAATAAACAAAACTTCAAATATAGAGAATGCAAGGCTGACTCCTTGCAAAAAGTGAAAAAAAAAATAAAACCACAAATGCACATACCGTTTCTAAGGAGGCTTTCAGTCCTTACTTCATTTGATAGGCATGAAAGAGATGATCTTCAATTATGCTTTATCTTGACCCTTGCTTTTATCCACCAGCTTTATCAGAGGTTTACTCAAAGGAGGTTGTGGCACTGCCAAATTTAAATCCATCTATGGGCTCACCAAACAATCAAAAATTTGATTTGTTGCTCCAGAATAAGAAGGTTTCACATATTATGTCAACATAGGACATAAGTAGAATAATAGCCTTTAAATTTTCAGTTTAACACAACTCAGGCTGAAGTTAAGAGAGAAATAAACACAATACCAAGGCTTTAAAAACATCCCTTAGTCTCTGAAAACTGCTCCATAGAAACAAACCTTCCTGAGGGATACCTCAAGGTATGTGCTAACCCAGCTGCCTTCAGGAGGGTTTAACTAAACATCATTTAATTACTGATGATTTGGAGCACTTGGAGAAGTGTGCCCATCATTTCAAGGCAGTGTGATTCATAACAAGAAACACATGAGAATAATTGTAAGCTTTAGTATAGTAAACTAAATATGCTTATATTTACTTCATTATAAGCATAGTTACTTTCCTTTAAACATGTTTACTTTCCTATAAATTTTATTCTACGCAACACATCTTGTCTTTGATGAGAGGATGTTACCTTGGTCCTGATGGTATTATATGGAAAAGGGAAAGTATATTCAGCAACCTGTTCCTTCTTGAATGTCATGTAACAGAATACTGAGCTATCAGCTCAAATTTGGTGTGACCTCTCTTGTCTAAACTGTATCACAACATCCAGAGTTTCTCCATCTTGGCTTTTACACCTTTTACCTATTCTAAAGAGCAGCCCCAGTACATGATGTATTGCTTTTCCATGCTATTTGCTGAACTCTTTAGATTTTTTCCAGGAAAGGTGGGAGTTGTTTCCATTCTATAATGCTTGAAATTCACAGATTGATTGTAGCAGCCTTATTTCTCACTCCTGCTCTGGAAGACACTGATTGGTTTGCCTCAAGCAGGTCTTGATGATCTATGCTTCTCT
Organism: Tychaedon coryphoeus; assembly: GCA_013398595.1. NCBI lineage: Eukaryota > Metazoa > Chordata > Aves > Passeriformes > Muscicapidae > Tychaedon > Tychaedon coryphoeus. The sequence goes on along the minus strand of WBND01000230.1, from coordinate 935,744 downwards.
GTTTCCGTCACTGAAATTAAAAAAAAATAAAAATAAATGCCCAAAGAAGCACAGGCAGCAAAAGAATAGAAGTAGATGGATTTCAGGTCCCAAGACCACATCCATAACCCATACAAAGTCTCCTGCAAGAGCTTCCCAGCTGATTTACATTTGACAACAGCAATTGTGATTGCTCAAAGGCTCTGAAGTGCTGAGAGCAGCAAAGGTATCCATCCTATCATGCTTTTCATAGCAGCTGGGGCTAAATAAATTACATAACATGTTGCATATACTCACTGGAGGCCTGGTCACTACTCTTTGCCCTTCACTCTGAGAGCATTAGAAACAAACAAAGGTAAAGATGGCAGCACTGTATGACATGGGTACTATTCACCAAAGCTTGAGAAGATCCTCAAGTACCTCCTGGTAACTTCAGAAATGAAATCTCACCTGCACTTTAAAACACAGGTCTACAAAAAGCACACTTTGTCAGCTGATTTTCAGTGTGTAAAATAGGTGAGATGGTTAGAAGCCTCCCTTGCATTAAAAGATAAGCTGCAGCCCAACACCACTGGCAATTAAAGCCCTGTTAAGCATTTTCTTATGGATAATAACAACAGGCCTCCTGTGACACCAGCTAGGATGACCCACACACTGTGGTCTAAAAGAGCAGTTCCCACTTGAAAACCCTGAAGATCATTCCAGGACTGCAGGAAAGATTTTATGAAGTAAAAAAAAAAAAAAAAAAAAAAGAGATGCTGGTGGAAAGGGGAAGTGATTTTTCTCAGGCTTCCTAAACTATGGAGCAATCTGTGGCATGATCAGCAGGAAATGACCAGAGACCTCACAAGGAGACCAAGAGTCTGTAACCAGAAATATTTGGAAACCCTACTCTTGCTCATTAGACCATCTCACAGAAGCTATTAAACTCAATGACCTCACTAGAATGGCAAAAATAGACAGTTATTTTTGAAATATAGTTCCATATATCTACTTTTTTTCTCAGGGACCTCACATGACATCTTAAGAACTGACAGCTTCCAAGGAGCAATATTCAATATTGCAACTTATATTCAGCAGTATTTCCTCCTCAGCTCTCAAGGCAATCAGAAGAAACTGAAGGGAGAAAAGGAAAACCACCAAGAAAATATGACAAGAATTTAAGAACTGAATTAGAGTGGGGAGGGTAAGAAAGAGAAATCAATAGAATAAAACACAAGGTTCAAACCTACAAGCAGCTATTTTTTTAATCCATACACTTTTGACAATGCATCACTGCTTTAATTACCAAAGAGTGAAATGCAATCTTAAAACCAAATCCATGTTTGGAAAATGAAGTTGAAAACAAACCCAGAAAACTAAATCAACCTTATCTAGTCCAACACTATTAGACCTGTGTTGGAATACACATTTAGATCAGCTCCCTCAGATGAGTACTAGTTCAGAATTAAAAATTATTTAATTTCACCTGCAAGTGCTGTGTGATTACCCAGGAATAAAATCCTCTCCCTTGCACCAGGGTGCTTAGGGAGGAGGTTACTCTTTGACAGCTTATTTGAAATAGCTACTAAATAATTAAGTCCTGCTAATTTCCAGTGAGGACAGGGATTAGGGAGAAACAAAACAGATCATAATATTAAACCACTACTGCTAAAAATGAAAAGCATCTAGTGATTTTTTTTTTTTTTTAATTTCATGTATGACTTTTTGGGGGTTTTGGATAATTTTTTTAGTTCTTGGCATTTGCATAAAGAAAGCTTATTTTCTTTCTGAGAGGACAGGAGGAAGAATGTCCTGAAATACTTTTGAGTAACTGAAAAATTGGGGAAGAAACATTTCCCCTTTCTCCATTGTTGAATATTACTTTTCCTGCTTTCTTAAACTGACTGAAAAGTAACCCCCTAGCATTTCAAAGCTCAGTTCCATAACTAATGTTTCTAGCTAGGTATGAAAAATATTTATACTTATACATACAAAAGGATTTATAAATACAGTTAATTGAGATTCTGCCAGACTGTTCAGATTACTTTGCACCAGAAATTTAAATTGTAAAATCCTTAATGGAACAATGAATCTGATTAAAAATAATATCTTGACAATTTCCTAGTCCTCTACCTGACAGCACTGGGAAGAACAGCCTGAGAACCTCCCTAACCTGTGCTCTGTGAACCCATGAAACTGGGACTGCCAGGGGAATTTCAGGAAAACACTTGGAAATCCACATTTGGCTGGAACAGAACTAAGACCAAAAATATTTTCAGATTTGGGACCATTGTTACTAGTCATGCTTAAGAGGCATTTGGACAGCACCCTTAATAGCATGCCTTAATTATGGGTTAGTCCTGAAGTGCTCGGATCAGATGGTTGTTATAGGTCCCTTAAACCGAAATTATTCTATTCTATTCTATTCTATTCTATTCTATTCTATTCTATTCTATTCTATTCTATTCTATTCTATTCTATTCTATTCTTTTGAAGGGGGAAATAAAAGCATCTAGAGAGACTATTAAGACTATTAGCTGTGGCTTTCTTGGCTGTCAGAAAGACCTGGAGCCACCTCGCTCTTTCCTGATGCTGCCTGCATTTCTCTCACACTTGCACTGGAAAAACCAGGAATATTTTTCCACAACAGTCATAGCTGAGCCTCACATACCTGATTTTTAATCTGCCACCTAGAAAGGTTTGCCCCAAGTCCCCACACACATCACAGTGCTGTATTATGGCAAGGAAAATGTGTCACATCACGGCGCCCTGTGCTCAAGTACCTGCCGAACCTGCCAGCGCCTCGACAGCAGCCACAGCCTGTGGCCCACTCCTGTCCCCTGCTCCTAAAATAACTTCACCCACACAGAAAGGTCTGACACATGCAGACATTAACATAGCAGTTAGATGAATCACCCTTGGAGCTGCACATGTGTCACAGCCCTGATTTCCAAACAGGAATTTTGCAGTCTTTCAGAGTCGCAGTATTTGTTTGGTAAAGCTTTGGTCTCCCATCCTCCAGTCACAAGCCTGCTCTCACACTGGAACCAGGTACAAGCACTGCTGTCTGCTTAAATGGTAATTTAACTTGGAAAGGAGTTAAACCATCATCTACACTTTCAGTGATGTCAAACTGCTGCTGTGAAAAATTAAAAGAAACATCTAGACTATTTTTTGTATTTCACAACAATTAAAAAAACAAGTGTGTTTTCTTCTCCTTAAGTAAAATGATGACATATTCCACATCCCAGGATGGGTCAGAGTGGAAGGGACCACAGTGACTCATCTGGTCCCACCTCCCTGCTCCAGCAGGGCCATCCCAGAGCAGAGGGCACAGGATTCTGTCCAGCTGGTTCTGGAATATCCCCAGTGAGGAGACTCTACACCCTCTCTGGTCTCTGTTCATGGCTTGGTCAGTGCCCAGGGAAGAAGTTCTGCCTCATGTCCAGGTAGAACTTCCTGGGCATCAATTCCTGTCCATTCCCTCTTGTCCTATTACCCTGCTCCACTAAGCAGAGCCTGGCTCCATCCTTTTATCACCCTTCCTTCCTGAAGGAGTCTACTTTCATTATTGATAATAGTAAGGATGTCTGAATTATTTTGAATGGATGCTTTTTAGAATTTTTGGAATTTTTGCTTTGCATCTCACACATTTTATCTCAAAATTTGAAAATTGTAACTGATTACAAAGCAATTTCATAAAGGTTCTTAAGTTCACATTGAGATTTTCCAGTAAAATAATAACTGACTATGAAACAATTTTGTACGGGTTCCTAAGTTCATATTGAGATTTTCCAGTTGCTCTCTTGACATTATCACTACTCACGCATCATATACAAATGTCTTATGCCAAATATTTGTGAGGATGTGGCCAAATCTCTTCTAAACTTATTCTAATCTCAATTAAAAACAAAACAGTGTTTTAAAAACATGAAAAATGAAGAAGTCTGGCTTTGGGTTTTCACTTCCAGATACACCTCCAATTATAGCGGAAGACCTAATTTCTAGTGAAATCCCCCAGGGCTTTGTGGTTTCTTCAAAACCTTTCTCTAGGGGCAGAAAGCAGACACACTTCCAGGATGCACAGATTTACTCCCAGCAGGACTTCTTCCAGAAACTATCTGCTATGGATACCAAACACCAAACACATTTCTACCAGCACTGGAAAAAAGGTCAGTGCCTTCCACGTAGTGTTATCAGCATGACTGACCATGTGAGTCATTTTTGCAGTGACTCATTCCATTTTGCAATGGAATGCCAGTCTTGACTCTCCAGCTCCAAGACCAGCCTCTCCCTCCCAGATGTGGAAGGAACCACTCACCCATCACCATTCCAAAATATCGCTGTGTCGAAATAAACCAAAGTAGCTTAAAATTGGTCTGGAAAGGTGAGACCAGAAGTAAGGCACTTTGTGTTATGTTTCATGGACAAACTCAGGAGTTTAGGATGACCCAGATGACATCATCATAGGATCTGTGGCTTCCTATTTCCTCTTTCCTCTCAAAATCCATCCCTAACTCCCTGACAGCAGAGGAGTGATGCATTTGTAAAACTCTGCGCCCTCACCCAGTGGACAGATCAACCCCAGCATCACAGTCACTTCAAAAAAAGCAATCATTGAAGCTAAAAAGCAAACAGAACAACCTGTAGGGTTTTTCTTTTGTGTCTAGCTTGTACAGTCAGAGATGTTATTACTCTACAAAGAACAAAATGTTAGTATATTTCTCCTTTAACCTACAGTCAAGAAATCTGTTAATCCTTGTCTTTTGGTGGGGATACCTTTGTACTTTATCTTTCTGTGGTCCTAACCATTTATGCCTGGCTTTTTAAAGGAGCTGAAAACTTTTAAAAGACCTGGAACTGTTTATGCAAAGAAGCCTAAAGGACTCAAGTTAGCTGACACAAGTCCTTCCACATATTCTTAAGGTAGACATATGGGGAAAACAGGTCAAGGAGGCAAGAAATTCTGCAGTACTTAGCAGAGAATCCCACCATCCTTTAATACAGTCAGGAGAGAAACCCCAAAAAATCTCCTTTGCCTTCCTCTACTAATCAAAGGATCAGAGTCCTTTGGATTGTGCAGTCTGAAGAGGAAAATCTTTCCTGGTGAGAAGCAAATGCTTCTCCTCTTCACTACTGGCCCAAACAAGACATTCAGTTTCACATTTAAACAGGATAAAATAATTCAGCCTACCTGTAGAGAAAAGTTTTACAGATAGTTAATGTTTTGTCCAGATTATTAGAAGGGTAATTTTAAAAGGCTTCTGGTAAACTCTGATTTTTCTTAACAGCAGTATCCTGGATTTGCTTTTCTCTGTGCCAGTAGGACAAAATAACACTGTAACCACCCAGCACAATTTTAAGTGCAGATAATAAATATTTCATGCAAAATGCCTATTATCCCATGCAAATACAAAGTTTCAAGATAATAAATCAGTTTGAAGTACTTCTACAAGGGTCATGAATTTCCATTAGTGATTTCTATTACGCAGAAATTCGGTTGATTGCTATCTCATTCCACTAGTCAGAGGTGTGGTCAGAGAATTGCATCTACCAGATCATCACACCCTGGAAGAGTGAAATAAATGTTCTCTCCAGATGCTTCATATGGAATAAAAAAAAAAAAAAGCTACAGCATTATTTTCAATGCATATTCTTGAGAATACTGATGATGTACAAATGCATTTCACTTCCTCATAACTTAATTTGCAGGTGAATGGGGAGAGTTTAATTTTTTACAAACTTACAGGAGGTTTTTATCCAACAGGTCCATTTCTTGCCTCTGATCAAAAGGTTACTGCCCATGAATTTTAATGAGAGTTGCTCTAACACAGTATAAGCATGAAAAGCTTAACAATACAAAGGTAGGACAGGAGTTGTCCAAAGTTCTTCTGTGATCCTTAATTTTAGAAACTTAAGGGAAGCCACATTACTGATGCTAACTAACAGCACAAATTCTTCATGGCAAAGTTACAAAAGAAAACCAACCCAAAAGCCACACAGAAAACCAGTCTGAGCTCAAGACTGAGACACAGGACCTCCCCTTGCTCAGTTTCCAGTTACCATGAGAGTTTAGTCACATGCATTTATTAATTCCATCCTTGTTGGATCTATATTGTTGTGGCCAGCCTCCATCCCTCTGCTTCCCTTTATTTTATAGGAAAATCTGTATTCCTGTTTTGTAACCTGCTCTGGGAAGCAGCTGCCCAAGCCAGGGTCTCCCCCTCAGTATTGCCTCTGGAATGTGCTGTATCTTATCATGTATTTTGGCAACAATAACTCCAACATGTTTTTATTTGGATTTCAGTATAGCTTCTCTGTTTGTACTGTTCTGCTTGAGTGTTTTTTTGACTCTAAATACCTGATGAATTTCTAATCCCACTGTATGAAATTAAGGTCCAAGCCCTCAGTTTTCATCCCTGAGCTAAAAGGCTCAGAAGCTGAGTGCTGAATGATCGTGCTGAGTGCCCTGTTATGATAAAAGGGGAATTTTTAGTTGAAATCTAACATGTTTTTTCTCACAACTGGGGTGACCTAAGGGCACGTGCGCAACCAGTTACCATGGATCAACTGGCGGGCTGGAATTTACCCCGAGTTATTTTCCTAAAGTGGATGTTTGCAACTTCATACAGACATATTTGAAAGATTAAAGGAGTTAAATTATAACTAAACTGTAAGTTTATCTTGTACGAGGAAACACCCATTTAAGCGAGACTGATGCATTTATTTTAAACTAAACATCAAGCAGAGGCCACAAAGGTCTGGAGCATCTCTGTGGGAGCTGGGCCTGATTAATTGGATAAGTCAGAAAGGGGATCTCATTCATGCATGTAAATATCTCAAAGCAGGTGTCAATAGGATGGTGCCAGACTCTTCCGTGGTGTACAGCCACAGGATGAGAAGCAATGGCCATAAACTAAAACAAGAAGTTTCACCACAACACGAGGAAGAATTTCTTTACACCAAGGGTGGCAGGGCACTGGAACAGCTGCCCAGGGAGGGTGTGTGGATTCTCCCTCTCTGGAGACATTCCAAACCCTCCTGGATGTGTTCCTGGGTCACCTGCCCTTGGTGACCCTGCTGGGCAGGGGGGTTGGAATGGATGAGCTCCAGAGGTCCCTTCCAGCCCTAAGGATTCTGTGATCTGTACAGAAGCAGGTCGGGCTGGGGTGGGGGGGTTGGTTAGATATCAGGACGAAGTTTTTCCCCCAGAGGGTGGTGGGACACTGAACAGGCTCCCCAGGGAATGGTCACAACCCCAACCCTGCCAGAGCTCCAGGAGCGTTTGGACAAGGCTCCGGCCACAGGGTGGGATTGCTGAGGCCGCGCCGTGCAGGGCCGGGAGCGCCACTCTGACATTCCCCGCGCTTCCTTTCCCTCCATGCCGGGACACGGGACACTCCGACCCTCCAGGGGAGCCAGGCACGGCCCCGCGTGGCGCTGCAGGAGCGCCGGAGCCCGCCCGGCCTTGGGGCGGAGCGGGGCGGCCTCAGGTGCGGGGCGCGGCCGGGGGCGGCCCCGGGGGCGGGCGGGGGAGTCCCCGAGACACTCGGGCAGGGCCGCATTTAAGGAGCGGCGGCGGAGCGCGGGAGCCTCGTCCCAGCGCTTGCAGCCGCCACCATGCCCGTCAAAGGAGGCACCAAGTGCATCAAGTACCTGCTCTTCGGCTTCAACTTCATCTTCTGGGTGAGGCGCCCCGGGCCGGGCATGGAGGGGAGGGGAAGCGCCGGGAGCCGCGTTCTGTTTGCTTTTCTGCTGCGTGGTTTTTGCGTTTCCCCCACTTGCTGCCCCCCGGAAGGAGAGGGGCGGGTGCCCCAGTGTTCACCGCTTTATTTTTCAGGCTTTTCGGGTTTTATCGTAGGGCGGGTTGAGCGCGCTGCCAGGCGGGGAGGGGGTGCTGGGTTTGTGGCGAGCATCCCCCAGCACTAGGTACGATCCTCGCCCTAAAGCTGTGTGCAGGTCGGGCTCCCCGGTGGCCGTGCCCGGGGTGAGCCGGTTCCTCGCACGTTGCAGCCTGTGGTTGTGGTGTGTGTGAGCTCCTGGTGTCGGTGGGAGCTGTGGCTTCCCTTCGGGGCTAATCTCTCGGAGCAGAGCAGCACCCGTGGGTATCGCGTCTCCGGTGTGGTTCCTGGCCCCGCTACGCCCTGTTGGCCAGGCAGCGTGGGAAGGGAGAGCGTGGCTGAGCCGAGAGGCTGGGGCTGTTCTCAAGTGCTCGGGGCGTGGGCACCTGGATTTAGCGCTGGCTCCTGCATGGAAAAGTACCACGAGAGCTGCTTGTGTGCCTGATGGATAGGTGCAAAGCATGTGGTTCAAAAAGTCGGGTTTCCTCTGGGCTGTTTGCCATGGTGGAGAAGTGCGTGTGTGGCTCCGATGTGGAGGAGTGAAGTTGGAGCTGCGGGAAGAGTTGGAAGTTCACTGTTCATGGGTGAAGTGCTCGGGATGTCTCGATGTCGAAATGGATTACAGCAGAGCTGAGAAAACAGAGCTGGGCTGCAGTTGAGGCAAGTTGTGCCGAACTTGACCCAGGAAAGCACATGTTGCTAGCTGGGATAGTGAGCAGGGCTGTCGCATTCGCAGGGTTAGAGCTGATCAGAGGAAAAGCCTAATAAAGCACTGCCTGAAACTTATGTCACTGAATTTCTAAACCTCTTGTCAAAAGAGACTGAATTATTTATGGTTTGCCGTGTGCTTGTTTTGTTTGTTAGTTTCAAGGCCGCTGACTTTCTGCGGAGTGTTTTATGGGACAAAAGTTCTTGTTTTCAGAGGCATTGCCTCAAAGAGGCTCTTAACCTGAGCATCACTGCCTTGTTGTCTGGGGCCTAGGGCTGATAATAGGGAGAGAGGTTTTGTTTAGCTTGTGATGTACCTGTTGCTTGGGAATAATAAATTATTGAGGCTTTACTCTTACCTTTGGGTGCTTGTGGATGCAGAATTGTCCTGGTAACAGCGTGGATGGGAGAAGAATGGTGCTGCTGCCTGGAGGAGCTGAGAGATCATGGCTTTTCAAGTTGCCTTCTTGAAGCTGGCAGCAGGCTGCCAGGATGTGGGAAAGAGAAGAGGAAGAAAAAAGGGAGATAAATGCATTTTGGAGATCCTAGTAAGTGTCTGGAGGCCCCAAGAGGCAGTGAAGGGCAAGCAGCTTATGTCAGCCGGAGATAAGTGTGTGTTTGGCCAGCTGGTCCTTGGTTCTTGGGCATCACCACATGTCATTGTGACCTGCTGAAAATAGTTGGAGGGGTGTTTAGGTGCTATGGTGTTAGCAAACTTTGTGCTCTCTGTGGAGAAATAAAGTAGCTGTATCCTGGGTTATTCCACACTGAACAGCGTAAAAAGAAAGGTATTTTGGGGCTGCCAGCATTAAAAGGCAAGAACTACCTTAATAAGAAGGCTTTAGTGTTTCTTATGGCTTTGCAGATGTGAAAAGTCTGTGATGTAATGGAGGTATGTTGACAAAACCTGTTGTGGCCAAGTGCAATTCTGTACCTTCTTTTTTTGAGATAAGCTGCCGCCAGAGGATAGGTGAGTAGTTTAAGAGGTCTGCAGCAAACCTGCAGATGGCTGTGGGGTGCCATTAGGTGGAATGTATTTGCTTCCATCAGAGGCTTGAATAAGGGCAAGAGGAAGCAGAAATGCTTAAACAGCTTCGTAAAGGAAACTATTGAAATAAAAAGGGAAACTCTCCAAGCTGTAGCTGTACCCAAGGGAAGGAGATAAAGGTTCATAAATGCTGGTGAGCCAAATAAAATATGCAATAAGGTTAGCCAAAAGAAAGCTTTAGGAGTAATCTGCGAAAGTAAACCCAAGTAAGATACGCCTCTTCAGAAAAGTGAGGACAAGGGAGTCCTTCCAGGCAGTGATAGCTCCAGGTGTGAAAGTTTTGGGAGCAGTGTTTGGCAGGACTTTGTCTTACTGGGGAAGATGTTAGCAAAGTTCTATGCCATAACCTGTCTTTGACTCTGAATCCTGCACAGGCTTGAACTGACCTCTCTGTGCAAAGGAGGTGAAACAGGAGGAGCAGCAAGTGTTTGATTAACAATTCTCCAAGGTCACACAGCACTTCAGGACTCTAAGTGAGTTGTGATTAGGCAACGGCCCCTGCTTACCATCCCTCTCAGTGCTGGAGGGCTGGAATGCAGCTTCTGGTAGTCTGGGATGCCCAGAGAATGGTACATTTGGAGTATCTGGAAAAAGCTGAGGAGAAGATTCTTTAAAAGCTGGTGTACATGTGGAGATGGGACATTGGCTACTGCAAGGGGAAGTCAGACTTCATGAAGCTGCTGCCTTGGAGCCTTTAAAAGCCAGAATGTCAGAGAGGGCAAGGACTGGCTGGTGTTGGTTCACTTGTTCAGTGTCTCCTGCAAATCTCAGTTCTCTTGTGAAAACCAAGCAGTCCTGGAGGAAGATCCTGGCAAGGCTGTTGGAGTGGAGGCAGGGCTGTGGGGAGGTGTGGCTCTCCTGTTGTGGAGAGATGCAGCAGTGCTGACACAAACTCTGTGGTGGTCAGTATGGCCTTACCTCATCTGGAGAAGCACAGGAGGCACTGCTGCAGTGCTGGCTGGCACCCAGGGTCCAGGGTGATGGAGGTGATGGCTGTCTGCTGACACAGCAGGGTGAGAGCAGGAAGCTGCCTGGAGATAGGAACTAAATGGTTCAGAGGCAGCTGCTGCCATGGAGCAGTAAAGCCTTTGGGGAAAAGGATCTATGATGGCTTTACGAAAGCACCAGGTGGGTGCTCAGTGTCAATAGAGCAAAAGCAGTTTCAGAAATGAAGGACAGAGAAGATAGTGTGCAAAGCTCCCTAAATCCATGGCATGCTGGTGTCCCACAGTGCTGCAGGCTGCTCTGGTAATCTGCCTGCCTTGAGAGGATCATAGTGGAGCTTGGTAATGTATGGGAAAGCAAGAGGAGGGTTTCTGCCATCAGAAACTGTAAGTCTGTTAGGATTCTTCAGCATGGAAATGTGCTAGAGATCCTTAGGATCATGATCATACAGGCAGTAGGTAGGGCCTGACTGTATTGAAAGCAAGAGCTGTGGGATATAAAACCAGGAAAGAGGGTATTTTCAGAAGAAGAGTGTCACTGTGGGGACAGTGGTCGTGCTTTCTCCTCAGCAGATGCTGAGGAATAGGTTGGTCAAGGGATTCCTGGCTAATCACAGAATGAACTAGGTTGGAAAAGACTTTAGAGATCATCTAGTCCAACCTGCTAACATGGAGTTCAGCAGCCTTTTGTTAAATTTTCTTCTCTCAAAAGTGCACTCTGTGTCTTGGCCCAATCTTTAAGTGCTTGACATGTAGATCAGGAGGTTGGTCCTGGGAGGTGCTGCTGTCTGTCCTGTTTTCCTAACCCTTCCTGAGGATCCTGTGCTTGATTGATCCAACGGCCTTTCTCCATGCTGGGAAGGCTGGGTACTAACATGGTGTCCTCTGAAACTTTTGGAACTTCAGAGTTTGCTTTAAAACGTGCTTGTGGCCTAAATGGAAGGAAGAGGACATCTTTGGATGTTTGCACCAAGTCAGGTTAGGCATGGATCAGTAAGTTTTGAGTTTCAGTCTCCTCTCTGAAGTGTAGGAATTAGGGATGGCTGTTTTCCTCTTGGGATGGAGTGTTACAGCAGGCACCAGGCTCCTTGCTGCTGTTGTGCTGCCCTTGTTGAGGCAGGTGTTCTCCCACCCAGGTTTGCAAACAGCTTTGCTGTCTTGGCATGGCCAGTGCTGGCCCTGGCATCCCTGACAGTCTGCTCTCTAATAATAGAAGTTTGGGGACTGATTTGGGGTGTGGGAGGGAAGATGGAGCCTGATACACAACTAAATTTTCATTTTTTCCACCAGGCTGGCTAGAGTTTGGCAAGAAGTCAATGGAAACAACACATTTTGTGCCTTAAACCTGAACAGTGGATTATTGGTTTTAGTGAAGTTGGCTTGGACCAACCTTAGTGTGAGCAGTGCTGGATTGCCTTGAGTGAAGAGTGACTGCCTTTAGCTGTGATCCCTTAATTCCCTGGGTTTGCTCAGGCTTGTTGGTCCTAGTGATGAAGTCTTTTCCTAGGAAAATTGGGGGCTCCTGAGCAGCTTGCACCATGCCAGGCAAGTGCCTGCCTGTTCCCCCCAGCTTCCTGCTGCTCAACAAAAGCAAAGCCTTGCATTGTTAAACTTCAGTGCTGGGTTTTCCCCTTCTGAATTTTGTGGAACACAAAGACATCTGCTTGCTAATATTTATGGTTTAATGTGTTTTAGGCAAGCAAGTGCTGTAGCACAGAGGCAGAGTTCATGTTGATGTTTTGAGCAATCATTTTCTTGTTCCTTTCCACTATTAGGCAGCATTCTTGCCCTGATTTCCCCCTCTCTAGAGCGCTGTGTGTTCTATGAATAAATGCATTTGTGTGTGGTAGTGCCTGCTAAAGTAAGATGAGCAGAATTAGACCTGGAGAGCTCTTTTTTTCTCTAACTTGAAGATACCTGTGACTTTGTTCTGAGCCACAATCTCAGCTGTTTTTGTGCACCAAGAACAGCAATTCAGAGGGTCTCTCCTTCTCCAGTGGAGCAGAGGACTTGCAGGATGGACAGGGAAATATGCATGTGTCTGTTAGTGTGTATACATATGTAGGCACATATGAAAAATCCAGAAATTAGTTGCTTTTGCTTTCTGTAATGAACTGATGCAGTTGCTAGCTACAGTGTGTGAATCTAATGCTGCTTGGGCTCAGTTCAGTCTATTTTGACTCCAGTAAGTTCTGTGAAGTCAGGAATGCAGTTTGGAGTATGTTGCCTTGAGAAACCTGAAGTGAAGCTACTTAGAGTTCCTGCAGCCTTAGCTCCTATTTGCAATTCTATTTGCGAATATAGTAGACTGGCTTCTGAATAGGAACTTGTATGAAATGGGCTCTAGTCTTGGCAGTGGCCCAGGAATTTTGTAATGTTTCTCCTCCTGTACTGGAGCACCATTTTATTGCAAAAAGTGCTGTGGCATTAACATAGGCCACAACATTCTTGAAACTAGCTAAGCAGAAAGAAAATACTTCCTTTCCAATCCACTTTTTTCTAAACTAATTTGAAAATAGCTGCAGTTTCTTGTATAACTGCAAGGCCACATGGCACAAGTGTTAGGGGAGCTTTTTCAGAACTCTGAAAACCTGTGCTGTTGTGGATAACACTAATTCAGTAATTGAGGGTTTAGAGTGATGTTGAGCCTCACCTGTGCTTACTGTTTATGGGGTTTTATTTATAGAGTACCAGCCAGTAACAGGACAGAAACAGTTCATTACTTCTCACAATGTTCTCAATTTCTTTGCAAAGTTTTAGATCTGGTCCTGGCTCTGTTAGTCTAAAACAGTGAGAAATGAATTGTCTAATGCAGTCAGGTTTTTAGCTAAAAGTTCAAATATTTATGAAATTAGGATGGTGATTTTTTTTGTCTTCTTGTCACATCCTGGGGTAAACCTGTATATGGAACAATTAATACAGAGCCTGATATATCTTCCCTACTTCAAGAAAAAAAAAATAAGTGTCCTGTTAGATGCCATTCTTAGCTGGCAACACTGAACTGACTTCCTTATTTTCATGCAGTGACTTACCTTCTGCTGGAGGTAATGCCATGAGCTTGGTAGAAGTTGTATGTAAACATGGCCTGAAGGTTTCAAAATGGCAAAACCCACTTTATTTTTTTTTTGTGCAGAAGCGTTTTTTACAGGTTTTGAGCCACTTACCAGATGTTCTTGAAATGTCTAGTTTCTTCCCTATCCACACCTCCACTCTGTGGAAGTGGAGGAAGGGCTGGTGGAAATACCCCTTCCCAAAGTTTTGTCTGCCAGGACAGGCAAGGGACTGTCTTAGGACTTGGTAAGTGCTTGAACCTTGAGCTCCTTGAGAGGTGATTCTGCCTATGGAAAGGTAAGATGATCTTCTCTAAGGTGTGAGGCAAGTGAGGTGCTTGTCCCTTAGCAAGGTGACAAGGTCAGAAGGGACTGAACAAAATGGTGCTTGCAAAATAGTGGTTAAATCCAAAATAGACTTTCCAGCTTTCCCAAATAGTGTCACACATTGCACTGCTATGGGATGTGTTAACAGAATTGGTGGTTTGGGTTAAGGTTTTTTTATTATTTAAACCTCAAGGTTTTAACAAGTGTTTATGGCATTGTCATTAAATCTAAGAGTTTCCTGTGCAAGCCTTTTGCTGGGAAACCTGATCTGTGAAACCTGGGGTGTCAGAGTGGGGCAAAAATCCCATGAGAGTCGCTTGGTAGCATTCAGTGCTGGGGCACACTCCAAGCTTATGCTCAAGGTAGCCAGGGATGGGGAGGTGGGGAAGGCAGAGTGTCCTGTGTGGCCGCTGCCTCCAGGATACACAGGCTTTCTCATCTCAAGTGTATCCTGACTGTTTTGGGTCCTGTCTCAGTTATTTCTTCTTACTTGGAAGGCTGGGACACACCCTTGGATATACCCAGAGGAAAAGCAAGGGGGAAGGGGTGACTTTGGGGAAGGTGGATGGGTGAGAGGAGGGAAATCCTGCTCTGGAGGCTCACTAGGGAAGGTGCAGGGCTGTGTAAGAAAGGAAGACAGACTGAAAAAGCTGATTTTCCTGTTGCAACAGGCAGAAAGCTGCATGCAGGAGTGAGCTTCAGGGGCAAAGGGGGGTGTGTTTGCATGTATTTAACACAAAAACAGCCTGAGAGGCCTCCACTGGGCTAGGAGAGGAGTGGCCAGATAGCTGTATCCTGGTTGCACCTGTGGAACAGCCAAGCAGAGCAGGAATGAGCTGGGAGCAGTGGTAAGGGAAAACAAGGAAGCCTGGTTAGCTGGATCAGGGAAGTCAGTAGTGTAATTGTCCAGGACATGCTGTTACTGGAAAATCACTACCACAAACTTTTCCAAAACAGTGAGTGAGCAGTGTCCCTTTAGCTTCACACTTTGGTCAGATTGGAAAAAACCCCAACCCTGTCTTCTGAGCTCTTTTTGCTGTACTTGTCACTATAGAAACATACTACCTGCCTGTCTGATAAGCACACAAACCCATTCTTTTCTTTGTGTATGTGAAACCAGACAAAATGCATTACCTTCAGGAATAGAGTGCTGTTCTTTTCCTGCTAAATTTCTTTCAGCACAGCATAGAACTACTTAGAGACACACAGTATTGCTCAACTGCTGTGACAAAATAGGTCTGTTAGATGGGGAATCCCCTTGGATTACCAAACAAAAACCCAACCATTAGGTTAGTTGGGATCTGCTTCTACTCAGCTGAAGCTGGAGGCCTTGCACCCCTTTCCCAGGAAAGAAAAACAATCTCCCAAACCATCCCAGCAGGGCTGCCCATCCTGCTGGCATAGCATGGGTGGGCAGGGAGGTGTCAGTGCCTCGGCCTCTAGCCTGCCACACTGGCCAGAGGTGCTGCCAAGTGCCCATGGCTGTGCTTTTCTCTTCCTTAGAGGCTGGTGTTGCTGTGTCCTCATTTCTCCCCTGTTTTGATGGAAACTTGAAGCTTTAAGTTTCTTGCCTTCTGCTTTAAAACTGTCTTTTTTTAGTTCAGTGGTCACTGTGGGTAGGAAGAGCATAAACTGAGAACATGTCTGCTTTCCTTAAGAAACTGAGACAAAAAATGTCTTATTCTTGCATGAAGGAGCTGCATTTTATTTCTCATCCACCATGCAGGGAATTATCACTCTGTTTCATTCTACCACTTGTTTTTTAGTGCTGTGCAGTAGTTCACTGGCATGAAGTGTTACCACTGTTCTGTGATCCTGTAAGTCTCTTGTCTCCCTGGCATCTTCTTAAACTTTCCTGCAGAGTGACTGTTTTTCCAAGGAGAAAACATGCCATGTACCTCTGGGTGGTGGTAGGGAAGGGTTAAATTTGTGTTTTGAAAGGAGCTATATTAGATACATCATCTCTGCCCAATGTGAACAGACCAGTTTGTTTCTGGAGGGCATTAACTGAGCCTTCTCCTTTGCTTGGAATTTTAAGATTATCTGCATGGTTACAGTATGGCTGAAGAGTTTCTTTAGTTTTACAGTCCTTTTATGTACCCTGCTCCATTTGCAGGGCTCTCTACTCAAACACTGGAGCTTGTCAAGCTGTAAATAAGTTTGGTAGGTGACAAGAACTGGGTGTTCAGGCTTGTGGCTTCACAATTTGTGAGTTCCTGGCAAAACCAGCAGAGGCTGTATGTTTCTTCTAACGATGGGGGTTTGGATCAGCTGTAAAAGCTGAAGACTATTGGATGACCCAGGAATGGGTGTCTCAAGCAGAGTGCTATTAAATACTGGGTGACTTAACAGCAGTCTCAAAGCGGAGTTTTTTCCATCACTAAGCCTTTCTGATGTTTGAACTGAGGCACTGGGGTGAGATGAGGTGGCAGAGGTTTTTTTGAAGCGATGCTGCAGGTAGAGCAGCAACCCTTTTCTCTGTCAGTTCCCCTTTGTTACCTCTCCCTCCCCTCGGGGTGCAGCTGTGGCACAAGAAATTGAAATAATGACGCTAGTGTGACATTCTGTGTCTGCCAAAGTGCTCCAGCACAACTGAACCATCTTGTCAGGGTAGCCCTAGCAGGGCAAGCAGGAGGTGTGTGCAGGTGTGCCTTGGGAGTAAGCACCAGAAACGCCAACAAAGGCTTTTTGCTTGGGTCTGGAAACCTCCAAGTGGGCTTGGCTCTTTGGGTTGTGTGTCACTTGATCTGTTTTCCCGGTAGAACCCTGCAGCTCCTCTTGGAGACACTCGGGTTCCTGTCCTACAGGAAAAGCTGGTTTAGGAAAGCTGGGGCTGTGTGTGCAGGAACTCTCCCAGAGCAGGGAGAAGGGGCTCTCAGGTGGGCTGGGTGTGGAAGGGGTATGTCCCTGGGCGCTTGCCAAGGGAATGCTGCCCATATTCCCACTGAAAATTGACATTATTAAACACTTCCCAGCTTCTTAGAGGCCAGTCAGGAATGTTTCCTCCTACAAGGATTTTCTTATCAGAGATCAGGCTTTGAGGTTTTTTTGGAATTTTGCTTTTGCTTTTCATGCGTGCTTTGCCTGACCAAAGCACCAGACTTTATAAACTTATTGCTCACTCTTAAGTTTAAATTTTTAATGTCTGCTGCAGCATTTGGGATTTCTGTCCTCATCTTGCTTTTGTAGGGCTTTTTTTAATAGTTAAATGGTCTTCAAAGGAAGAGCTGGAAGCACACTACAGCTTTCTGCTTTGTCCAGGTTTCTTCATTTTCTTACGTGCAAGAAAAATCAATTTTTTTTTCTTTTCAAAGGAGGATTTAGTATCTTCAAAGCAAACTGTTGCTATTGGCCTTACCAGAGTGCAATTCCCTCTTTCTTGCAATGCTTCCTTTGGCTTTTGCCAGATGTTTCATCCAGAAGCTAATTTATACACAAAGTGATTTGCTGCAAACACAGGCACCAATGTTAAGAGGAACCTGGAGGCATACAGGCAAAGATAATGAAATAAAACTAAATATTACCTAAAATTTGATTGTATTGCTCCAGATCAGCAATGTTGCTGCTCCTGCAGTTGATTTTTATTTTTTATTCCTGTCAGTGTGGTCACTTAATGGGCTGGTTTTATCTTGTTTTGCAAGAAGAGTGCTCTTCCTGTACTCCCTTCCATGGCACACTGAACTCTCAGCAGTTTAATACACTAAAACTTCCAGCTGGCCTTACAAGGCACTTTTCCTTGTGATAAACTTGCTTTTCAGTGTGAAGCTTTGAGGTCACTAAGCCATGCAATCAATGTCTGCAGCCACCCAGAATAAAACAATGCGTGGAAGGATGAGTGGAAATACACTTGGCTAGACCTTGGATATTTTCAGAAAGGACCAAGAATGGCATTGTTCTCCTGTGGCATTGGAGTTTATATTATGTAAATGCCTCTGTCAACAAGGTGCCTCATGTCTGGAACTTTGTGTTGGTATCCTCATCCTTCTATGCTTGTCCTTTGTCACCTCTTTAAATAAAAGCTGTATCCTGTGCTTGCTTCTGATTTTGTTACTAATGCAAAGCTGGGTGGATTCGTTGGTATCATTTAACAAGCCTTCCTTGTTCTTACAGCTTGCAGGGACAGCCGTGCTTGCAGTTGGACTATGGCTTCACTTTGATTCACAGACCAAAAGCATCTTTGAACTGGACTCTGACACAAAGTTTTACACAGGTAAGCTGGGAGATCACTCAGGGGATAGGTCACACTTTTGTGCCCTGATTTCCAGGCTGCTGAGGAGCCTTGGTCTTCCTTAAAGGGTAAAAAGGCAAAGCAGCCCTAAACAGCCTGAGAGTAGCTTCCCCTGGCTGGTGCGGGGGGCACCTTCCCTTACAAACTCCTGTGCAGACAGCAGTGCTGTCGTGTGAGTGGTTTCTTGGCTCTTCATCCTTTTTCCTACAGTAGCTTTTGTTCCTGTCAGCAAACATTTTGTAATCCCAGGGGCTCCTGGAAGACAGAGAGGATGTTTCTTCCTGATGCTCATCACCATATGCGTCAGTGAAGTTTCATGCTGAGCTAATTGAGTAATTAATAATTTTTCTCCAGAGTGACCAACCTGAGCTACCCAAAACACAGCTTTGTTGCCTCATCTCTTAGAAGGAGCATATGCAGTTTTGTCTGACTCCTAAAGCCCCACATCTCCTAATTCATACTGAACTGAATGGGAATAATGCACAAATATCTTGGTACTTATGAGCATTATTCCAGCCAGCGTGGATCAATGTAACTTTAGCTAACCATGTGGAAGGTGTTTGTAAGATCATTAATTAGGGCACACACACTTTTAGTTTAATGTCATAGGAATTACTAAGTGAACTGGATTTTATCTGAACTTTGATTTTGATCTCTACAGTTGCTTTTAAGCTTGGGCAGGAGAACACACATTATTTGGTTATTGTCACCTGTAGGTGCTCAAACCCTTGGAGCAGCTCTGCTGTGAGGAAAGGCTGAGGGAATTGGGATTCTTCAGCCTGGAGAATAAAAGGATTTGGGGTGTGACCTCACTGTGGCCTTCCAGTGCCTGAAGGGAGCCACAGGAAAGATGGAGAGAGACTTTTGACAAGGGCCTGGAGTGACAGGGCAAGGGGCCATGGCTTCAAACTGGCAGTAGGTTTAGATTGGATATGAGGAAGAAATTCTTCCCTGTGAGAGGACTGAGGCCCTGGCACAGATTTTCCAGAGCAGCTGTGGCTGCCCCATCCCTGGCAGTGTCCAAGGTCAGGCTGGATGGGGCTCTGAGCAAGCTGGGATAGTGGAAGGTGTCCCTGCCCATGGCAGGGGGTTGGGATTAGGCAATCTTTAAAGGATGGCTTCATCTTTCTCTTGCCAAAAACTGGCTTCTGTCCTCAGCTACTCATCTGTGACAACTCCCAGGCTGGTGTCTAAAGAGTCACTTGCAAGGAGGTGCAACTTGTGTTGTAACCTTAGTCTTAGGGTGGCCTGTGCCTACAGGGAATACTGTCAGGAATGGTGTCGAGGCTGTAGTTGGGAATATTGAGATGCTCATGGGACTTCATGAAGAAGCTGCAGGCATGCAGACAGGTTATCTGTGAGAAAATTTGTGGTTTGCCCTTGGTATTATGGCATCTTAGCAAACTGAGTGGTTCTTGGAGCTGCCAGGAAGATTCCCAGATGCTTTTAAGTGGACTTCAGGAAGAGAACAGAAATCTAAACTTTGCTGTTGAGCTGAATATTTAACAAGTTTTATTTTGGGTAGTCTAAAACAACTCCTTCACCTCTGAAAACGTAAAATTTTTATGGTGTGATGCTTAAGCTACTGGCTAGATGGAGCCAGTGAAACCTGCTTGAAATCTCTGTATGTTAAACTGAGTTTTAAAAAGATGCTCAATGGGAATTTATGCTTTAATGTAATTTTCTGGGAGTAGTTACTGACTGCAGTTAAGTTACAAAGAAAGTTACCTCTAAGGCTTTCTATACAACTCAAACTGGAATAAGAGGTACTGATGGACTCTTAAAATGGAAAAAGTTTAAGCTCAGGTTAAAAAGTCCATATTGGAATTTTTCTCCTGATGAGAAATGTCAGGCTTAGTCCCTTGCAAATGCTGCATCAAGTAGATGTTTGTTTTGGCAGCTGATCTTATTAGTTTGCATCTAGAATATATCACTTGCAAATGCTTACATCTGGCTTCCTTTAATTAGTGTTGATTGGGTCTCTGAGCTGTATTTTTGTCTCTGTTGATAGAAATGTCCTGCTTGCTCCATGTGCTTTGTGCTGATTCTTTGATGCTTCTCCACCCCTGTAGTATTCCTTGCCATATTTTGGGAGTTTACTTGCTCACCACGTCTTGCTGCTGTCTCCTGCTCACAGCTATGATGATTAGGTTGGTTGTTCCCAGGTTTAGGAACCAGAGGATTTGGCATAAATGGAGACTTTTACCTCAAATGTTTGCTCTTTCTGCTTCAACATACTACCTAATTTCTGGGCAGAATAGTTTACAAGCTCTGGCATTTTTTATAATTTGAAGAAGTACCTGCTTCAAGACTTCAGTTGTTAACAAATCACTATTCCAGTTGTCTCTAATTCCTGTTGTCTCTGTCTTCACCTGAGAAGTTCATAACTCTTGGCTCGGAGCCTCCTTTTAAAAGTTTCTTACAGTTTCTCTTAGATGGGTTTATTGCATATTTTCTAAAACTTGTGAAACTGCAGTAGGGGTACACATCAATTCTGTCAAATTGAAGAATTGTGTCCGTTTTTCAGATGTGTTTGCTTTGAAAATTAAGCACAACTCCCACTTTTTTTTTTTTACTTCAAACACCTTGGTTAAGAAACTTGGCAAAAGCTACCAGTGCTATTTGTGGAGCAATTGATTGCATACCTTGCTGCTGAGGGATCAGTGACCTGCACACCTTTTGTTTTCTTCCTCCTTAGGTGTTTACATCCTTATTGGAGCTGGTGCCCTTATGATGCTGGTTGGTTTCCTGGGATGCTGTGGTGCATCACAGGAATCTCAGTGTATGCTTGGCTTGGTAAGTGCTCAGGGTAATGCTTAAATTTTTGAGCAGCATGATGAGAAAGGAAGGAAGATGTTGTGTAATTCAAGGGCAGCAGATTGTGCACCTAGAACAATCAAAATGTTTAGACTCATGGTCACCTACATAATGCTGAAATGTTAAATATAGTTTTCATTTCTGGCCTGAAATCCAGGTGCTCCTGCTGCACTTGAGCACAGGATGACCTCAAGAGGCTGGATATGTCTGATGTACACTGAAGTGTCAAGACTGGGAGTATTGTGAACACAGAGCTAAAATATTGATAAGGCAGTGCTATCATTGCTAGACAGTTCATCCTGGACTTGGAAGGTTGTGCAGTCTTTAATCTCTGAGACCAGAACTGTGGTATTTGATGCTTGAAACAACAAGGCTCTACTGTTCATAACCACAAGATGAGCTCTTCTAGTTGACAACTGCTCTGCAAGCAAATTACTGGAGAGCACCCTCATTATTTTCAGACTGGAGGGGCCAGTAGAGCTTACTGAGATTGTGCACATCTGTACACTTGCAGAACTACTCATCCAAATAACCAGAAGATAGTTAATAAAAGACAACTACTATAGCCACTGAATGAACAATTCCCCTTTTGTGTCACAAAAGAAACTAAATTCAAGTATTTATTGCAGAGTTATGCCTCTAGCCCTTTGTAATTGAGTATCTCTTTAAAGTGCTTCTGAATGATAGTGGTGTTTTGGATCTGGTAGTCAGTGAGAGACAGAACACTTCTATTTGTGTTTTATAGGATATACAACAAAGCAACCTTTAGTTCTCTGGGAGTTGGTGGCAAACTAGGAATTAAGTAATGACTCCTAAAGTAACAGGAGTGACAAACCAGAGGAAAGAATTGGTGTCAGCTGTTGTGATGTGTCTGAATGACTTGGACAACTTCAAAGTTGGAGTTAACAGATGATTGGCTTTAATTAACACTGATCAAAAAGCAGGACTGGTGCTTGGGGAGCACTGCCAGACTTTCTGACGCTCCTGGGAAGAAGTGCTGACCCAGTGTCCTTTTTCCTGGTGTTACCAATGTCTCAGACCTCCCACTGCAACCTGGTTGAATGACTGCTCCCACAAGGCTGAACAAACTTGCAGTGTATGTGTATGATGCTGGTTTGTGGTGCTCTGGCCTTCATGAATAATGTGGTTTTTCTTTTCTAGTTCTTCTTCTTCCTTTTTGTGATTTTTGCCCTTGAAATTGCTGCTGGGATCTGGGGATTTTCAAATAAAGAAAAGGTAGGTTGCTTTTGAAAGTTGGGAGTGGTGGGATGCTGGAACAGGTTTCCCAGAGAAGCTGTGGCTGCCCCATCCCTGGCAGTGTCCCAGGCCAGGCTGGATGGGGCTCTGAGCAACCTGGGATAGTGGAAGGTGTCCCTACCCATGGCAGGGGGGTGGGTCTTAGGTGATCTTGAAAGCCCCTTTCTGACCCCAAAACTCCATGATTCCATCAATGTGCCCACGCTCAGCAGTCTGCTGATATCTGTGCCAGTACAAGGCAAATCCTTATTACCCAGGGAATTTGGAGGAGAGGAAGGATACTGATTCAAGCAGAACAACACACAAAGTCTAACCACAATATTTAAAAATGAAACTGTAGCAGGGAAGCCAGAATCCAAGAAGCTGTTGCATGCTAGAGATGCCCTCCAGACAGTACCTGGCTGAGCTGTGAAGTAAAGCAGGCTGGCTAGGAAGCTTTACCACTTCCAGAGAGGAGCTGGGTCAGCTGAGGGCTGAGTGTTTCTGCACCTGAAGCATGACTGATATGGCCTGTCCCTCCCAAGCAGTCAGGATTGTGTCTTGTTTCAAATTCAGATGCTTGGGGAGCAGATTTGCTTTTCTGCTCACATTGTATTATACAGTGGGGAATATATAGAAACTTCTAGGGCACAGTGGAATAGCCAATACTTTTGGACAGCCAGTGGGAAAAGACTTAGTTCTCTCACTCCTCTTAGAAGCTCAGAGATTTGGAAGGGGAAACAGTCTTACCTATTCAGTGTGGCTATTTAAGTGAGTGTACAGTTATTTCTCACCTGAAACAGGTGAGCCCTCTGTCCACCCTCTGTTTGTACATGGCAGAAGAATGGGTGTTATAGGCTGCAGGGTTTTTGATTGACTTGCCGAAAGCAAGTTTTTCATAATTAATACAAGATATGACACTAATACACCATTAATAGGCAACTCTCTTCTTTTCCTTAGATTACTGATGAGTTAAAGGAGTTCTACATGGACACCTACAGAAAGAGAACTCAGCCAGGTGCCAAAGACACCCTGAAAGCATTTCAGTTCACTGTAAGTATATGGTTCTGCTTAACCTGGACAGTAATGCTGCTGCTCCATGCCAGCAGGGACTATTCTGTATGACTTCTTGCTGGTTAGAAGAAACCAAAGATTGCAGAGATTTTTGTATAGTTTAAATGAGTTCAGGATGCCTTTTTTGGTCTCTCTGAAGTGTCTAGAACTAGTTTTTGGTTTTTTTTAAAACTCAGCAGCAGGCTGGGAACCCCTGGATCTGAGCTACTGGCATCCTAGTATGCACATCTGCATATCTGTGAGGGGTTCATCTCTGTCTGTACAGAGCACAGGCTGTTGCCAAAATGATTTTGTGTGTACTTAGAGATCTGGCTCTTCATTTCAGAACCTTGTCCTTTAATTTAATAAAGGCTTGTTAAAATTAGGTTTATAGCAGTCATGTTGACAGGACTTGGTCTGTAATAAAAACAAATGTATTTTTTTTACAAAATTACTGAGCAAAAATAAGGATTATTTAACCTGGGTCTCTTTTTTTTTTGTTTTCTGTTGTAGCTAAACTGCTGTGGCCTTACTGGAGCTCTGGAGCAGCAGTTCATGGAGACTTGTCCAGCAAAGACACTGTCTGAGTCATTCTCTACCAAGGTAAAGCTTGGCTTAATTCACCATCAGCTCTGCCCAGTGGGTAGGGTGAGAAACACACTTTAGGAAACCCTCCTAGTCTGTGGGAAATCCCCATGTCACACTGATGTGGCAGTGTATGTCTGTGATCAGGCTGGTTTTGGAAAACAAACCTGCTGTTATCATGGAAAGAACAAGCAGGAAATCTGACCTTGCTCAGGAAGTGTGCAGTCTGTGTGTCACAGACTCACTGGTGGGTTGGGCAGTGGAAGATCAAGACTTTGCCTTAGGAAAAAAAAAAAGCCTCTGAGCTCTGAGTGCCTTGAGAGCTCTGTTCTCCTCAGTGCATCTTCATGGTGCTTGCTGGGATCTGTCACCTCCCTTCTGGTTAGGGAGAAGTAGAGCTTGGGGTGGGAGCAAGTCTGAAGCTTCAGCAGGGACAGGGAGGGGAGATAAGCATTGGCAGCCTGTTCAGGTGAGTTTGTGATTGTGAAGGCAATTCTCTGAATCAGGTTGCCCTGTTGGAATATTGCTGCAGAGGTGCCTGAATGCCACAAATAACAGGAGAAAACAGCTTATGTAGTTTTTTACCACCCCTCTTCATCTTTTCTTTACAACCATTCTGTGCTCTTGCTTTATGCTCCAAGACAGTTTCTATGAGTCCTTCTATGGTTCTTACCATGCAGGAATTCAACTAATGACTTGGGGTTTTTTAACTTTAATTGACAACTTTGCATATCTGCCCACACGAGACCCTTCAGTCTGTCTTTAGTCCTGTCCATGCAGTATGAGTTGGAGTGTGTGGGAGTAGCTGAGACTGCATGCAGGTTTTATTGTTTGTTTTTATTCTGCTGTGTGTTTTAAGCTTCATCTGTTGACTTTGTCTTGTGGTGCCCATTGCCAGTTGTAGAAAAACAGTGATAGACTGCAGGATCAAAGGGATATAATGAAACGTGCCTCTAAGAACCAGTTTTGTATTGGTATTCTGATTTAACCAAGTCATTCTTGCCAGTATATCCCTTTAATCCCACATTCAGTCTCTCTTCCTAGACTGGATAAGGAACAACAACAGAAAAAAGTGGCTTTCAGCAGCTCAGTGATGTCTGCTGCTGGAATAAGCAGGACAGAAACTGGGATGAGACTTTGACCAGCTACCAGACTCTTAAAGATTTATACCTCTGTAAAAGTGCCTTGTTCTTTTCATTGGTCTGTTCTGAAGAAAGGACTATACTTACTGCTTTTTGTTTTTTGGTTTTTTTTTCTGCCATTTGCACGGGTCATTCATTGTCCTGGGAACATGAAACTGGCCCCTCTATGAATCTGCCCTGGCATGGATCCTAGCTCTGTGGGTTCATGAGGGGTCTGCAAAATTACAGTAGCATTTGGCAATATCAAGAGTGACTTTAAATATCTTTTGATAAGGGGTGAGCAATGCATCATCTGAAGTGCTGACAGCCATTAGTAGCAAGCCAAGCCTGATAAGTGGCAAGTTCAAATTGAGAGGGGAATCCTGCTGTCATCAAGGTGCTGTTAACAGGTTTGAGACACTTGAGGAGTAGATTTAAACTTCTCTACCAACTCCTGTGTAGGGCCATCCCTGACTCTCTTTAAGGATGTGACAATAAAGGCCAGATCAAAGCAGCTTTTAAAAGATGAGTCTTCAAATGAACCTTGTGTGTGTAAAACACTAATGAACCATCTGTTCTGTTTCAGTCCTGCCCTGATGCCATTGATGAGGTCTTCAAATCCAAATTGAATGTCATTGGAGCAGTTGGCCTTGGCATTGCTGTAATGATGGTGAGTGTCCAGATTATTTAGAGGGTGCTCAGAGAGTACTCAGAGCAGAAGTCTTGTAGAGCAGTGCCTGGCCCAGCAGCCCACAAGGCCATTCCACTGAGGACAAGTCCCAGCAGGATCAGGGTGTGTGCTGCAGGGCCCTGAGGCAGTGCAGAGGCTGGGATGTCTCAGGTCTCCCTGGTCCAGCTTTGGATTAGGATCTGCCTCCTTGCACTTTCAGCAGTGGTGAAATCTCATCAGTGACCTGTGTGTATATATGGAGTAAAGATGTATTGGTCATGTTGCTGGCCCACATCTTAATCCTAATATCTCTTGGGGATTCTTCTTTTCTTTATAACAATTACAGGCTCTGCTAGAGGGCTGAAATAACAGGGCTGCTAGAAAAACTTGTATTTGTGTTTCACTTCTCTGGAGAAAAGCTCATGCTGGGATGGTCAAAGATTTCTTAGGAGATATGGCAGTGGTTTATAGCTGCTGGTGCTGTGCAGGGCCTGAAGTTGAAGATCCTTCTGAGTCCCTTCCAACCTGACATATTCTGTGATCTGTTTTCAAGTACTGAATTGAATGGGATTCCTGGGACTGAGCTTCAGGGGTTGTGGGATGGGGATGGCAGAGTGAAATGTAAAAATGAAGAATACATGTGACTTCTGGACTGGAAGAGCAGCTTGTCCTCATGCTGATAAAGGCACGTCCTTTCTTTCCTGATTTCTAATCTGTTTGCTTTCTTTCCAGATTGTTGGCATGATATTCAGTATGGTTCTGTGCTGTGCCATCCGCAGGGAAAGAGAGATGGTCTAAGCTGCAAACCCAAGATTTCTGCACTATAAAAATCCTCACCATTAACTTTTGCGTTCTAAGAGCATTTCTAAAAAGTTATATATTTGTTACCTTTTTAATGCTTTATTTGGTACTGATGTAGGTTTGCTTTTTATGTTACAGGTTAAAACTATAAAGGTTTATCTGACTCAAGACAAACATTGTACATAAAATATCTGACTTTCTTGAAACTTGCATAATTTGGATGTAATTTATGTTGGAGACAATTTGATACTTAATAAACAGTAAGATGTATTGTTTGTGGGAGAGAGGAGATGTTGCTATGTTGATTAATCCCACTGTTTGATGCATAGCAAGGAGTTGAAGTTGCATAACATGTTAAGTGTTTTTGGGATAAAGCAGGAAATCACTCCTATGCCAATGTCCCATGTTGGAAGGGAATGGGAGATGCTGTCCAAACATGTCAGGGAAGGTGTGGTCATTCTGCTTTCCTTGCTGTATGTGAATGAAAGCAGGTCTTAAATACATTCCTAAAATGTCACTGCTGTAACACTTTTCCTGTCACCCCCCTGGAGGGTGGCAAAGGCTCCTGTCACACAGGTCATGTGCAGGCACTGGTAGCTTGATGCAGCCAGGCTGGGCTCTGCCTTGGGGCCAGCTGGGCTTGCTGACATCAGCCTGTCTGTCCCCTGGCAGCTGGCAGGGCCTTGGGCCTTTGGCAGGACACATTCCCTAGTGTATGCTCAGGATTTTTGTCACTGGCTGGCTTAGGGCTTTGTTTCCTCCAAGCCAGCAAGGTGCAGTCTCAAGGGCTTACAACACGTGTGCCAAATCTCAGGTTTCCAAGTGGAATAAATTTAAGTTGCATGAGCAGTTAAGGGTCCAGCTCTGCAGTTGCAGAGTTGAGACTGTCCTGTTTCAGTTTAAATATGGGTATGGGAGAGAGCAGAGACACCAGTGTGGAACTCTTAGCCTAAAGAATTGCCAACTTGTCCAGTATTTCTACTCTAAATGGATTTTTAGTGGTTTTTTGGGTTTTTTTTTCTGTCTCTAAAATACATTCTGGTGGGGGCTGCTTATGGACTTACCAGCAGGTTCATGTGCTGTTCTGTACCTGGTGCTTGCTTACTGTACAATCTCATCTGTGCTCTTGGAAGCTTCTGGTCTCTGTCCTCTGGGTAATACAAATGTCTCTGCTTGTTCCCCTTTTTCTCCTGTGAGGAGGTTGGTATTTATTATGAGAATTACCGGTATTGGTGGGTTCAGGCTCTGCTGATGCATGAATGTATTGTCACCTTTGTGTTACCCACTGTCCCTTGTCTAAGGGAACCATGCAGCTCTCCTCTGTAACATGTTGCACTGTTCTGTGTTCATGGGCCTTCTTTAAAAAAAAAAGTGATTTAAAAAAAGTCAAATGGTAATCATGCTTTTGTGTGTCTTGCAGAGACCGAAGTGACTCCAGAAAGGAGTTGATCTAATGTTCTTTTATAGCTATGTGTGACAGCCTGGAGGGGAAGATCTCTCATGGGAATCTGAGAGCAGCAAATGTCCCCACTGAGCTCTTGCAGAACTGAGAAGTAGTGTTTTTGTCAGCTGGGTAATTCTGGACATGAGAATGGGCCGGGCACCAGGAAGAGCTGGAGTGAATTGCTGTCAACCATCAGGAAAGTCTGCTGCTGACTTTTTGCTTCTCGTCCACAGAATCATTTAGAATTCTTGTTCACAGATCATTGGAGGTTGGAAAAGACCTCCAAGATCATAGAGCCCAACCTTTGACCAATCACCCCCTTGTCAACCACACCAGAGCACTGAGTGCCACATCCAGTTGTCCCTTAGACACCCCCAGGGATGGGAACACCACCTCCTCCCTGCATGGGCCCTTTCAGTGACTAATCACCCTTTCAGTGAAATTCTTCCCGATGTCCAGCCTGAGCCTCCCCTGGCACAGCTTGAGGCTGTTTGCTCTCATCCTGTCCCTGTTCCCTGGGAGCAGAGCCTGACCCCCCAGCTGTCCCCTCCTGTCAGGAGCTGTGCAGAACCAGAAGGTTCCCCTGAGCCCCCTTTTCTCCAGGCTGAGCCCCTTTCCCAGCTCCCTCTGCTGTTCCTCATCAGAAGTGTGCTCCAGCCCTTTCCCCAGCTCTTGCCCTTCCCTGGACATGCTCCAGCACCCCACTATCTTTATTGAACTGAGGGGCCCAGATTGGATGTGGGATTTTAGGTACCAAGTACAGAGGGGAAAATCACTGCCCTGGTCCTGCTGGCCACACTTTGATGCTGGTGGATGTGTTCAGATTTCCATCATCTGCTCTGGTTGTAGTCCTGCAGCTTTTGGCAGAGTCCAAGGAATTCTAGCAGGTTGTAACTAGGGGGAGGAGAGCTCAGCTGTAGGCTCAGCACCCCAGATTGTGAGGTTTGGGCAATGGCTGCTGAGGCAGCTCTTGAGCTGGCATCCAGGTCAGCTGAAGATCCAGAAGTGAATAACTGCCCTTGTTCCTGCATTCCACAGAAGCTGGAGAGGGGTTTCCTGGGATTTAGTCTATAGCTTGCAGTGCTGCTGCCTTCCCCACAGTGTTTATGCCACACTCTGCCTCTTTAATGGCCACCCTCAATCCACATGTGGTTTTTTTAAGTTCTGTAGCCCTATTTTTTATCCTTTTGAACATCTGCATGTTTAGGTTGGTGTTTTCTGAGGAATCAACAGATGGGTAAGTCTTACTTTACTTGAGAGGAAAGAGCTGATGGTTATTCCTCAAGTATTACTTTCCTTTTACTAAGAACATGGGCTACAGATGGAAAACCTGGTTGCTCTCAGCCTCAGATCTGCAGGCTGGTCTGGAACGAGTACTGCTTCAGGAGTGAATATTGATGAGTTACACATAAAGTTTCACCTTACTGCAAGCAGTTGTGATGAAATTTCCTGAAGAACTGGGTTCTAAGGAATGGCAGCCTTAAATATCTGTATGTGGCACTGACTCTCTAAGAAGGGAGCAAGTTGCTGTCTTTGAGTTAGGTCAGGAATAGAATGTGACTTGTGAGGTTAATACAGAGAGGCAAAAGGGTTAACAAATAGATGGTTCTGGAAAAAGGAGTGGAGAATTACAATACTGAAGGGGAAGCAGTGCTTAGGACAACGTCAGAGCTCTGGCAGAAGTGGCTGACACTGGTAAAATACTTGTGGAGGGAGGGAGAGAAGGATAGCTCTGAGGATGGATATGTCTGCCCAAATTCAGAGGGTCAGCAGAGAAGCAAGGTTGATGCTGGGAAAAAAAGGAGCAGGGAAAAATTCTAGAATGGCTTGCCTCTTGGAAGGAAAAGATAGGATGGAGGGAAACATACAAAAGTATAACACTTTGTCTTTTCAGTGTCATCTTTCCCCATCAGTAAACGAAGGTGCAGCTATGTTAAAAGACTTTAAAGCCTGCCTGGAATGTGAGAAACCACTCCAGAAAGAAAAAGGGCTTAAGCAGCTTCATTTCCAAACAAAAGCAGGTTTTTTCTTTACACCCAGGTGCTGCTAATTCTTTGTTGTAGATGTGCTTAAAATAGCTGTGGTTTATGGCCAGATGTAACACTATATATTATATTATCTATGGGATTTGCTTGTGGTTAGCAAAGAGCTGTGGGATCTGAGCAATCCTGGTCTAGATATTTTCTTGGATTTGGATGACAGAAGAGATGCTAACTGGTAATGTAAGTGCTGTTAAAGACTAACATAAAACACTGCCTGTAACGCTGTTAAATCATAAAGTCACAGAATGGTTTGGAGTGGAAGGGACCTTAAACATAATCTCCTTCCAGCCCCCTTGCCATGGGCAGGGACACCTTCCACTATGCCAGGCTCCTTAGAGCCCTATCCAGCCTGGCCTTGGACACTTCCAGGGATGAGAGTTGCTCTGAGGCTGCTCTCAGCTATGCCTCTTGGCTGCTGTGAGGAAAATAAGGATAGATATAGCCAAACCACTAAAAGATGTGGCTTTTTATTTGTTGTAACCGTGCAGAATATGGGCATTTGTACTGGGACACAGCCTGTTACAATCTTAAGAAAACAAGTGCTTGACTAAAGGGAAGGGTGTAGCAGTGAAGTCCTGAGGAAGGCTGTATCTGGTTATCTACAAGGTAATTTTGCCAGAAGAAAAATTTTTAGACTTATTTTGGAAAACTGGAGCATACCTGCTTCAGGAATGGAGGGAGTCTCAAGCTAGCTGCGTGGTCAGCTCTGTGAGAAGAAGGGGTACCAAGGCAGAGAAAGCCTGGTTTTCCAAAGGGATAGAGTTTATTGCTGTGAAATGTCTTCCTCCTTTACAATGGAGCTGGGAAAGTCATCTGTGGTACAGCATGTCATTTTGCAGCAGCCCTGGCACATGAGCACCATAATTGAGTAAAGGGAAAAAATTACAGTGGGCCCATGAAGAAGTAGGGAAAGGCTGTGGGAAGCAGCTGGCTACATTGGAAAGAGGGAGGGCTGGAATAAACTTTGTCCTCTTGTACACTTCAAAAACTTAAATCCCTATGTTTCAGCAATTGCCAGTCTTACTCATAGAGGGTGCAGAGATGTGTTTGCAGAAGGGGAGGGTGTCATTACCTGCAGGGTGACTTCCAAAAGAGCTCCTAAAGGAATTGCTCCAGTCAGAAAGAAAAACCTGGATTTATTTGACAGGCTCTCTAAGTCATGACTATACTTCTCCCTCTCCACCCACCAAGAAAAAAGAATAGCAAGTGCTTGCAGACAGTTTTTTAGAAACTGCCTGTACCTTTCCACTATTTTTCTTCAGATGAATCTCCAAGCCCAAGCAAGCCTTGCAGAAGCTGGGCTCAGAGCAATTGTCCTGGGGGGTGGGGGGGAGGAAAGCAGTGGGGCTTAAAATCCCAGTGGTAAGTGTGAGTCAGATGCTGTTTCCATGGGGGATGTGCAGTGAAAGTCAGGCTGAGCCCTGCCCTGTTCTCTGCAGGCACTTGCAAGCCTGTGCAGGGAGCTGCCCAGCCAGCCTCCATCTGCAGGCAGTGATTAACACACTGCCCAGGCTCCCTGTGGCTGCTCCAGCATCTCTTTCCTCCTGAGCTGCCTGAGAGGGACCTGGGAGTCCCAAGAGGGATGTCCCAGGGGACCAGTGCCTGCTGTCCCTGGGTGAGAGATGCTGTTCCAGCTGCAGAGTGCAAGCACAGCCCTGGCTGGGGTTTGCTGGGTTTCTATGTTTAGGGGGTGGTTTATGCTCATGGCCACTGTATAATTAGGATTATAAAATAGCTACCTCTTCAGTTTCTGCCTCTTGGCAGCTTTCAGAAAATGACCTAATTTGAACTGCCAGCAGTGAGGACCTTGAACCCTATCAAAAGTCGCTTTTAACAGAACCTAGAACCTCTAGACATTTCCCAGGCTCGGCTGGCAGTGACAAAAATAGTTAAGTGAGATTTTTCCACTGCTGGACACGGGCTCCCACAAAATGAATCCACAAGGCAGCCATTCATGGCATGCTGAATGCCTCCTCTTCTCTCACTGCTGACTTCAGGATCAATAGGAATTCAGGCTGGGGCTGAGAACTGACCTTTTATGCCTTGTTCTAATGCTGGCCTTTAGTCCTTGCCTTGCTGTGCTGTGCTCCTGCTCTGCCCCAGCAGCACCACTGCTCCTTTTGCAACACCAGCAGGGCAGGTCCTGCTGGTTGAAAGGAGCTGGCATCTGCAGCTGCTGCTCCGTGGCTGTGTGTGAGGACAGAGCAGGGTGGAGGAGAGCTGGGGGAGCTGCACCACAGGACAGGTTTTTCAGCTTTGGGCTGGCTGTGCCTCCAGCTTACGCCAGCATCGCCTCTGCTTGTGGAGAGCTGGGGGAGCCCTTTCCAGACCCACAGGCTCACCTCAGCTGCAGGTCTGCAATTAAAGGGAGCAGCTTTAAATATCCTGGCAGTGGAGATGCAGGGCGGAGCGAGTTCTCAGCAGGGACTGCAATGGCCATAGCTCGGGTGATGTCCCACCATCAGCAGCAGAGGCAGAGGAGAGGTGGGGCCAGTGTTCAGCAAGCCATGATTCATGGCTTGGGCCACTTGCACAGTATGAGTGCAAGCAGATGGGGAAGGTTGGGGTGGGTGTTTAAAAAAGTTCCTCTTCTTTTGTGGGATTAGCCACTCCTTTGCAGCTCTCTGTGACTTTATTCTGCATGGGGGTGAATGCAGAAAAATCAGGGGTGCCATGGGTCTGTCACTGTTTTTGGTGCAAGCCACAAAGCTGTGCCATGCCATGGAGTGGGGGGCCTGCTCCACAGGTGGGAATGGCTTTATTTGCAGTGTGAGTTCGAGGGGCAGCTGCTTATCCTGATTTTTAATACCAGGGGACTGTGTCCTTGCAGGGTGGCTGCTTTGTAGCAGGGGCCATTCTGATCCATACACTCTCAATCATTAACATCACTGGACCACCAAGTAAAGAAAATTTTTTCCTCCTATTTTCCTTCTTTTTAAATTTTTCTTGGAAGAGCTATAAACCTTTTAGGTGAGACACAGAAAGGGACTTTTTCACCTCATGCACATTCTGTGGCTGCAGCCTTTGTCCTCAGCACTGAGCTGAAGGTTTGTGCATGGTGTGCTCACCAAAAGTGCTCCAGTAAAGAAACCAGGGTGATAAATATGGTGTAAATAGATGGAAGAGGGAAGGCTGAGTCAAGTCACCCCCTCCTGATTGTGCAGATCATGTTTTAATGGCAAGTGTGTGAGGTGAATGAGAGGCCTTTCCTCCTGTTCACAGCAGGGTCACTGTGAAGTCAGAGCAGGTTACTCAGGGCTGCACCTGACCCCATCTTAAAAACCACCAAGGATGGAAAGTGCCCAATCTCCTGGTCCCTTGCTGGGCTGGCATCCTGACTAGTAAGTTTCTCCTGGTGGGTTTGAACTTCTCTGGTTTCACCCTATGCCTGTTCTCTCACCATTGCTCTTTTTGGTTGTCTCCCCGCAGCTGCCATGAGCTCCCTCCCAGCCAAACCCCCTCCTTTCCAGGCTGGACAAGCCCTGTAGCCTGACCATGTTAGTGCAGCCCAGGCTGTCATCATTGCATGGTGGCCCATTAGTAGCCAAGGTCAGCAGAACTTTCTCAGTGGAAAACAAAGTGCAGTTCCTTTGATGTTTTATGGCTTGGTGAAGGAGAGTGTGTCCTCTTCCAGGACTTAATTGTGGAAAAAGAAACAAAACTGAAGGTAAAAACCTTCAGGGTTTCCAGTGAGCACATCCCTTCCCAGAACTGCTCCCTGCTGTTGGCACCTCCTCCTTTGGGGCTCCTGGCAAAGCTCCCATCTCACTCCTGGGGAAGATTTCTGTTAAATAGTGTAGGTTTTCCTTCTGTAAGTGATTGGACTCTATTATTAGCACCTTCTAGTTTCCAGAGCTCAAGTGTCTGGCCTAAGACTTTCTCTACTGCCTTCCTCAAGGTGAGTGGAGGATTTTTTTTTTGTTAGTTCTGGAAGAATCTTTGTTAGTTGCTAAAAATTATTTAAGAGAAAAATGGTGTTTTTCCTTGACCTAAAAAAAAAAATTAAATCATCATCCATTTAACTTGAAGCTCAGCCTCTGTTTTGGAAGCAGTGCCTGAGGGTTGTGGATGGTTTCTGCCTTTTGTTAGAGAGGTGCTTGTGGCTTTTTAGAAAGGAAAAGTCATGGAAGTGTGAGCTTCTGGGAGACACCTTCATCCATAGATCCTGATAGACCAGGAGAGGATGTCACTAGAATACCTGGGCACCTAAGCTTGTCCTTGGGACTAGCTCACACTCAGCCCCCAGGCCCCTGGGATCTGCAGATTGTCATCAGGCTCTGCCTGGGAACAGGAGCTGTTCCCTAATGCAAAACAAATTTCCTGAGCCTGGCCAGAGCTGAGTGGCTCTTGCCTCAGGCTTGCCCTCAGGAGGAGGTGCCCTCACCTGCCTCCCTGGGAAGGTCTCCCTGTGTAGGAAGGTGCTTCCTTGATGCTTATGGACAGCTACAGACTTGTCTGGAGGATGGCATGTGGTGTAGGCACTCCAGAGGCAAATTTTCTCAAGGGCATGGCAGGAGGAAGAGCATTTTATAGAGCAGATTCCCCCTGGAGCCCCCTGTCTGCCCAGGGAATGCATCCCCCTCACCCATCTCTCTAGCTGAGCACCCAAATTCTCCATGAGCAATCAGTGGAGGAGACCAGGCTTTTTTTCCTTTTTCACAAGGCTCTGGCCCACCCAGGTGCCCTGCACACCTCTGCTATCAGCTTTGTGTGGAGGAGCACAAACACTTCTGGAAGGACACTGTGATCAGCTACAACCTGGAAGTACCAGAGCTGCCACAGCCCTGAGCAGCCAGCCTAGTGACACATACCCTAAAGTGCCTGGAAACAGCTCCCTGCCCCAGGACAAACACCCTGTGGATTTGCTGGTTTCATTTGGATTCATCCATTTTTCCCTCTGCCATCCCCAGGCTGGTGAAACACAAACAGAATGGATGTAGCAAGATTTAAAGCAGTGATTTGTCTTTAGGGGGAGTGTGGGAACACGAGGTTGCAAGTGAAGAAAGCATAGAAGACAATCCTGGTCCATCACTAACCTGTCTTTACCTCCTGCAGCTGTCCCAACCCCTCCTGGCTGGGAGGCACCTGGTGCCCAGGCATTGCCCCAGACCAGGGTGCCTCTTTCTGGGGTTTTTGGAGCTAAGCCATCAAAGAATAGGGGCTTTGGGGATCCTTACTGGCATCTCAAGTGCTCAGCTCTCCATCTCAGAGGCTCCTTACCAGGAAAGTCTTAGGGGACCTTCTAGATAAGCCTGGGAGTTTCTCTGTACTCAGCCCTCCTGCTTGTGTGGTTCATATCAGTTCTCTCAGCTTGATACCAAACATTCCACAGCAGCTTCCCAGAGGGGTAAAACTCCTGTTGTTTTTCAACAGGAAAATGTAAAATCTCGTGCTAACCAGTGCCCTCTTTCTTTATGCCAGTCTCTTGAGCTACCAAGCAGTGACAGGAGCCATCCCAAAAATCCTGGGAGAGAACCTCAGCCACTGTAACCCAAAGAGAATGAGTAGGGGCTGAGGGCACCACATTGTCCTTCCACTCCCTCTCCCCTTTCTGGCACCATTTTAAAATACAGCAATACATCATTGCCCGTATTTGCTAGGAGCAGCATGGAAAGCTTCCCTCAGGTGTGCTGGGACTGGAGCAGGATGTGCTGGGAACAAGGTGGGACGAAGGGGAAAAGAAGCTGAAGACAGGGGCTTGGAAAGTAAGGGAAGAGAGAAAATAGGAGAGGGTCAGTGCTAGAAACAGAGCAGGGAAGGCAAATGCAGAGCACAGATAAGAGGATAAAAGTGGGGGGAAACAGCAAGTTCTGGGAGTAACAGGAACAGGTAATATTTGGGAGAAAATGTAATGGCTTGGGCATACAGGAGGTCAAACAAAGTGTAAAATATACAAAGGGCTCCTCCAGCTTGAAATGCTGGTGCCACATCAGGGTCTAGCAAGTGCATCTTTCGTTTGCATGATGAAATCAAAGACTCCAACCTGCTGATAGTCAATACGTGGCAGCACAAGCCCCCACCACAGGCTAGCTATTTCCAATTATTGAAAAACAGAAAAGCAAAAAACCCCTAATCAAAACCCAAACAAAAGCACCAGTAAGCCCCAGAGAGAAGCAGAGCACAAGTGAGATTAAGACTGCAGTCTCAGGTGATGCTGGCATGAAGAGGAATGTGCATTACAATGAAGATCTGCAAGATCTGTGTTTCCCTTCTGGCAGGATCTTGGAGCTCTAGGAAACAAATCTAGGAATTCAAGGAAAATATAAAACAGTTTTGTATCTTTGTGTGAAGGTACATTGATGTTTTCCTGCTTCAAGCCCAAAGTGATGTGAGGCAAGTCAGAGGTTCTTGAGCTAAAAATAGTCTTTACTTACCAGATCAAATGTGCATAGGGACAAAAGAGGCTGAATAATACAAAGAAAGAGTTGTACCTTCCAAACAGTTGTACCTTCCTTATTTTTGAATTATTGACTAATTTTCTGCATTTTTTGGAAGTGAAACATTTACACTTTTCAAAATGCTGTTTTACTCTCTAAAAATGGCTGTGTTAGACTTTTCTGTCACTGCCAGCTCCATGGAAAATCTCTGAGTTGAGTTTTGTTTGCTGCCTGCCAGCTCTGTTCCAAGCAGGATATTTTCCATTTTGCATGCAACTGCCAGTAAAAAAAGTCACAGAGAATTCCACGCGTGCCTCTGCACCTCTCCAGATAAGAGCTCCTTTTTATGTTAGTGCAACTATGTTGTAGCTAATTTTGTGCAAATACCTTTGAGGCCAAAGGTGCTCCTGAACCAGAAGCTTAATTTAGTCAATGCTGCGCAGGCTCAAGAGTTTCTCACTCATTTTCCCCTGGTTAGGTTTGGTCTTGCAGATCCAAGAAGTTAAACAAACAATTCTTATTTTAGTATTTTATTCAGCAGCATCACATTTATACAGTCACTTCTCAGAGCAGAATAGGGAATTCCCTCTTTTCTTCCTCTTCCTCCTCCTCCTATTTTTTTTTTCCTGTGCTTACAGTCCCTGAACCAGGACAGGAGGGAGGGTGTTGGTCCAGCACTTAATTGAACAAGTTTTGCCCATGGGAGGAGTCCTGCCACCAGCCTGGAACCTGCTCAGGCTCCAGAGCAAACACTGCTGAAAACAGCTTTCACTAAAGCCAAGCCTGCTGAAAACGTCAGTGCCAAAACCAGCAAAAAGATTCTTTAAATCCCTGTAGGACTTGGCAACATCCCTCCAGCCTGGAGGCAGAACCTCTGTGCTCTGTGTTTCCACAGACACAATCACCTTCTTCTGCACAT
Organism: Tychaedon coryphoeus; assembly: GCA_013398595.1. Lineage (NCBI taxonomy): Eukaryota > Metazoa > Chordata > Aves > Passeriformes > Muscicapidae > Tychaedon > Tychaedon coryphoeus. The sequence goes on along the minus strand of WBND01000230.1, from coordinate 898,572 downwards.
GCCAGAGGTGCTGCTGGAGACCCTCTGGCTCACAGCAGCCAAGCAGAGGAACGATGTCACTGGAGTCTGCACCCACACCTGCACAGAATCCCGGGATGGGTCAGGCTGAAGGGACCACAGAGGGTCACTGGTGCCACCTCCCTGCTCCAGCAGGGCCATCCCAGAGCACAGGGCACAGGATTGTGTCCAGAAGGACACAAGGAACTGTCAGAGAGGAACTAAACCCATTCTTGCATTCCTAATTTGTACTTTCTATGACCAGATACATGCTGCCCACTTTACCCCCACTTTTCCACCTTTACCCAACTGCTTCTTAGTCACAGCAGAGATAGAGAGATACATATTCCTTCAATTACTCACTCTCCCCCAAAGGAGAGGCTCTCCCGTGGGAGCAGCTCAGCACGGCAGGGCAAGTCTCACCTATAGGGAGGCAGGGAGATGGGGATTCCCTTTCCATTTCCTCCCTTCCCGCAGACAGAGTTTGAAACAGTGTTTATAATCAGTGGAATGACTCAGGAAAGCAACTCTGGCAGGGTGGGGAGCCTAATTTGGAAAAAAAAAAAAGGCAATGACTTTTGCTTTATGATACATTGGCTGATATTCAGCTATCAGTACACAAAGGGCTCTTGTTCCTGAGCCATTAGCTAAATGAATCAGCAGAGATTTCCAGCAGGGTTTCTCCTGAGTCCCATCTCCTGTTCTGCACAGGCTGGGAGGGCACGTATCCCTCTGCCACTGCAGGGACAAACAGGACACAAACAGGAAGGTGCCTTTTCAAAATGTGAGGTTACTGTAAAAATAAATCATGACTCTTCTCCGGACAACAGCACACACAAATTATGGGAAATATTTTCAGCTTTTACCATTGCAAAGGGAGCGAATGTAAACAGCCCAGCTGGCACAGCAGGCTGACACCGGGTGTGGGATGGCTCACAGCCCTGCAGCTCCAAGGTTTCCACAGCATTCCCAGTGTTCCCAGTGCTGTGGTGAGGAGAGGACAACCCCCTGTGCTCCCCAGGGCTCTGCTCCAACCAGCCCAGCACGCCCACACCAGAGCAGGGCACCCAGACTCAGGGAGGGGATCCCCCTGTGAGGGTCTCCAAATAACCTTAATTTCAGTTCCTCCATTCCCAACAGAAGCTGAAGGATGCAGCTGTCCAGAAGTCATTGGAGCACCTTCCCTATGGAGACAGGCTGGTAAAGCTGGGGCTGCTCAGCCTGGAGAAGGGAAGGTTGGTGTGTGGACACCTCACAGAACCTTCCAGTAGCTGATGGGTCTACAGGGAAGCCGGAGGGGGAATTTTCATCAGAACTGTAGTGCCAGAACAAGGGGGAATGGCTTCACACTGACACAGAGTAGGTTTAGATGGGGTATCAAGACAAAATTGCTCCCTGTGAGGATGGTGAGGCCCTGGCACAGGTTACCCAGAGAAGCTGTGGCTGCCCCATCCCTGAAGTGTTCCAGGCCAGGCTGGATGGGGCTTGGAGAAACCTGGACTAGTGGATGGTGTCCCTGCCCATGGCAGGGGGTTGGAACAAGCTGATCTCAAAGATCCCTTCTGACACAAGCTCTTCCATGTTTCTGTGATTCTAAGACTCCCAAGGCACCAGGAAGGTTTTGGGCACGTTCTGGAGCCTTGTGTGCTGCAAGGAAGAGGCTGTGCCCAAGTCCCCGGGGAGGCTGGGGGGATTGACACAGGAACACACAGGTCTGCCTTTCCCACTCCCAAAAAGCAAAAAAGAAAACACAAAACTTCCCAAAGCAGCTGGGTTGAGAAGAAGTAGCCATGTCACTTCCCTGCTAAAGGTAAGTGAGAAAGGCAAGGATGCAATCTTCCCACAGAAGAAAGGAGATTGGTTCTCCCTCCCAAAAACTATGGAGAGGCTTTTATCTGTCACAGCAAGGTTCCCTCTCTGTCCCACTACCAGAGGGTGAGATGGACCCAAGAGGCATTTGCTCCAAATGCCTGAAAACAATCAAGGGACAAACTTCTCCACCTTGTTTAAAGTACTGTAAAAATCTAGTGAGTACAGAGGGCACAGGAAATATCCCAAGAGGATGGTTTCTATCCTGTATGTAACTGGAACTTTTAAACTCCTGGCTATTTGCAGCTGCCTTTCTGTAAAATCAAACACCTCTCAGCAGTTCTTTTCTCTAGCATCAGCCCTGAGGAGACAGCTATGACCGCCCTGGGCTCTGAAAAGCTGTTGCCTTAATGTTCAAAATTTGCCAACCCCTTTTTCTGATGGATCAGCCAGACCTGGGATGTGGGACACACAAGATGAAGGAATGTGTCCCTGAAGTTGGTGTGATGACTGAGCCATGCAGGCTCACCTGGCAGATGGAATCTGTGCTGAAGGTGTGATTATCATTAAGCTAAATGAGATTTTACAGGTGTTTCCATGCTCAGCACTTACCTATGAAGATGGAGAGCACTGGCAGGTGATTGATTTGGGCTTGTTTTGTGTTGTGGGGGCTTTAATTTTTAGCACCGCTGCATGAAGGGAAATCAATATTTACCACCCAGCAACAGATGATTGTCTCATCTGATTTGTAGCAATCTTTATAATAAATGCAAAAAAATTATTCCTGCTGTTGAACTGAATTATGCTGATACTTTCTAATGTATCCCACCTCACAGAAACTAAGAGGCCTGTAAGAAAAGGTTTCTCTTGTTTACTGAAACTGAAGAGAGTTCATGTACTCTCATCACATAAAACAGGAGTTGTTTGTAGAAAATACAAGAAAAAATTGTCTTTTTGCTGGCCAAGGCACACAGGAAAAGGTTAATATACCAAATTTACCTGCTTACACATCAGCTCTTTAGAAGTAGCAGAAGTTTAAAAATTAATTATGCTAAAATATGCAAATAGAGCATAGACACGCACGTATGTGCACTGTCAGCTGAACAGCCACACTTTGGGCAACTGGACAAAATCTTACTGTGCTTTTCTTCTGTGAAAGTAAGTTTGTGACAATACCCTCACTCCCATTTCCAGTCTTACAGCCATGGTACTGCATGAGTCCCATAGAAATTCATCCACAATCTGCCTTGTCAACTCGAAAAAATCCCAGCAACACTTGATAACACACACAGCTTTCTCTATTTGCACCAAGTCTGACTCACTTCAAAATCCTGACTGCTTGGCACTTACAGCTCAAATGACAATACAGAGGCAAAACAATTCTCCACTCTTCAAAGGAGGTGCCAGTCAGGCAGCCATGGAATTTGGAATTTTGATCCTGCCCACCCTAACAAAATGAGCCTTCTTAGACTTAACATGAAAAGGGAATAGCTAATTAAAGCACCCACAGTGTCTTGTTCAACACACACCTAATTCCACTACAAATTGCAGCAGGCAGAGCAGCATGAAGAGCCTGGAATGCTGGGATTCCAAGATACCAGTGCAGCACGGATTGCAGGTGCAATAGGGAGGACCACATGAGGATGGAAGGCTCTTCACCTTGATGGGACACCTGCCACTTGGCCAAGGCCTATCACTGCTTCTGCCAGAGGCAATGCTGGGAAAAAAAAATCCTGCCTATGGTTAATCCTGGTTTGGCTCCAAAGCCAGCAGGAGCACAAAGAGGATTAATCTGGCCATCTATGGTACCCACAGGTACCCACCCTCTCCTCCTCTTTCTGACAGGAAAGAAATCTCAATTCAAAACTCCAAGCCAAATTGAACCTGGCAAGTTTAACATACAAGCACTGAAATAAAATCAGACCATTCTCAGAAAAGTTTATGTTTTACCCAAAAGCTTAAACACAAAGGATTGGCCATTTCAAAAATTTCACTGTGCCCATTCCCTAAACCATTTAAGACTGCAGCACATTAAACTCAGTGCTCAATGTCACATTTGGATTGGGAATGCTGTAGGCACATGATGAGAGCTGGGGTGGGGACTCTGTCATCAGACCACATCCCAAAAGCCTGAAAATCTGCATTTCTCAAAAAGCACACTAAATTATTTTCTTCTCCATTTCATCAGAAGGAACAGGTAGAGCTGAACAAGCTGGCATTCTGTTGGTTTTGTCCTCTTCCAAACCTGGAAGGGGTGGTTTGGAATCCAAGCAGATTCCCAGCCAGCTCTCACTATGATGAATTTTGCAGTCATCACTACGAACAGCTTTCAGAGTGACTTGTAATTGCAATGAAAACTCCTATTCACACCTCTTGGAAATATTGGTTTAGGCTGTTCAGCTGAGGATGAGTGAAACTAGTGTGAACTAATGCACATTCCCAACCATTCTCATCTTATTACAGGCAAGAATTAACTTATGCTGTAGGAAAAGGAAATTCTGGAACAGCCATACAAAACTGTAGTCTCAAAATCTGTCCCTGTCTATACGGCTTAGTTCTTCAGCAGTGTTCAGCTACTGCCAGACATAAACCAGTATTTTATAGGAGGAAGAAAAAGGACAGGAACTGCAATGTCCAGCTCCTGCCAGACACTGCATGGCCAGACTGCAGAGAACTGCAACACAAGACCTAACTATGGTTAGGTAATGCCTAACTGCACAAGGTACAGGAGGGGCACCCACATTACAGTAAATATAAGAATGATTTGGGCACTGTCTGTGTCTAAAAGCCAGTGGAAAGACTCAAACACAGGAAGCAACAAAGGAAAAACATGTCCCTCTTCCTACAGCACAATGGTCCTTCCTCACAAGAACACAGCCTGACATCCATATCAGCCACTCATAGTATACATCCTACACATCCAGACGGTTACAGCTCCTCTGGGAAGCACAATTCCTGGGCACTGCAGCTCTCAGAGTGAACTGTCTTTTCACTGGAATCCTCTGCTCCTCACTGATTTTAGACACACATTTCATCTCTTTCCCAGGCAAAGCAGGAGCTGAGATGATCAAACCAAGTTCAAAAAGATCGATTCAAATGGGATGCTAAAGCAATTAATAATAGACAGGGATCTGGTTACACTGCCAGCATTTATAGTTATAGTCTTGCTGCTGTTTATTGCTATAGTTTTACAATGAAAATAATTTTTTTAGAAGTAATTCAAGGCTAGAAAACACCAAATTACTGCTGGACTTCCAGTGACACTTCTTTTGCTGTCTGGAGTCCCTGAAATCAGGTGTAGCTGCTGGAGTTTCTCCTCCTGCTTTGCATGTCTTATTCCTCCTGGCTTCTCCTCCCGTGCATTCCAGGACAGCAGCCAGAACTTCTGACACTTGCATGATCTGGAATTTTCACACTCATGGGATTCTGGTTCCTGTATCAGCTCTTTCCTGTCTGAGGGCTGATCAAGATTAGAATTAGTTAAGAAAGATAAACCAGGA
>WBND01000230.1:852932-893123 GCA_013398595.1 Tychaedon coryphoeus | reverse complement strand
CCCTGCTTCTTTCTTCAGCAAGAAAATAATCATGGCAACAAGAAAAAAATATAACCAAAAAAGAAATTAAAAAGTGCATCTGTTGCAAATAATATTATTCTTATCTCTTTTTGACTCTTCTTATTTTGCAGAGTTTAAAACAACAATTTTTCCTCTTCCTTTTTTTTTCTCAGATTGAAGCATCAGTCATTGGTTTCTTCTTTAGTTTCTGCAAAAAAACCCAAACAGATTCATAAGAAAATGTGACACAAAATACCTTGAATTTTTCAAATGTTTTATATCCCAATATTAGATACACACTCCCCACACAGACACCCTTCCAAAGAATATTTATGGCATATGACACCTTTCAACAATTCTAGAGTAAGGTAATTCTATTTCCAAGATAAAAGCCTGAGAACCCAAACAGAAAACCCTCCCCTCTCCCTTCCTGGTGAAGTTCTGCCTTGAAGAGGTGTTTATACCTCTGGAAGTCTTAGAAATAATCAGTTCTGTGTAGCCATACAGCTCACAACAGATGATGTCTGAAGAAACACAGAACTTAGCCATCTATTTTACTGACCTCTCTGTCCCCATTTCCAAAAACAGATGGATCTAAGAACTAGGTACAGGATCATGGGATCTGTCTTGGGCAGCAGCTCACAAAAAAAATAATGTCACAGTTTTCATCCTGCATTCAGGGGAGTTACTGCTGTCTTGGAACTCTTTACCTCCCCCCTTTCTTCTCCAAGAAAACAATCAGCTGGTTACCAACAACAGTTTCTCCTTCCTTGCTACCGCTCTCTACATCCTCTTTTTCAGTGGGTGATGCCAACTCTGGCTCTGTTTGGTAGCTCTGGCAGGAACTTTGCTCTGGTGGTGTCACTTCCTTTTTTTTTCCAGTCTGTGGCATAGATTCCAGTATTGTTCCATTGGGCACTTGAAGGAGATATGGCTCTGTGAAGTACTGCCCTCCAGCCATGCTAGAAAAAGGCATTTGGGAGTGCAATTGATAGGAGAAAGGAGGTCCCTGCACGTAGAAATCACTCCAGGGCACAGCTGGATAGGCAGGGATCTCTGCTGAGGGAAAAGCCACCAAGAAAAGAAGAATAATGAAAATAATGGAAGCATGTCTACGCACAAGATGTGTGTGCTGTGCTTTGCTCAGGGCAAACATAGCACCGCAGTGCAGCAGACACCACATACACATCAAGGATCACTTAGCTCTTTACACTGCAGTGTATTTAACCAAAACATGGTTCTTAGGAAGAAAAGCTTGGGAAGTTCATAGCATTGTTATGATCTAAAAAAAAAAAAATCCATGCCACTCAGCACTGATCCTGAGTGTATGTAATGATAGTAGAGACAACCCCCAGGTGTTTTTTTTTTTCTATTCCCATTTCCCAAGTTAGGTCTGCCAGGCATAAGATGGATGCTTGATCTTCACTTTCATTTATAAAAGCTGTAAACCAGGAATATTTTGTTAATTAATATCCACAATTCAACTAGGCTGCTCACTTGCTGATGTAAGACTCACAGGTGTGTCTGCACTGATACACTGGTTTCCAGCCCAGCACTTTAGGAATCCTGGAACCTTTTCAGGAAGAAATTCCTCCCTTGTGAGGGTAGTAAGGCACTGGAATTCAGAGGAGTTGTGGCTGCCCCATCCCTTGAAGTATTCAAGGCCAGCTGGATAGGGCTCTGAGGAACCTGGTCTAATTAAAGGTTGTCTCTGTCCATAGCAGAGGGCTGGAACTGGATGAGCTTTAAGGTCCCTTCCAAACCAAGCCATTCCAGGATTCTATGATTCTGTGAACTTGGTCATCCCCACTGCATAACAGAAAAGCCATTCACTGCTGATTGTGCTCCGGACAGAAGCAGGGAGTAAGAGAATATCAACTCTGCCTCTGCTCCTTCAACAACCTTCCAACCCCACCAGCTTGCACCTTTACACACCCCTTGATGCTCATACAACACGTCCCAAGGAATGGAACACACACTTGTGCATCAAGATAGAAAAACATTTAATTTGATGCAATCTAGGGCACAGTCCTCTCATTATTTTTGGCACTTCAGACTGAAAAACCACAGAAAATAATAATTATGCCTTGGAACTAGAGCAGTGAGTGGGGCCAAGTGTGTTAGATAGCACGGGTGCTGCCAACCTGTCCTGCACAATGTCAGCTGTGAAGAGTGGGGACAGGAGCCAGCTTGTAGCCTGATGTGAGTCAGACTGAGTCAGACTTCCCTCCCTGACAAGGTCCACAGAACTGGTACAAAAACAACAGCAGCAGCATGTGTGGGCTAAACCTCTTTGTTCTCTCATGTCACAGGACAAGACATGGAGCTTTTGGAGCGTGACCTTAATTTAACAAACCTGTCAGTCCAAATGAATTAACTACAACAGTTTGTAATTTGATTATACTTGGACTTGAATAACTTCAAAATACAAAGCCCAGACCCAAAACAAAGAGATCAACAATGTAATTTTTTACCTAGGGTTTTTTTGTTTTGGTTTGGTTTTGTTTTCGGTTTTTTTTTCCCCCCCCACCCCCCAGAAAATTATGCTGGTGTGCCTTCATCTCAGTGCTGCTGAAAATTCAAGTCAGAGGAAGAATCTATGTCCATACTTTGCTGGCTCCTGTCTCTCTTCTTTTGCACTACCCTAAGATACACAACATGATTTCAAACTGGTTTCTGCAGAATCCAAACAGTGAGGAGGTTCTTTTTTCCTCACTATCTCCAACTAAACCATCTGCTGTGGCACCTTTTCCACTTTGCACCCTTGACTCCCACCACATGCAACAAAGGGGTATTTGTGTACACAAGACTTCTGAAAAAGGCAAGTTACTCCTCCAGTCCAGACAAAACCTCTGCACTATCTGACACATTCACATTTAATGCTCTTCCTGACATGCGCAGTTTGGGTAGTAACTTTTGATTCAAATGAATGGGTCACTCAGCACTTCTAAAAAAACAAGCATACAAGCAAATTAAGTGAAAAAAAGATGGGCACATCTATAGATCTGTGTAGGTATGTGGATGTCCCTTCTTTCTGTCACAGTCATCAGTGAACCCACTGATCATGCCACATGTTTCAGGGTATTATTTAGTTACTGCAGAGGAGCAGGATGCCAAAATATTTCAGAAATTTACCTGAATTGCCATTTGGCTGCTGTGGCATGAGTGGTCCCCCCATGTGGTTTTGTACATAGTCCTGTGTGGCTCCATAGGTTATGGCTCCACTGTTGCCAGGTAAGTCAGGGAAAGCTGGATGGGACTCCAGGGGTGTTGGAGGAGGAAGGGGGTCACTGGAGAACATATTGCTGGCCAGGTGACCTTGGTGACAGAACTGGGAGAGCTGACAGACTCCCCCCTGGCTGCTGTACTGACAGTAGGTGGCCTCCAGGTTGTCTGCAGGCTCCAGCTGCTCGGGGTAAGGGCAGGAAACCTGGCCAGGTGACCTTGGTGACAGAACTGGGAGAGCTGACAGACTCCCCCCTGGCTGCTGTACTGACAGTAGGTGGCCTCCAGGTTGTCTGCAGGCTCCAGCTGCTCGGGGTAAGGGCAGGAAACAGGTGAACTGAAGCTGCAGAGAGCAAGGAGAGAGGCAATCCAGAGATTAAAGGAGGTTCAACAGCTACACCAACCTGTCCAATTAACAACTGTTTTATTGCCAAGCCTTCCTCCCAAATGCCGGGCACAGGACAAGGGCAACAAAAGCCAAAGTGCTTCCACAGCAAGCTGCTTGGACAATTTGTATTAGTGGGGATTATCTTTCCACTCTTCAAAGCATGCCCCAAAGCGTGGAGCAGTCTCACTTTCACTCAACAGGAATACAATCCTGAGAGCACTCTGAGTGCAGGTAGCACCTGTCTCACAGCAAGCACTCTGTCCTATTACACACATTATACAGCTTTTCACACTCACTTTAAAGGATATTGTCACATCTGCATCTCACTTTTCATTAACGCTCCCACTTAATTCCTCATCCCCAGTCCCACATTCACCCTCCCAAAGCTTCCCCGCTTTTTTCATCTCCCTCAAAGGCACTCTCATCTGCTCCTACCCTTGATTCTGGACGCCGTAAGAGAAGGCTTCCCTGGAGCCATTTTCCTGACTGGCCAAGCTGCACTGGCTGCTGGGCGTGTCCAGCATCAGTGGAACAATGTGGCTGTACGGGTTGAAGGCCAGGCTAGCCCTGCGGATGGGAGGAGGGCTGGGAAAATTAGGGAAGCTCTCCAGGCCGCTGGAATTGAAATGCAGCTGCGGCAGCGCCTTGCTCTGAGGTTGTGCTTCACAGGGTGCCACCATTCCTGCCACCGAGGAGGCTGCGAATAAAACAGAGACTGTCACACTGTGCTGTCACACTGGAAACCTGCAGGAGCAAGCAGAGGGAATGACAAGAGCAGCAGGACAGAAAAACAAGATGCCAGTGAAAGAGTGGAGGTTAATTGATGGGAATAAAAGTAAATGAGTACCAGCACTGCTGTTGAGAAGCAAAAGGGAGTAGTAGCAAGCTCTCTGGAACACAACATGACGATTATTGGTTAAATAAAATTACCTTTGTGATTTCAGTCTCTGCATACTATCTTTATCCAGCTCTCAAGAAGGTAGTCAAATGAAGTAAAGTACTTCTTGGAAAAGAGTCAGGAACAATCCCCCAGCCATCTTCCATTTCTACTGTCCTCTGGGAGGGGTGTGCTGCACAGATCACCCTTTTGAAAAATGAATGTGCTTTGAAAGAAACAAAGCTGTGCCTTCACAAATTCACAGTATAGGCTGTTTTGAAACACATTTTCACTCCTGGTTTGGCTTCTGATGAGTCATGCCAAAAACAAAAATTAAAAAAGTAGAGATGGCAGTGGAAGATCCTTGGGCAAAAGAAGATGGGAGATGGAAAAGGAAACCAACACCTTTTGGTTGCTAGAATCTCGTTTGGTCACCTGTCTTCTCAGTCAGTCACTGCTGGAAAAGGAGAGAGGAACAGTTTCCTACAGAACAGCCTCTGCAGAAAGAGGACAATAGAGGAAATTAAAGGTCAGAATCAGGTATGCTGGTGATCCAGAGCAACAACTATACATGAAGATCAAGAAGCTTGGGCATGGTGCAAGAAAATGAGTTACTCTCTTATTGTGGCAATTAGCAAGTGGTTTCTCTCTTCACAAATGGTAGCCATCACATGTGCAGGAAGCTGCACAATTATTTCTCCAGTCTAGCAAGGCTGAACCAGCACAAGGATGAGAAAGGGAAGAGAAAACATCACCAGCTGCTCAGGTGAAGCTCTCCCACACACAGCAGAGCTTTCAGGTAAAGTCTGCAGCTGCACTTCACCCTTGCAGGCATAGAGAGTAACATCAAATGCACTCCACCAGGTGTGACTCAAAGGCCCTAAACACAAACTTGAAACATAAAGATGCCACAAGTGGCAGCCTTTAGAGAATTTTGGAATGCATGTCCTGAGACCTGATGAGGAGTTTCCACTTCAACATCTTGCAGCACTGTTTGTCAGATTCCCCAGTCTGCTGGGCAGTTTTGTGTCCCGTACTGCATCTTCCCACATTCTGCTTTTTCTAACTCTCTCAGCCATGGAAAGAAGGAATCACAATGTTTAAGTGAAAACTGGGCTCTGTCAGAAAACTGAAGCAAGATCTAGGATGGCTTCTCTAAAGCATTCACATGCCCAGGCAGTTCTCAGTGGTTTATGTTTTCTGTTTGAACACACTGTTTATCCATGCCAGGCAGCACCTCGGATGTACCTGTCACATTCCTGCGTTCTGGCTTAGCCAGAAATGAAACTGAAGACCTCTTCTGATTCTTTTAAACCCTTCTTTAGCACTGGTTCTCCTGACCATTGTGCCCCAGAATGTTCACACAAACGTTATGGAACAGCAGCCATGGGGGGCACAGGAAAAGCAATCTATATCCAGGTTCAGTAATGAGAGCTGTTCTGCAGATGGCCTGCTCTTCCTCAGGATGAACACAAGCAGTTCAGGAAATCACTTCTAAACCCACTTTCATGCCTACTAAGATTTTTTTTTTATATTTGCAATGCTTAGTGCAGATAATCTTTGTGGATCATGGCAATAGGACCCCCAGGCAATGAGAGTGTGAAACAGCACCCTCAATTTCCCAAGAGTTTCTTCAGCCTTTTCTAAAGTCATCTCTGCTTCTCTGTCCTTTCAAAGAGACACTGAAATTGTGTCTTCTAAATAAAGTCACAAATGCAGTAAGAAGAAACAATTCCCAGAGAAGTCATATCTGCTGAACCTGACATATCTACAGAAGATTCCAGAGTTTTTCCATGAAGAATTACAACCCCTGGCTTGAGATAATACTTACATTGATCAATTCTGTGGCTCTTCCTGACACTGATGTAGAGAGCGAACCTCAGAAGGCTTTCCAGTGAACATGGAAATGTAACAGTAAGATTTTTATTTCTTGTTTCCATTACTTCTGGGTTCTCAGCCCACAAGACAATCTTAGGAATTTTTGGAGAGCAATTTAATAATTTACAGCTTCAGATCTCTGAATCAGTCCTGGAACTGCACTTGACTTAACTCTAGAATGGTTATTCTGTTTCCAGTCTTCACTGGAACATCAAGGGGCATCACAAAGCCTTTGATAGACTCACCCTCATCTTGAAATTATGAGAAAATTAATTTGTTCAAAATTTGTTTGAAAGCCGGAGTCCTATAAGTGAAGTCATTGGAGCTTGTCATTTGTTTACTGTTCTTTGACAGACCATATCCAACTTCATCCAATTGCTCCCAAGATTCCCATTACAATCCCATCTTTGCCAGTGAATTTAATCACCTTGCTATTTGCTTAAGAGTTACCAGGGTGGGCTCCTGAAAGGTGTCCTCAGCAAGGCAGACACATGAAAAAAGGATTTCCTACAAAAGCACCAGTGGGGCAGAAAAATCTCCTCCCACATTTCAATCATGCTGTCTAGCAAAAGCAAAAACAAAAACAACAACAAAACATTTCTAAGATCAAAGCAAGCTCAAATTTGAAGTTTTAAGGCACAAAAGGCTCTTATGGCAAGTAGTGTGGCTACTATATCCAAATCAGAAGCCATAACTGCCAGCAAGGTTACACACATCTCAAATACAACTCATTGACACTTTTCATCAGCTTGTTTGGAGAACTCGTGAAAACATAAAAAAACCCCCACAAATCAACAGACACTATTGAGTAGAGCAAGGAAAAACAATGGAAATTGCAGCACTGAACACTCTGCAAAGGTCTCATGCACTTAAATTTTTTTCTGGTCCTGCTGAAAGTGGTTAACAAGGAAAGCACCTGAATAGCCACTCCAGCAGGTCACACTCTGGGCCCAAATGCACCACGATGCACACATCACAGAGGCTTTTGCTGAAACCATCCATGAGCTGTTTCCACAAGGGACACTACTAAGCAATTGGTTTTGCCTTGTAATTTGATAACTTTTTATATTCATCTTTTCCTCCTGTTCATGTGGATTTTATCCTATCCAGATTTTGTTTCCTTCATTTTCTGAGATATCCTAATAAAGAAAACAGGTGGTCCATGGATAACTCTATTTCTAGGCAAGCTTTTTTTTTCTGAACAAGGATGCTGAACAGATTCAAGTCACATTTGCTTTCATTTTCCTTCTGTTTCATTTTTTGCTTTCATTCTTAAAGAGAAGAAGTCTGACTTTGCAATGGTAAACAACAACAAAAAAAGTGAGTTTCATTCCCCATAGCTCTGTTATCCTGCACCTAGTAAGGCAAAACTGCAACTGGAGCCTTCCAGGTGATTGTGCCATACAGATTTCTCTTCTACAAGGACTCTCTACATGTAATACCAGTCTTTTCCCTCACAGAGGACACTTGCCCTTTTTCTTTCTTACACATTGCACCAAGAATTCAGATGGGACTTTTCTATCAGAAAGAATTGCTTATGCTTTTCACGTGGACAGCTGCATCCCAGTGTGCAGATACCCCAGAAAGAAATGGCTCAATGTAAGCAGAGGACAAGATCATGTCCCTGATTGAAACTTTACTTCTCTGACAGACATTATCTAACAGGGCAAATGGCTCCATGCTGACAGACAGCAGGTTTAGATTTGATATTGGAAGGAAGTTCTTCCCTGTGAGGCCCTGGCCCAGAGAAGCTGTGGCTGCCCCATCCCTGGAAGTGTTCCAGGCCAGGCTGGATGGGGCTCTGAGCAACCTGGGTTAGTGGAAGGTGCCCTGCCCATGGCAGCAGGGATGGAATGAGAAGATCTTTAAGGTCCCTTCCAATCCAAACCATTCATGATTTCCTGATATTCTCTTCTAACTAAATAGTGTGTCTGCAGAGGTACTTTAGGAACCAGGAAAGGTTCCTAAAGCATAGAAATCAGAGGATATTTATTAAACAAATTATTTTGCAAAACCTTGGTTTCTATGCAATACAGGGCTCAACAGACTACACCACTTTGACACTCTGAAAGCAGTGAATTACTCAAACACTTTTGCCATACTTACTCTGTTGCAAGAAGTGGAAAAACTGGAAATAACTGAATTACAGTCCTATTGGTTAAAAAGGTCATTGGATTGACTAAAAGAGCCCCTGCCTTAAGAGGATGACAGGCAAATTTAAATGACAGAAGCACTAGATTAGGTTATAAAGAAAGTATCTCACTTACTTTTAGCAACACATGAAGCATTCTAAGCTTATTGATGCAATCTTACAGCTGCTTTCCACCATACCAAAATACCTTTCAGATAAAAACACTACTAAAAAAATTTGAGTAATTCTTAGAAAATTAGTTGCAGGAACTGGCCTTAATACTGATAACTAATTACTGTTATATTTAGAATACAACGAGGGGAAAAACATAATGGCACGAAATTCCAAACAATTAATTACACTGGGAAACAGGAAAACACACTCAGCAGTACCATGTGTCAGCACATTTACTGCTTGGGATATCTGTCCCTAAGGAAGTGGTGGAGTCCTCATCACTTTGGAAATCTTTTTGTATTGTGCCAACTTGGAAACACAAACGTATCTAGGAAATGCTTTAGGGAGCACCTCTGACTCTAGGGAATGCTCTTGGACTGCACACATCAATCAACAATTAGACAAATCCTCTCTCTTTCATTGCCATCAATCTTTCAACACAGCTCGGGTAGAAAACTGGTTGAACAGCACACCCCACTGACTTAAAACTCCACTGCAGCAGTGATTAAATCCAGCCCTCAGCTTTGGAACTCAGCTACTCTCACTCCCTTAGGGTCTTGCACAAAATGGAAACCCGCCCTGCCTGGAGAAGCCAAGGAAGCCCCTTTGGATGTTTTAAGGTGTGGAGTACCTGATGGAGCCTCTATGACACCAGCAGTTCACAAGAGTGCACCTTCCTTACACAGCTCACTTGGCTCAGGCTGTAGCCAGAATGTTTCCAGATAAACCAGAATATGGGGAATGTGTATCTGTCATGGAGAATATCAGAACCAAGAATACCTTGCTGGCTTGTGCTAAGACAGAAATAAGGACTGCAAATCTGCCTACAGGATTAACATAGAGACACCACGGTGCTGGTACATAACTGGTAGAGACTCAATCAGCAGTGAGCTGCTGTACCTACAATCACAGAAAGGTTTGGAAAAGACCTAAAGGACCATCTCATTCCCTGCCATGGGCAGGGACAGCTTCCACTATCCCAGGCTGCTCAGAGCCCCATCCAGCCTGGCCATGGACATTGCCAGGGATGGGGCAGCCACAGCTTCTCTGTGCTAGTGCCACACCACCCTTGCAGGAAAGAATTTCTTCCTAATATCTAACCTAAATTTCCCCTCTTTCAGTTTGAAGCCATTCCCCCTTGTTCCACCACTACAGTTCCTGATAAAAAGTCCCTCTGCAGCTTCCCTGTAGGCCCATTCAGATGGCAGAAAGTTCCTCTGAGGTCTCCACAAAACCTTTTCTCCTTCAGGCAGAACAGCCCCAACTTTCTCAGCCTGTGGAGTGACCTGGTGTCACTTTTTGCACTGATGGCATAAGGCTCTGACATGGCTTTTCCTAAAGCATTTGGGAACCTCCCAGCTCCACCAGGTAATGCTGCAGCTGTGCAAATCACTCGTGCAAGTTGGGGTCTCACCTGAGGCAGAGGTGGGGGATGCAGGGTGTGTGCTGAGCAGACTGGAGGAGTTCCCAGCTCCAGGGTCTCCTCCCAGCACGGCAGGCTGGTCTCCAGCAGCATCAGGCAATGGAGGCACGGGCAGAGGAGGTGCCCTGCAGCAGACACAGAGGACAAGGCAGGCATTATGACCAATCATGCACTCTTCTATCTGCCAAGGGGCAGATCCTACATCACCAGCAGGTGCAAAGGGAAAGCACTGGCTTTCCCTTTCCTTGCACAAGTGCAAGGAATGATGTATCAAAAGTCTTTGGGGAAGCAGCCCCAGGTCACTTGTACAGGACAGGCAGCAGGAACAGTGCAATGAAGTAAGGTGCTCTCCAATTTTTCACTTTAATTTTTCCTCTTTTCATTGTTTTCTTCATAAGAAGACACTCACTCCAGATTGCCATAAATACATCCCTATGGAGATTGATTTCTCCCCTCCCTTGAAAGACCATCTATCCTCTCACATATTCCCTTTCCCCCCATTAATGTCCTCTGCTCCCATATGAAAGGTGCTACCTTGTATTTCTCCAAATTAGTCCATGACTTTCTAAGACTGATCTAAGAAAACAGCATTTCCATCACCAAGTGAAAATCCATGGAAATGGAAAGCAGTGGTGGGAGAACTGGGCTAAAGGAATCCCCAAGCACACCCAAAGCACCTGGCCGATGCATTCACAGAAACTAAAAAATGAAGAGGTGATTCCATAAGCTTTTCCATCTCATCCCTTGCTCTCTACATGATTTCAGCCAGAGCAATTTCAATAGTTTTATTTCATAATTAATTTGACTAATCTGTGCTACAGGTTAATCAAAAGGACTTTTAAGAGGGTTGACCACAATTTGCCCAGAAATCTGACAGGCTACCTAGGTCCAACTCAGTGCTCAGCTCTTCACTCTTTAAATGTAAAGGGGAAATGGCAAAAGAAAATGTTTAATTTCTAGGTATCAGTTGTGGAGAAATGACAGAGTAAGTTCCTCACCCATAGTCCTCTGTTCCAATGGGGACTGACTGAGCTGATGCTGAATATTTTCTGTTGCCTTTCATACTCAACTTCTGCAATTTCCGCCACTTTGCCCTACGATTCTGAAACCAGACCTGAAAAATGGGAAGAAAGGAATGCATTCAGGGAAGAAAGCATCTACACATGGGGACGCTGGCAGTGTCCCAGTCCCTTTTCTGCACAGAACCCCCAGGCAGCATAGAACCCAGCAAGCATTACCAGGATACGCTGTGGTGTCACACCAACCACAGCTGCAATCTCCCTCCTCTTCTCATTGTCAGGATAGTGGTCTTCCTGGAACATCTTCTCCAGCTCTTCTAGCTGCCCTAGAAATGATGCATTGTCCAAAGAGAGAGAGAGATGGGAAGTATGTGAAAAGAAAACAAGAAAAAAAATTAACAAGAGAAGGAAACAGAAAAAAAAAAAGAATATTTTTACTATCCTTAGAAATATACGAGTAATATAAAGGATTTTTTAAAAATAAACCACAAAAATAAACAAAAATCTTCTTTTGCTGTTTCAAAAGGGAAGAGCATTGCTAGTAATGCTTCAAACAAAAGACACTCAGCAACCTTTATTAGTGAAAGTCTTCACACATCTAATGGTGTGGAGTGCAGTGCAATATCAGGTAGAGCAGAGCAGCACAGGGAAGGGGACACCAAGTGCCACTGGCACCACAAGTGTCACTGTGTGCCAGGGTCTGCCCTGGGATCTACCTGCACTGTAGAAGGTGCGCGGCTTCTTCTTGACAGGTAAGGATTTTCTTCCCTTGGCCACATCACAGCTGCCTCTGGACTCCAGGACTGAAGAGCCCTTGTAGGAATTCTGAGCTGCAGCACTGGCTGGAACATCTCTGGATCGGTGAAGGGCCGGGCCAGTCTCCTCCTGCCTGCAGGGAGCTCCAGCCACTGCACTGGATGCTTTCTTGGTTTGTTCCTCCTTTGCCTCCTTTTCAGTCCCAGCAGGGCAGTAACTCTCAGAGTGCTCTTGTGACCCTGTGGGCTCCTGTGCTAATCCACCCCTCGTGTCACCGCAGAAATCCGATGGCTGCCCACACGCGGAGGCAAAGTTGTGCTGGCCATCGAGGACTACGGAGCCTTGGGAGGATGACCCAGCTGCCTGCAGGGTGCTGTATCCCAAATCCTCTCCCACCTTCTTTACAGAGTGGTTGTTATCTTCTATTCCCAAGTTATCCCCAACTTTTTCTTGTCTGGCTGTGCTGGGGAACGCAGGCAGCACACTGCTCCCTGCACCATGGCCACCAACAGCATCGGCATCCACCACAAAGTGCTCTGTATTCAGCAGCATGTTCTCCTTCTCATCCTGGCACTCTACAAGGCAAAAATGAGGGAAAAAACCAACTCAAACCCCACACCACATGCCCATTTACAAAGCTGGATGTGCCTGGATCAGTTATGGGGGAAGGAAGAGCTCACACAACGAAACCCAACAGTGATAAGAACCAGAGAGCTCAAAATAAAGACAGGTGCTGCCAGGAAAGCAACAGCAAAGAACCTGATATGGTCAATATGGAGATATTCAAATGTGTGATGAGAAAAGCCTCATTTTAAAAGCAAGCTGTAAACGACAGAAGAGAGTAATTCCAGACATGGAGAATAAAGGGAAACTTGCATATTACAAATACAGTAGTGGGAAAACAATCCCAGGGATTACACAGGTCTCTGGAATAAGCAACAGAACAAAAATCAATGACCTGGCAAGATCCTATCACCTTACTAAAATGAGCAAAAGAAAGACAGGAACAAAATTCTGGTCTACTGTGTCAGTAGGGATTACCTGACAAACATAATCATTTTTTTGCTTTTATAGAGTTCTATCATACCAAAGCTGACCAAGCAAAACAAACCCATTAATTGCACAAACTTCTAATAACTGCCTTAAATTATTTCTCTGTAGTTTCAGCCACACTTCTGAATAACAGACTTACAAGATAGGGAATGAAATAGGGGGATAAGGACAAAATTAGGTACAGAAGTCTAACTAAGTTTAACAAAAACCACAAACTGTCTTACAATAAGAATAGTAGAAGACAGGTCAGAAGGAACACAGCAAGAGAAATAATTGAAATAGGCATCAGAATAATACAGAAGCCTTATACTTTCCCAGCTGGCACATACATTTCCAAATAAAAAGTTCCAAAAACCTCCCAAGTGCCTCAGAATGTAAGTCTGTGTGATTTCTGCTACTTGAATTTTTTCTTTAAGTGATTGTTTCATAAGATAGGAAGTATAATAATAAACCCAAACCCATGCATTTGCCTCTCTCTGGAGAGAAGAAAGTTTGAGCAGACTGTTGGCAGCATTCCAATAGCATGTGACAACAGAAAAACTTGGTAGTTTAATTTTTTGGGGAAAAAGATAAAATAATTTCATTTCACTGTGCTCTGCTTTTGATATATATTAGTGCAATGGTAAAATAAAGGATTTGCTTCTGCCTCAAAGTCTCTTTCTGAAACAATTGTTAATCAAGGAGGAGCCCCACAATTTCAAGCAGATGAGAGAAACTTCATAGAAGTATGAGGGGATGGTAGGCTGCTCCAAGAGCATCTAATTTGCTTTTTACAGGATTAAGAGAACCAAATCAGTTGCAGGGGAAAGAAACAGAAGCAGGAAACTATGCAGCTATAATAATTTGATCTTGTTAAGCAGCTACAAGTTTCCACTGCAGTTAAATGAGATTAAATATCCTGATGGGGAGGCTCAAGAACTGAATGAGGCAGAAGATGTCTCTGGTCTTTTTCCACCATCCTCCTGGTTGCATCTGAGCTTGTCTCACTCATTATGTGGACAAAAAAGAGTATTTTCACATGATTTAAGCAGGGTTTTTACTTGTTTCTATGCAAACCCCAGTATGTGTTTACCTAACAAAATAAGTGTCCAAGTCTTATTGGGCATATTGTAGCAGAAATGGACACGTAGGAGCTAAATATTCTTTACAGAAATGGTCCTCCAAGTGAATGTAAACTGCTATGTTTTATTTCTAGGACAGATAGCAAAGACCTCACAACAGTTTGGGACTGCCAAGGAAAAGAGCTGAAACGAAAACCAAGTTTGGAGAGAAAGATGAGCCTTCCTGGCAACAAAGAGGGAGTTATGAAACCACTCCTTTCTCCCATCATCCAGAGACCAGACTGGACATCACTTTGTCCTGCTTTTAGACAAACAGAACGTTAAGCAGAAGGGATTTTAACCCAGTGGGAATATCAGGAACAGGTAATCTGGAACACTCGGTGCACTTGCAGGAAGCCAAGCCCCTTTTCCATCTCACATCCACCTCCTTAAACATTCCTCGGAACAAGCCAACCACTTGACCTGCAAGGCTTTTAGCGTTGTTTGGGGCATTTGGTACAAAGCCTGAACACACACAGGGCAGGGGGAAAGGAACGGCTTCAGAGGTCCCTCTGGACAGCGGGGAGAGGTGTAAATGAGAAACCCCGGGGCAGCGGGAGCCCCTCGGTGGGGCACAAAGGAAAGAGCCCCTGCCCTTTCAGACGCTTTTACAAGCCAGGGCACGGGGAATCCATCACTGCCAGCCGCGGGGCCAGCACACGGCGGGGCTGAGGGAGGCTAATGAGCGCCCAGACACCATCGCTGAGTAGCGATTATCCTCCCCCGGGGCTGCTCATTAGGCTCATTGCCGGGTGCCTCCCCCGGCCATTAGCGAGAGCCGGCATCGCTCATCCCCCTGCCCTCATCCATATCCTTACCGCAGCCCCTTCCCAGCCCTCCGGCCGCCCGCTCCTCCGGCTGCTGCTCCTCGCCCGCCCCGTCCATGCCGGCTCCGTGGCGGGCCCGGCCCGGCCCGGCCCGGTTAATGCCCCGCCCGTCCTGCCCGGCCCCGGCCGCCTCATCAAGGGCACCTGGGCACGGCGGGGAGGCCGCCCCAGCCCCGCACAGCCCCGGGAGCCGCGCTGGGCCCTGCTCCCCTCACGGAGGGAACGGGGGTGTTCAGCCGCGGGGAGAATGCTCCCGTGCGGAGATGGCTCTGGAAATACCGCCGTGTGGTGCTAAACTCACCCGTGGGTGAGGGGAGCCTCGCTATCCGCGCTCCTCAGTACGAGAAGGACAAGGAGCTACTGGAGAGGGTCCAGCACAGGGAAGCAAAGATGATGAGGGGTCCGGAATGTTACAAGGAGAGACTGCAGGGGCTGGGCCTGTTCTGGCTGCGGAAAACTGACAGGGGAATCTCACAATCCATATAAATACCTTTAAGGATGGTGCCAGACTCTTTTCAGTGACAGGATGAGGAGCAATGGCCATGAACTAGAACACAAAAAGTTTAATCTCAACATGAGGAAGAACATTTTTTTCATGGAAGGTGGCAGAGCACTGGAGCAGCTGCCCAGGGAGGGAATGGAGGTTCCCTCTCTGGTGGCATTCCAAACTCGTCTGGACATGTTCCTGTGACACCTGCTCTGGGTGGCCCTGACTAGCGCATCCCAACACTAGGCATTCTGTGATTCTGTTCTTTTCCATTGGCCTGGCAGGAAGACATCTGTTCTTTAACATGCTCTGGCTGCAGGTGTCCAGCAGCTTCTGGTTCTTCAGCAGCTGGGGAGGCTGCAAGGAACAAATGGCACTTCCTGACTTTGGGGCACTGTAATTTGTGTCCTTTCAATGCTTAACAGTTCTTAGTAAAAAGGCTCCTAACAGAGCAGCAGCAGGTAGTGCTTGCATGAAGAATGAGACTCGCTTGTGTTCTGATGCACCAAATAGAATGTCCTTCATCCTCCTCCCGTTTATTGGCTCACCATCATGTTGCTGGCACAGTACTGTTTCCTCCTGAGGGTTTCCTCAAACTCTCATCTTTGTTTCAAGGTTGAATTTTAGCTTCTAAGGCCTTGCTTCTGCACATGCTTTCACCTGAGAGTCCTTTCATCAGGTTAAATGAGTGTAAGCTGAAACACCTGTGCCATCGTTTTGGAGCCAGTATAATTGGTCTAACAGTGCACCTGGTTCAGCCATCAGTTCCAAGAAGTTTGGGCTAAAATGGCATTTAATTTCTTAACAGCATTCAGCTGACAAGACACAATGATCTTGGAGGGTCATGGGACCTCTTCAATATTAGAAAAAGTGCAAATATAAAAATCACTATGCTTTAAAAGTTGTTTCTGAGTGAAGTTGTGTTTATTTACTGAACTCTGGTCCTAATGTCACCTTTTTTTTGTGAAAATAATAAGTATGGCAAATGCTTTCATTTATTTTCCTTGAGGAGGGAGCAACACAGGTCTCCAGCACTGGGAGTTTTTAGGGTTTTTTTGAGCCACACATATATGTCTATATTTATATATATAACATAATATATATATTAAACTACTTTGTACTTGTATGTATTTTAAACTATATGAAAACTGTCAGCAGTCATAAAATTTGATTTTCAGACATACAGCATGACTTTCTCAGCTTCTCAACAAAACTTTAAATGCAGCTCATGCTTGTACTTCATTGCTGTACTTGTCACAAAAAGAAATTAGTGTAACTGCCCTCTGAGGGTTGTCTTTAATTATTTCTTTTTTTCAGTGTAGAAATCCTGAATTCCTTTTGTCCAGATACACTTTGTATCAGTCTCCACGGGTTCCTGGGGAAGATACAGTGGCACCCCTCACAGAGTCTTTGGGAATAGCAGGAAAGTGTTGGGATTTGCATGACATACCCTATGCTTCAGTTTAATACTGATTTTCTGGTAGATCAGTATCAACATTAGATAATGTGGGGAGAAATCCTGAGATAATGAAGACTGCTATGGGACAGAAAATGCACTCTGCTAACATGATTCCTGCATTGTGAATGTGCAGTTGGGAGGGATATTGTACTAGTTTAAGTTTGTACAAATCAAGGAGATGTCAATCAGTTTCAAAAATCACTTCTGTGTAGAATTGTTTATGGATTTTGGTGGCAGGATGGTGCTGTGGCTAGAACTTTAACTGAATAGTGAGAAGTTGAGGCCTATCTGAAATGTAAGAAGTCAAACTAACCCGGAGTATAAGCACTTGTTCCTAGAAGCATAAGCTGACCTTTAAATGCTCCTCAACATACAAAGGCCTGACATCAGGAAATAAAGGCTATACCTGTTGAACAAGATGACTTCTAAATTAGAATGGGAATATGTATGGCTAGCTCCCCCTGGATGAAGCTAAAGTGGATGTGGGATGCCTTGACTGTCTGTGTGAGATGACCTTACCCAGATGTGCTGAACTGATCCCATGGCAGCATTCTGTGTCCCACCTGAGACACTGACAATCCTGGGTTCTTGGGAACTGCATAAATTCATGACAGCCTGGGACAAGCAGGCATTTGGGATATCTGAACATTCTGGGTATTCTGGAGGATTATAACCCTTCTTGTGTGAGTCTAAGGTAGAGCTCTGCTTTGGCTCTTAGTTCAGGATGAGCTGCAGTTCTTCTGAGAGGGAGAGAAGGTGTTAGCAGATTGTTGTCTGGACCATAGATTAAAAGTTGGATTACTGGGTCCTCTCTTTCTGCTCTAGTAGGCTGGACTCCCATTTTCTGTAGTTCATCCCTTCAGTTTACCTTCAGTTATGGATGAGTAACACCACTGTGGAACCTGCAGCATCAGCTCTTCAGGGCTGGGGATAACACTGAAGAATCTTAAGCTTGGATAAACCCAGCTTTCCTCACTGCCTCTGATAAAGAGAGCTGTTTGAACTTGACAGTCACTTAGAAAGGAAAGTTATAGCAAAAAAAAAAATACTACATGTATATTCAGTAAATTGAATTAATTGCATTTGAGAGGAAAAGCTAAGTAACAAGACAAGCAGAAGGGTTTTTAACTGCAGAAGTGCATGAGTTTATTAGGACTAAAAGCAACTCTTTTTTCTTTTAATCCAGCTAAAATTATTGATATAAATAGGCTGTAATAAACTATTCTAGATACAATGTAAATGGGATTTAAAGGCAGAATGTTACAGAGACAGAAAGCTGGAGATATGAAGGTAACTAATTCTTCGAATATATTAAATGCAAAAGGCTACACGTGGGTTTCTTTGGTGTATTGATTCTTAAACTTGATCTTGCATTGACTGAGCTGAACACTTTAACACAGAAACAGTATTTTACAGTTGAAGGCATATAATCAAACAGACAGGTTCTGCACAAATGCATGTAAACTGGACTTAAAACCAGAGAGTTCTTAAAAAGTGAACAAAGACCCTGGTGCATATTTTGACTTTATCTACAGTGGCTAAATATCTCAGTGTTCTCCATAAGTGTGCAAAATGGTGCATGCAATACCACATCAGCAATCAGAGTAGGAGCAGCAGTAAAGTGCCACTTCATTACATGTGCCTAGTCCTGGTTGTTTTGTACGGGGCGTGTACCAACACAAAATATAAATCTTTGTCAAAAGTCACTGATCTACTTCCAGGGAGAGGGAGAGTTTAAAAAAAAATAAAGGTCAGTTCAGATGGCTTAGTGGGATGCTTGTTCAGAAGAGAGGTGACCTTTGTGAAGCAGATTCCTCAGCATGATACCACTTATGTGGGGGAAATCATTACAGTGGCTTCTGAAAACTCTGCTTAACTCCAGTGGATTTTGTAATGCTGTCAAGGACTCTTAACGGCATTTCAGTACAATGAAATATTTGCCAATCTAAACCCCAGTAGACTTGCATGATCTAATACATAAATTGCCTTAAATGGAAATTATACTATGGAGATCAACGTCATGAAGGTATCCGGATGATATTCAAACGGAATATTCTTCTCAGCTCTGTTGTGCTTTGCACTTAGCACCTTCCTTCTCAGGAACTCAAAGCTCTCCGGCTGCTAATACTAGTGAATTTAGCCTCACAACATGCAGTGAGGTAGGTAAGTTTACCCCCATTTTGCAGATGACAAAACTGAGGCAGAACTCTGAAGTGACTTGCATAAGGTCCCGCAACTTGTCAGTGGCAAAACCAGGAATATGTTTTCAGAAGTCCAGACCCCAGACCTCTGTCTGATTTAAGTCCCTCCCTACTACCACAAAGCAAGCAATACATGCAACCTTTATTCCTCCTCTTGCTGCCGTAGTCCTACTGACACAGAGGAAGTTTTTCCTGATTGAATTCTCGCTTTCTTTGGCCAAAAGCACCCAGTCCTGTCAAAGTGCTGTGTATTATGCTCTTTACAGAGGCAATTCTTCTGAGGCACGATAGAAAAGCCATGGTTTCCCCATGGCAGGGAGACTGTACAAGTCCAAACAGAGTCTTATTTCTTGGAGAAGACCTGCTGCTTGGCATTCTTCACCCGTTGCTCCTCCTTCAGGTTCTTCTGCCGCACGTGTTTGCTGGAGATGTTTTCCACGTGTTCCGAGGGGAACCAGCCTCTCTCCCGGTCTGAGAGTTTCACTCCTTCCATCCACCCTGTGGTGTGGGGAGAAGCACAACATGAGGCAAAAGTCACGTGTTTTTTTCATTGTTTGCCCAAAAAAGCCCCCTCCAAAAAGACCCTAAGAGGTCTTTCCCAAAGGAAAAGATCCCCTTTCAGCTTCCAAATGAAGCATCCTAAAGAAGATGAAGAATCTCTTTATCCTCTCAGTTCTACAGTTTAAGACAAGCATTGTTCATTCTGCTCACCATCATTGCTGTACTGCATAACCATGACGATATCTGCCCTCTCCAAAGCCAGCTCATCATTTTCCCGAGCCTTGTAAGCCTTTATGCACTGAACCTGTGGTGCATCTGCAGGGGAGGAAAGATCACATTGATATACTGGAAAGCAACAGTAAACCTGTGGGCATCAGCTCCAGAGGAGGTGGAGAATAAGGAGCTGCCCAAATAAAAAGCAGAGAACTGGCAGGGATACTACAGGTCTTCAACTAAAAAAGGGAGTTAAAATAGGTAAAATAACTGGCAGCACCTGGCACTGAGGAAAAGCCCATGAGTATGTTCTTTATCTACAAAACCCCAAGTATTCTGCCTTGGAATCCTTCTGGGGTGTCCCACCTAACAGTGCCTGTGACTCCTGCGAGCCAGCCCACCCCCATTGCTGCAGCAGCAGAGCAGTCTCACCAGGGCATTCCAGGAGATCTGGTTCTCCCCGTGGAGGAGCCAAAGCAGAGATCCACCTCAGCTTCTCACTGCTGGAAAACAGCACAAGATAGGTGTCAGTGTTCAGTGTGAGGGACAGCTGTGTGGTGACTGAAATGGGGTGGGGTGGGGGGGTGTCTGCTCACACAAAGGGAAGCAGAGAAGGGAGGCGGAAAAAAGCAAAACTTCCCATTTTCAGAGGCTGATGGTATGACATAATGTGGTATGAGCAGCTATGATGGGAGAGAAGGAAGGTGGTTCACAAGGAAATAGTTATAGCAAGAGGATGCTTTTCAAGACTTCTGCTCAGCAGCTGCATTTGGTATTTCAGCATTAGTGTGGCTGAGGGACAGCTATCAGGCTACTAGGAGGTGTCTGGCCATGGTAATGGGATATACCAAGGGTAAACTTGAGCTCTTACTGTGTCTCTGTCCGAAACAAGAACTCCACTCTTTTCCCCTGGTTATTCTGAAGCAGAAAGAGACGGAACAGATTCTTGTTTGCCCCGTGGAGTTTCATCTCGCACTTCTCCCCGCGCACATACGAGAAAGCAGCGTGGTCAAACACAACGAAGCGTCCACCCCTGCAGGTGACGAGGAGGAACAAAACAAGGGGTGAGTTTTAAGGTGATGAGGGTTACAAAGTGAGTCCATGTAGTCTGCAGGAAAGCAAAAAGGTTTTAATGAGTCTTTATCTGCTTCAGACATCCTAAGCTGTGCTCTTGTTAGAAGTCTCAGAAGGCCAGAGAAGAGAGAGAAGGGATTTAATGAAAAGGGTAGAAATACTAAGCTCTGTCCTGTCAGAATTTTATTTGGTAGCTTACAGCTTAAAAACAAACCCACTACCCTCAAAATTCCAACACAACTAACCAACAACTCTCTTGACAAACCAGTGATTTGCACATTTTCTTCCTAAAACAGAGTATGAGGACTAGTAACTATTTGCCAAGTAAAACTAGAATAAATGGTTATTGTTCAAGTGTTTTGCATTGTAGAGATGCAAAGGTAGAACAGAAGTGTTCTGCTAGGGACCACAAGGTATGTTTTTATATTATGATACCTAATTAAGAGTTGGGACTATCAATTTCCACATACTTGTATGATACTCACATCAGGTCTGGACAGGAGAATGACTTGACAAAGGCTGCCACTTGCTGGCAGGCAGAGGGAAAGGACTGTCACCAAAGCACAGACCCCAAAAGAGACAGGTATTTTAGAAGGGGCAGGAAGAATTGTGTTGAAGCACTCACTCCTTGGGCCGAGACAGGAGCAGACAGTCATTGAAAAGGTGCAGGTAGATGGGTCGGGTGGTGACTTTCCATTTTGGACTCAGGTTGTTGAAGTCCAGTGCTGTCAACTCACCACACTTCACAAGTCGCCTTGACTGTGAGATGAGTGGGAATATCTGCAAGACAAAAGTAAATATTTATGCACAAGAAAACGAGTCCCTGTGAGTTTTGGATTTGCATTTTTGTCTTTCTCTTGAGGAATTGTGCTTTCAGTTCTCCGGCTGGAGAGGTGTAAGTCATGGCAGGCACCTCCATTTGAAGGCTGACATGAATGATTGGGCGAGGGAAGCAGTGATGAAGAGCTGGCCTGTGGATGATGTTCTGGTTCAACAGCTCTGTGTATACAGGAGAGGAGAACAAAAAGTGGCTTTGTGAACAAAGACAGAAAATACGTTAGGCTGGAACAAGGCCCAGGGAATGGATGAGCTCACCTTACACTCAAATTCAATCTTCTGGCTGAGGTAGATCAGCTCTTCAGTGCTCTTCATGCGCTGGACATTCTCATTGCAATCCTTGATGAGCTGCAGAGAAAAACAGATGAGCAGTGAGGTGGGAGCAGAACTGCCTGGTGGGATCAGTACTACTCCCACGAGCCCCTCAGGGTCAGCATTAGTGACAATTCCTTAGGCATCCTCCTGCAAAGAACGTATGTATCACAGAATCAGAAAATTGGACGGGACGCACAAGGATCATTGAGTCCAGTTCCTGGCCCTGCACAGACACCCCAACAATCCCACCCTGTGCATCCCTGGGAGCGTTGTCCAAACGCTCCTGGAGCTCTGGCAGCCTTGGGGCTGTGACCATTCCCTGGGGAGCCTGTTCAGTGCCTGACACCCTCTGGGGTAAGAACCTTTCCCTGATATCCAGCCTAACCCTCCCCTGACACAGCTCCAGCTGTTCCCTGGGTCCTGTCCCTGTCACACAGAGCAGAGACCAGAGCTGCCCCTCCTCCTCCCCTTGTGAGGAAGCTGCAGAACTGCTGTGAGCTCTGACCTCAGTCTGCTCCAGCTGAACTGACCAAGTGACATCAGCTACTGCTTTTGTGTCTTTACCTCCAGACCCTTCACCATCCTGGTGGCTCTCCTTTGGAAGGTCAAACCATCACTACACAGAACAATCCACCTCATGAGACTCTACAAATTGTAGATAACTATGTGTCCTAGAAAACTTTACACCTTGCCTCTATAATAAATAGAGTAAGAGGAAGGGATGCAATAGAGTAATGCTGTGGGTTTTTTTAAAGCAAGATTTTTTTGCAGGGGCAAGGGTGGGAGTTGATGATTAATTAGAGACAAAGGCAAGGCTGCAGAAAGGGCAGGCACCTTTACCTTTTCAAGTGCATCATAGGCTTGCGTTGCTTGCACTTCCTCCTCAGACCCGGGATGAGTTCTTTTCAGGATATTCTGTGTGAGAAAAGATGATTTTCGTGATGCAAACAGGGAAAGGTGGACATTACCACCACTGAAGAATAGAATAAATAATAAAGCAGAAGTAACTGGTGACATGTGGAGACAAGAAGGCCAAAAATTTGAGATGCAGAATGTCACTGATAAGTCACACTGACCAGAGCATTCCTGTAAATTTAAATTGTATTAATTATCACATAGAAATTACATGGCATAAGAAAGCAACCACTAGCTAAAACACAAATGGATGTACGAACAGAATAGAATTGTCCTTTACTCCTGTTAAAAAGAGGCTCAAATAATCAAAAAGAAGAATTTCATAGAAAGAGCTCAAAATTAATTCTTTAGGAGCAGGCTGGTTCCCTGTCTGGATGGCTCCTTATCAGTAAACACTGCAGGCAAAGCATAGACACAGTCTGCCTTCAGAGGGCAGCCAAGGAACCCTTGCTTTGTTTTCCTAGCAGGAAGCCAAAAAGTTCAATGAAATGTAAATCAGCACATTCTGAGAAGACTCCCTAAATTTTTTATTGGAGTACAATTGAAGTAGTGGCACAACAAAGCTCTCAGTGATTCACAAACAGCACTGCCTCACGCAGTGCCACATCCATCATTTCCTGAACACCTCCAGCAATGGGGACTCCATCATGTCCCCAGGCAGCCCCTTCCAATGCCTGCCAATCCCTTCTGGGAAGAATTTCTTCCTGATGTCCAACCTGAACCTTCCCTGGTGCAGCTTGAGGCCATTTCCTCTTTCCCTGTCCCTTGTTCCCTGAGAGCAGAGCCCAACCTCCCCCTGGCTGCACCCTCCTGTCAGGGAATTGTGGAGAGCCAGAAGTGCCCCTTGAGCCTCCCTTTCTCCAGGCTGAGCCCCCCCAGCTCCCTCAGCTGCTCCTAGATACAGCTTCAGGGAAACTCGAGGGAAGGCAGAGAATCACCACAGTTACCTGTAGGAGGAGTTTGAGTCGAGTGATGCGCTGGAAGGGGAGGATGAGGAAGGATTTAAGTGAGAGGCGCTGGCACACTGGATCGCTTTCCAATCTCTCCAGGACTTGCTGGAATCCTGCATTTCCATTTCTGTGGGAGTGGCAAAAAAAAAAAAAAAAAAAAGACATCCAGGCATCAGAGTAAATAAATAACCTTCCTAGTATCAGATTTCAGGGAATGTTGGAGTACTCCCAACAGTCCTGTTTTGTCCCTGGGGCAAGAGGTGTCAAGAAACTGCACCACTCTGCTGCTGAAGAGCAACTATGGGTTTCTAACAGCTACAGGATGGCAGTACGGCTGTTATTATCTCTCTCCTCTTTCCACAGCCCTCTGGACTAAAAGCCAGAAGTAACATCTACATTTCAACTCCCTCTATCAGCAGTGTTCCTTTCATGGTGGTGGTTTGCACTCTGGTTCTCAGTGACCAAGACTGAAAACCATTATCCAGGACAGTCATATTTGCTCTCTTCAGTAGAGGGCAGACAGAGAACAGCCTGTAACAAGATCAGATATTACATATTCTTTTCCTCTCCAATGCTATGGCAGAGAAGCCTGCAGGAGCTCTGTCCTGCTGTCCCAAATGCCATTGAACTGAGGAAGGTTCTTCTGGGGGAATAGCAAGAGCACCACTCAACAGCCCATTCCTGCAGCATTCCCCATCATCTGAAAGAGTCCATATGCATGGAAGTAAGGGGGAGAAGGGTGTAGCAAATGAGAAAAAACTTACAGTAGCCTCTGGAAGGTTTGCTCCTGATATGTCTGGTTTGTTACATATGGCAGATACACCCTGCGGAAGTCGGGGGCGTGCTTCAGAGCCACGTCACACACATGGAAGGTGAACATGTCCTCTTCAAATTTCTCCTCCAAGTCAAAGAGGAAACTGCAGCACATGGATGTGGTGCCATAAAAGGAGAGGGAAATATCAGTGTCATTTAGTCTTCTAAAACCCTGACAGCCCACAGATAAGCACAAAACAGCTCTTTGGTTCTAGAGAGAGTGAAATGTCGGGACAATGACAATTAAGGGCTTGGTATCAGCAAGGAAAAAGCAGAGCCAAAAGACCCTATTCTTGAGAGATCATGCTTCTACAGGCATGGTCAGGTAACAGCTGGAAACTAAGACATCACCAGAATAATTCTGCTGGTAGAAATGGAAAAGATAGCAGCAAACCTTAACAGCTTAGTGATTTATGCAGTCAAGCCTTGCAGGAGGAAAAGCAGAACAGAACGCTACAACATAAAGGCTTCCTTGCATGTGGGGTCATGTCCACGTTTCATGAATTACGCTCTATTGATTCACATTAGTTTCTGTCAAGTGATGGTTGTAACTCACTTTTTTTCCCTTTTTTTCCCCCCACTTTTTGTCAGGGCTCATGCAGCTGCCCCTTTTGTCTTGTATTTAGCAGGAGATGGTTTGGGTTGGGGTCTAGTTAGTCAAGTCTAATTATAGTTGAAAGCAGTGGCACAAGGCTACATTACCATTTGCAACATTCTGATCCCCTGCAATGAGCTCTGTGCACAACTGAGCCGTAATACCTGGGCTTTAATACCAGAATTTACACTGCCCTGCCACCTAAAAAGGCGAATATTCCTTTCCAGGCAGTGTTGGTGTCATCACTAGGTGCTGTATCTGCCTTGAACAGTGAGCATGCAGAAGAGGAGTGAGAAATGCTCCTGCTGGAAGCACCAGGTGCCTGTTGGACCTGGGAGCAAAGGGCCACGTCTCACCTGGCGCTGACATCGCGCACATCGGAGAGGCGGGAGAAGAGCCACTGGCGCTCCTGGTTGGTGAGCATCGCCTGGAGCTCTGCTGAGCGCTGGAAGTGATCCACTGCCACGTTCAAACTGCGCAGGTAGGAAGCCTCAGACATTATCAACTCAAACTTGGCCTTGGGAGAGAAAACAAGGGAGCACAGCGTCAGTACACTGCGCGGGTCCGTGAGGAAGCTTACGGAGAGGGGACGGGGCAAAGCAGGAAAACCTCCCAGCACATGATGCAAGGAGTGTGTAACTACAGAAGAGAGGCTTTAGCAATGAAGGGCAAGCATGCTATTATAGACTGTCTTTAAAAAAAAGACTCACGGTATAACTTAAAAATAGCTACTTGCTCTCATTTTACTTTTCATTTCCCCTCAACGCCACTTTCACAAGTTCCCCATTTTACAAGCTCCCATAAAGTCCAGCATCTGTACCACACACATTTTTCTCCATCATCACATTTCCCACGCTGTTGTTTTCACCTCTTTCTCTCTGGGTCCTCCTGTCCACTTCTCAGATCCTCTCCTTTTCCTCACCCAGTTTCTCTGTACTATTGTGCTGTGCTCCCTGTCTCCTCTCAGCCCTGCAGCTCACAAAGGTCAATTTGCTAAACTCATATTCTACCATAGAAAATGCAATTTACTGTGGTTTTGTTAGCATCTCTCGCAAGCTTATGTGTGGGAGAATGCTGCAGGTCTTCTACTTTTATACACCCTTTTGCATTGAGCATACTCAAAACTCCTTCTCTTGTTCCCACTTTTCCCCATGTTTTCTTGGAGTTATGGATAAGGTGCAGAGTCCGTCCTTCAGTGCTGCTTTTCTCTAAAATTCAGCACTTCAGCATTGCTCTACTTCACACCCCATGCTGCTTCCAGGGGCAGAAGTGACCTCTGCCTCAACCACCTGCATTGCCACATCACAGTTTTTGTTCTCAGCTTTAACCCCTTTTCCAGAGACTCTTTCTTGATTACAGACAACCCATTTACCTTGCCACATCTGCCCCTTACCTCCTGCAGCCTCTGCTCCTCACGGGACATGTTGAGCAGCATTCTGCTGCCCCGTATCATGGGGATGTCCTGCCAGAGGGATGCATTAGATGAGACTGACAGACGTTGCAAATACGAGTCCTGGGGAGGCAGCACTTTCCTCCGTAGCCTCGGGGAACTTGGGAAACTTGACTCTATATCCTCTGGATAATCCACTCTCTTCTGGCTTTGGATGGCCTTGTTCAGAGCCACATCACTGTACTCCTGATACAGCAATCTTGCTGTGAAGAAAGACACATACATTTATCTTTTCTGTAGTAGCAACTCACCCTCCGCTTCAGCCTGGAGAAAACTGCCCCGCATTGGGACAGCCAAATTCAGGTAAAGCTCCCCAGCTGCTCAAGTGTATTGCAGGATTCCAGCTACTTTCCCTGCTTTCTAACACTACATCCTCACAACCACCACGTGGCAGGAGTCCCTCTCCTTTGTGCTCACTGCAAGGGTGAGAGATGCTGGTGGAGAGGGGACTGCCACAGCACCCCAGGCAGGAGGTACTTACAGGAGTTGATCAGCTTGGAGTGCCGACGCTTGAAGTTCTCTGTTGTGTCTACAGGTTTCTTCTCTCTGTCAGGGAAAAAAGATTTCAAAACACAGAGTGAATGAAGGGCACAGCACGAGGTGGCTTATCCACACCTTAGAAACTCCTCTGTCACAACAAGGACCTCTGCTTTTCCAACAAGCTCAAGCTCCACAAGCTTTACTTGACACAAAGGGCAAAGTTTGGCTTAATGGAAAGGCTGTCCTGAAGGCACAGAAGTATCTCTCTTGCAGTAGGGTCCTCTTCAAGACAGCATAGACTAAAACACAGGCCTAGAGCATTTAATGAAAGTTTTCCACTCCTTAAAATCATCTTTGGTAACTCAGAAACAATAGAGGTGTCTGTGCTGCACAGGGATTGGGGCAAATTCTAAGGGTCATTGAGAGACTCACCGCATTATAACTGTTTCTGAGCTGACTGGTGGTTCCCTGTGTGCCTTGTGAGCTTCTTCCTCTGAAGGAGCAGAGGAAACCTCTGCATAGAAGACAACAGGAAAGTAAAACATCAATCAATTTTTAGACTTCATCTACAATCCAAACAATATATAGATATCACTTACCTACACCCCACCTAAGTGTCAGTCTTGAGTTGGAGTACAGGTGCCCTCATGAGATTTATTTCTGGGTCAGAAACATTCTAGTTTTAATAGTCCTTGACATTACTTACACTTTACATCTTCTAGCCACATTCACTTTTCACAGAAATTAAAAGGCTGACATTTTAGGAAGCGGCAGTAACTCTAAGAGCTTCCCTCTCCAGTTATGCAAGCAAAGACACTGCCTGTGTGCCCTGTTTGGTGCTGTCCTTACACTTTCAGCTACCAGGGCCAGGCATCAGGAGATCAGTGGAGCCAAAGTGTAAAATGGGAGAAATCCTTTTGGTTTGTGAGGGATTTAATCAAATAAGGTGTGAAGAAATAATAAATCTGAAGTAACTGGAAGCAGAAAAAGGAAGAAAGTCCAAAGACTGAGCTGCAGTTAAGGTAAGGGGAAAGACAGTACTATTGCCTTGAATGTTTTAAAATTTGGAATCAAGAAATTACAGGTCAAACACATGAACAAATCTTGATTCAAGTTCTGCCAAACCTTTTACACCCCTCCACATCCCCCTCCTTTTCCTCTGTGCCAAAAATCCAGTATGTTTCAGAGCTTCAAAAATAGACTAAAGTAAGAGCTAAAAAGAAGCAATTATTTAAAGTCTATGTAAGATACAGTAAAGAACAGACATACATCCTGATAGCAAGTATTGCTGAATGAGCAGCATTACAGAAGATGCATGTTTTCCACTTGTGACATCAGTGATTTGACTTCTGTGCAAGCTGGGACCTTGGGTTTGACAAATTTGCATTCTTGTTTGTACTCTCAAATCCCGTGCTCACAGGAGAATCATCTTTTTTAGAAGGTCAAGTGGGAACCTAAAGGTGCCAGTTGCAAAATAAGGGGAGGCAGCAAATAAACAACTGATAAGAGATATGGGCTACTGAGGGTGTGTGCATGGCTCTTCCTTACTGCCTCGGGGATTGATGAAGTAAGTTTATTATTGCAGGTATTAGTGTGGGATGGGGACTGAGCCCCAGAGTGCATCCCTACTCAAGGGAACAAGTAGGATACACAGGGCAGCAGAGAGGAAGGAGGGGACAGCTGGAAAGGGAAGCTTGGGGCAGGATAAGAGGGGGCTATAGGGCTGGAGCAAGGAATATCACCAGAAAGGCACAAGAGCCACGCTAAGCTCTCAGCTCTCATGCCTCTTCATCACACTGCCTATTTAATTTAACCCTACTTCTTGATAACTACACTAAGTTGGAGGGGTGAAGGAGGAAGGGAAATGGAAGAAAGGACTCACGCTGCAAGATGTCTGGTGGTACTGACATCCTCTTCAGGCCCTGACGGTGCCAGTCCTTGGATTTTACTCGGCTTTTAATTGTGTTTTCTTGGTTGGCTGCTGGCTCCTGCACAGCTACCCCAATATTTTTTTTGTCTGGCCAACTTGATGATTTTTCCAAGGGTGCATGTTTGGTCATTTCTCCCTTTGGCTGGTGCTCTCCTCCTTCCAGCCTTTGCCTGACCCTCCTCTCACCTTCTGTTTTGTCTGTGACTGCCAGTGGAGCGTGGATGTTCTTTGTGTCCACACTGAAGCTGCCTGTGGGCTGCTCCCATCGCAGCTCCTCATCCTGGCAGGTTGTTCTGGTGGTCGGCGGCGACGGAGGGCTGAGCTGGAGGAAGTGGATTGGATTGGTGAATGCAAGCATTGGAAGGAGCTGTGCAGAGTCTCTGCTCTTGGAGTCTGGGGATGCTATCAGGCCTTCCAATGAGGGCCAAGAAGGGTGGTCAGGTGAGGATTTTCCACTCTCTATATCCACGTGGTGATCCGCTGTTTCAGGGCTGGTGTCAGAGCAGCCAACCAACATTTCGTTTCCTAGAGCCGAAAAACTTTTGGTCAGCAAACTGACCCCTGAGTCATCAGAAGTCTCTGTATCATGGGGACCTGAGTCACTGAGATCCCACTCTCCAGTCAGTGGAACAAGGCCATCTCTCTCTGCTAGACTTTCTCCATCAGAAGCAGAGGCCACAGAGCTGGAATCAGATGCAGAGGGGGCAGTCCGGAGAGGATGGCTTGGAGCGGGGTGGATGGCTCCCAGCTTACCATCATCCATCCCACAGCTGAGGGGGGGCCTGGAGCGTGGTCCAGGAGCCAGTGGCTGGTAACCTGCAGGGGCTGGAGGTGAAACAGGGTGATTTGCATGGAGTGCAGCGGCCTGAGCTTGACTGGGCCTTTGGATGTGGGAAGGAGGATGAGGAAGCTGTTTGGCATCAGGCTCAGACACCGGAGGTAGGCTCGAGTGGGACACAGGGGACAGTGGTTGTCCTTGCTCGTTCACAGCAAGGACTGTATCATCTTCAGAGGGCCAAGTTAGGGTGCTCAGTATGCTGGAAATTCTGGATCCAGGCTCTTTTTGGTATAAACTGCAGTCACATTCATCAAATAAAGGCACTTGTGCGTTATGATCCACATTTTCTCCTGTTTCTTTTCCTTGGATAATGGCACTTTTTTGGGGAGAGTTTTGCTGAATTGTCTCTGGGTGGCTCAGGGGAGTGGAAGTCCTTCCTGGTGTTTGGGATGCTTCCAGAGGCCCTGCAATACTAGCCACAGACCTCCTATCTCCAGCAAAGCTCCCTTGTAGAGGAAGAGAGCTCGTGTACATTACAGAGAAAGACGGGCCACCAAGGTCCTCATGAGAGCCCTCCTCAGAAGTAAGGAGCTCATGGGAAGTCTTGGCCTCCCCTGCATCTGTCCTTACAACAGCAGTTTCTGCTGGTGTTGGGTCCCACCCTTGTGCAGGAGCAGCTTGGTTGGGTGGCTTCCCTGCAGAGTCTGGCAGCTCGTTCAGGCTGGTGCCAGGACAGTGCTCGGGGGTCGCAGAGGATATTCTGGCACCCTCCTGCTCTGGAACACAGGCTGATGCTGCTGAGGTGAGCTCTGAGGGGGAAGCTGGAATGAAGTCCCAAAGCTCAGCTTTTCCTGTAATGGGATGAAGATCAATGGGATCATGTGGCTCCAAGTTTCTGGTACCAGAGGAAGGGTGTGCTGGAACAAGAGCCTCCGGGTTCTCTGCGCTAAAAGGTGCTGTCACCCCTGCACAGAGTGATGCATCTCCTATATCAAACCTCTGGACAGCTTTTCCATGACCATCACTGTGCTCATTCTCCCTGCTCAGTCGTGTCTTATCATCCCAGTGAGCTTCTCCAACATCCTGACCACCGATGGAAAAGCTGCCAGAGTCCTCCAGGTCTTCTGCCTGGTCAGAGACATGGCACAGGTGTGGAGCTTCCCCCCCTGAGTTCAGGTTATTTGAGGACAGAGGGCCAACAGGAGGTGGCTGACATCCAGAACCTGCTTCTGTGACATGAGCTTTCAGCAGCATGTCCTCACCAGGATGCTGATCCACAGAGACAGGCTCCCCAGGAGGAAATGCTGATCCTGTTTGCTCAGACAAGGAAGCATACTCCAAACCGCACACATCCACATTATGCCTGGGAACAGAAGGTATCTCTGACCCAAAAGGTGGTGACAGAGCCACTAGGCTGAGCTCTTCCCCCAGTCTGAGCTCTTCCCTCTGCAGTTGTTTCTGCTCATTTTGTTCCTTGTTTTTCTGATCTTTGAGCTCTAAAGGTTTGCCCTCTTCCGGCAGATTCTGCTCTTTGCACTCTTCCTCCTCCTCCTCCTCTTCTTGCTGAAGTCCAGACACCGCCTCCTCATGCCATGAAGCATTCACTTCCTCTGTCCTTTTAGCAGTACTCTTTCCTTGGACAGCACTCTCTGCTGAAGGGACAGGTCTGCCCCCAGTTTTTCTGTGATCCTCTTCTAGATGAAGGCATTTGGAAGCAAATGAGTTCTCTTTAGGAACCATTCCCTGGTCTTTGACCATGCTGGTATTCCCTGTTTCACCAGCTGAGGTGTTTCCTTCTGCTTGTAGTGAACTCATTTGGCTGTCACGTGTTAAGGTGGAAGACAGCTGATGGGAAACGGAAGATTCTGTATTCTCTTCCAAACCCTGGGGTGCTCTTAAGCTTTCCTGAACATCTTCAGAATTGTAAGGTTTAGCTGTACCTTCTACTGCTCCCTCTGAGGTAGGCTGCTCTTCAGGTGCTGGTGCCAACTTTTTGGTGCTTTGCTCCTGCTCTACACCAGCATCAACCTCCTGCAAAGAATCCTTGGAGATGTTATCCAGAAAGGGTTCAGCCTTATAATGTCCTTCTGAAACAGTTTTACATACCAAAAAGCACTTAGGTGTCTCTCTCTGAGAGGAAATGGCATCAGCCAAAGGGGATTTCATTTGCTGGGCCTGAGGGTCTGAGCCATGAAAAGGCAGTTCTGCCTGGCACTGAGGAAACTCAGTGCTGAGGTTCATAGCCAGCAGGATGGGGCTGCCAGGGGCTGGCTCATCCTGGACTCTGCTGTGAGAGGAAGGGTCCTGGTTGTTTTCCAGGCCAACCAGTGCCAATTGCCTATGTTTTAGGGAATAATCCAGTCCACCCTCCTCTAAAAGCATTTCTCCTTCCAGTTCTGAGAGTCCCTTTTGAGGCTCTGTATCCCCTCGGCCTTGTTCCAGTCCTGCTGGCACTTTTTGCATAGAGTTAGAGGGTCTGCCCAGCATCTCTGCTGCTTTCCCTGGAGCAGCAAGGCAGTCCTTGGGTGTGCTGAGCTCTGCTCCCTTTGCAGAGTCGGATGGGCTGGTGCTCATTTCGGCTGCTGTGTGAGTGGCATGATGCTCTCCTTCCACGGCTGAAGAATCCCAGGCTTCCCCAGTGATGCTGGCTCCTGGGGGAGTGGCACCTCCCTCACTGGTTTCTTCAGACTCCATCAGTGACACATCCTACTGAAGAAAAATGCATTTTTCTGTTACTACTTCACAATGATACGATGGATCTAATTCAATGCTTCTAACGCAGCTGATAAAAGCCAAAAACAAAACCAACACCACATACCTAGAGGGTGATCAGAGCTGGGAAACAAAGACTTAGAATAGGCAAACACCACATGTAAGCTTGCAGTATAAGAGCAACACCACAATAACTCCACTGGTGTCTTTTTAGTTTCACAATCAAGTGCAGAAAGTGACTTTGGTCAAAGAGCAGAGAAGCTGAGCTCTCTGCAATGGTCACAGGGCAACTTATAAAAAGTGGTGGCCATGGCTGCTTATCTCAGACCCAAAAGGGGGTACCACAAGGCATCCAGAGAACAAGAAAATTTTCAAAGATCTCCATTGATTTTCACGGGGCATGGTGGACAAAAAGGTCCTGGCCTCTTCTAGCTGAGTTTAAAAGTTCTCTGTGATTTTTGCCTGTTCTTTGGAGCTGATGGCTTTCTTTACAGATCTCAGTAGGTCTGGACCTCATTGTAAATGATCACAGAAATTAATTAACAAGACATAGGAACATAAGAATTTGATTAACAGGTAACTAGGACATGACACAAGACATGAGGTATTTGAAGGCTGTAAACCACGTGGGTTGAGAGAGTAGCTCTGGTGTGTGTGGACTAATCTACAGAGTATAAAGAGAAACTACATCATCATTTAGTCTACTCTTTTAGAGAGGGGGAAAGAAAAAAAAAAACAAAAAGCTATCTCAGGATTGTTGGACAGTTTCCCAAAGGATATAGTGGAATTTCCCATCCACTGTTGCATTTGAAGTTCAGACGTGACAAAGCACTAGGGAATGCACATTTGGGATATGTCTGTGAAAAGGACGGAAGAATCTGATTCACCACTTTTATCTCTCTGGCTTCTACCATGACCCACAATCCCAACCTGGAAAAACCCTGAGAAGGAGACAAGCCGATGTGGCTCCCTCTCTTTTCTTCTACGGAGATTCCCTTGTGCTAGAGTGGCTCTATAGTCACTGGTACCAACTTCATCCCACACAGAAAGTAAAAGCAGTAAGGGCATAATTACATCTGAACTAATTGTCCCAGTTAGTTCCATGGCCAGGGCACGCCTGGCCTGAAAGCTGGCTTAGCTTCTATTTTCCCTTGTGTCAAGTAAAACAAAGCACCTGCTCTGAAGGCAAGGAGCACATGCTCTGGAGTGAGAACTGAAGCTTTTTATACACCTTCAGCACAGGTACTGTCATCACAAACTCATAGAATGGTTTGGGTTTGAAGGGCATTAAAGATCATCCAGTTCCAATCCCCTGCCATGGGCAGGGGCACCTTCCACTGGCCCAGGTTGCTCAGAGCTCCTGAGCAAAATGTGGCCTTGAACACTTCCAGAGATGGGGCAGCCACAGCTTCGCTGGGCAGCCTGTACCAGTGCCTTGCCACCCTCATATTAAATGATTTATTCCCAATATCAAATCTAAATCTCTCCTCTTCTGGTTTAAAACATATCCCCCTTGTCCTATGACTACCTGCCCATGTAAAAAGTAGCTCTCCCTATTTCTATACACCCCTTTTAAGGCTGAAATGAGGTCTCCCTGGAGCCTTCCCTTCTCCAGGCTGAACAACCCCAATTCTAAAAAAAATGAGGAAAATAATTGAGTTAGCAAATTGAGTTAACTCATCAGTTAACTACTTCCTGTGTATTTTTTCTCATGTAACCTTGAATTTTTGTTTATAGTGAAAAGACAGTCTTTCTTACAAAACCAGGCCAAAACCACAGTTTTTCAGCAATTTGGATTTTCCCTCCCAAGCAGTGAGTATTTGTAATAGCTATAATTTTAACAACCAGTTTGTTTCAAAGGGATATGTCCATTCAGGGAGTTCCCACGGGGTTTCCACCAGGTCTTGCTGCTGTCAGCTGCTGCTAAACTACCTGGATGCTGCTAAACTGTCTTTTCAAAGGTTCCACATCAGATCACTCTTGTGCTACACTGCTCTTGGCTCTCCTGGCTGAGTCTCCTCAGCTCCAGGCCTAGAAAAGTACTTCTTCTCACAACTAATATAGATTTCAAAGACAGGCTCCCCAGGAGCAGAGAGACTGTTTAGGAACACACAAGCTGCTGGCTAAGGAAGGTTTACTATTACTAAAGCTAGGATGGCTCAAAGATCTGAATAGTAAGGTGCTCAAACTCAAGCCCACACTTTGTCAGGGGAAGAATTCTTGCTCACTGTGCTGTTTCACAGATGTACATAGCACTAAATTTCCTCTTATTAAGCTCAAAATCCCAGTTTCCACTTCCATGGCTCTGTTGCAAGGGATTTGGACGGGCGAAAAGACGAGTTTAAAGCTGCATTTGGAGCAGTTCCATGATGATACTGGGAGGCAGGGTAGAGGGAGGTGCACAGCACATAACACTGGAAGCTGCCAAGTGAGATTTGTCTCATCATATTACTGCTGGGTGTTTTGCACACCTCATGGAGAGCGAGAGAGGAGCTTTGGGAAGTGAGGAAGGAGAAGGAGCAGGCAAACTTTCTGCAGAGACAGAAGAGGAAGACTCAAGCATCTCTCCAGGGAAGCTGTTAACCTCCTGGTCAAAGGCTGGGTGCACCATAGTAGAAGACATGTCTGCAATAAGGATTTCAGGGAGATGGAAGAGGAAATAACAGAACAAGACTGACAGCACCTGTAGTCTTCGCATGCAGAGCAACTATGTACACGAGCCCAGTAATTACCAGAAGAGAGTGTCTGTGGAGCACTGCCATGTTAAACTCCCAATGCAGATCTGCTCCATCAGAGGAGGGCCCAGGAGACCCCCAGGAGCTCAGCTACCCAAACCAAACTTCCAATCAGCATTTTCAGCAGGGCCAATAACATGACAGAGCACCACACAGAACCAATCTAGCATCTGCCACTAGGCAGGATATGCAAACTCTCAAACATAATTCACTGTTTTCCCTTTTTGGGGCTTACTGATCTTTCACATTTCTCACTGGATCAGATGAGGAGCTGGCCATCACTCCCTCATATGCTCTATCTGTGGAACAAGGTAAATCAATGAAATAAAGCCACTCAGGCTCTTCTCCCAACAGGGCCTGGAAACACCAGACTTCAGCTCCCGTGCACCCAGCTTTAAGGTGATCCTGGGTGCACAGAACCCCATCAAGCTGGAACAGTGAGAGAGAGCAGCTGGCCACACACCACCATGAAAACAGAGGGGTGATGCTTGGTCCTGCTGCAGTCACAGGCACAAAATCTGAGAGGAGAAGGATGAAGGAGATGGCCTGGTGAGCAGAAAAGGACAGCAGTGAAAGCACGAGGGCAGAATCCATCCACAGCTTTCCCAGATTACAAAAGATGATGTGAATGTCGTACTTCCTTCCACTGTGGGTTAATTCACCTGG
Source organism: Tychaedon coryphoeus (assembly GCA_013398595.1). Lineage (NCBI taxonomy): Eukaryota > Metazoa > Chordata > Aves > Passeriformes > Muscicapidae > Tychaedon > Tychaedon coryphoeus. Next base: position 857,161 of record WBND01000230.1, on the reverse strand, counting down.
ACGGAGATGACAAACACTTCTGGTTTTAAATAGAAAGCAGCTCACCTTCCCTCCCCCCCTCCTCCAACAAACAAGAAAGGAGCAATAACAAGTGCTATCAAGCACAGACAAGCCCTTCAGCTAGCCAGGAAGCAAGGCTACACACAAGTGGAGCCCTGAGATCCTCCCGCTGCAAAAGCGGGGAGAGACGGAGCTTTCTGCCTGCCACCTCGGCCCTGCCGCCCTCGGCCCGCTCCCCATCCCGCTCCCCATCCCGCTCCCTGCCCCGGGCCATGGGGCAGCCCACACGCCCAGGCTGCTGCAAACACACTCCTGGCACAGAAAGTCCTGCCCTGCCACGTGGGGATGGAGCTGCTCCGGCCCAGCTGCAGCCCTGAGCTTCTGGCAGCAAGAGCAGAAAGCTGTTCACAACAATATTTGGGTGGCATGGGCAAGGACACCCTTCTAATTGAAACAATGGGTTTGCCAAGTAGCCCCTAGTTTGGGTTTATCCTTGCTGGTGCAGCCACAGCCTCGTGTAGAAATGCCAAACCTGGCTTCAAGGGCTGCAGCTCAGGCAGGAAAGAGTTTCGTGTTTGGCTCTAACACCCACCCAAAAAAACAACAAGGCTGCCCTGAGCCTTTTCCTGTTATCTCACCTTGGTTTAATCATCTTGATCCCACAGTTCAGGTACACTTTATAAGGAGCTGAAAGAGGGGAAATTTAGGTTAGGTATTAGGAAGAAATTCTTTCCTGTGAGGGTGGTGAGGCCCTGGCACAGGTTTCCCAGAGAAGCTGTGGCTGCCCCATCCCTGGAGTGTACAACGCCAGGCTGGATAGGGCTGTGAGCAAACTGGTCGAGTGGAAGGTGTCCCTGCCCATGGCAGATGGGTTTGGGACTAGGTGATCTTTAAGGTCGCTTCCAACCCCTTAACATTCTATGATTTGCATCAGCTCAGAGCCAACCTTTCTCCTTACAAAATCCAGAGCTCAGTGTGCAGGACAGCACCATCTCTCCCAGGAAGCCACACAGTGGACTTCAGTTTGGTGAGACACCCAGGAAACCGAACACAAAGCCTGGCCTGCCACAAGCCTCAATTTTTATATTTCCTTAGCTAGTCCTGCCCTGCTTAGGCTGGCTTCCTCAGCTGCATGTCATCCATGTGAGAGATTTCCACTGCACATATTCCCCTGCAAAGAAACAGTCACCAATCTCCACACACCACCCCGGGCTGCTCTATCGCTGTACAACCCATCAAGGGAGGTGAAGGAGGGGAGTCAAAACTCTTGAGCTCAGGAAGAGATAACACAGGGTGCTAGAGATAAGGAGGAAGAAGGGAAATAATGTAACGTGGAGTCAGCTTTGAGGGCGTGGAGAGCAGAAGGGACTTGCTGAAGGAAAGGACTTGGAGAGAAAAAAAGATGATCTAAAAAAGCGGAATAATGTAGACTTCTACTGCTGTGCTACACAGTGCTGGTAATATTCTGGGAACCAGGAGCTGCCTCAGATGACTTAGGCAGGGGAGAACAAAACAAAGATGCCAATAGCACCTGACCTCCTGGAAAATGCATCTGAGCTGCTACTGAAGCTTGAGAAACACAGGTGAGACCTCCCAGCCACACCAGTGTAGAGAGTCTGCCCGCGTTTTAACACACCCAGTTGCAGCTTTCACTCGTCGTAGGCACACTCAAGATACACTGAGCCTATTAATTATCTAATGACTCACTAACTGAGGGGAAAAAAAAAAAAGGGATAATTTTCCATACTTTTCTTACATTGGTTTTTATTTAAGTAGATTATAATACTTAATGCTAAGAAAAAAAAATATGTCAGAGAAACATAATTTTGGGTTGAACACAATTTCACCTTGGAAATTGCTACTGAACATTTGGCAAACAGTGAGTAAAGAACATGGCTTGGATTGCACTTCCCAGAGATGCAATAAAAGTGATTCATTCTTAAGATAAAATGGGTCACCTGTAAAGCAAAAAACCCAGCTCACTAACAGAAGTGGTTAAGTTCATATTCATAAAAGTAATGGGTAAGCCTTGATATTCTGCAGTCTTCTCACATGAGAATAAACACGAATAGTGTGTGATTCCCACTGCTAGAGCTCAGTAGAAAGAAAATTGACACTACTTGGTGAAGAGCAGAATTCCCACAGTGGAAGTAATATATTGAGTTGCTCTGTGCAGGTCTCTCTACAAACTCTGAGGATGGAAATACAACTGACAGAAACATCTGGAGCACAAAAGGAGGCAAGACCTTCCCAAATTACTTTTCCCTCATCACTTGATGCAGAGGTGGCTGCTAGCAGCATGCTGCACACATTCCTAGATGGCATGTCTGCCATGAACTCGAGGAGCTCCCAGTTCCTCTTTGACCAGGATGATTCAGGACCTTCATGGGACAGATTCTCCAGTCAGCAGCAGAAATCTCAGTCTCTTACTACAGTGTGGATGCGTGAGCCAGAATCCCACGCTGCTGTTTTTGAGTCTCAGATTAAAGAACACTCATGTTTGCACCAAACCATTCTGACAGATGCAAATGCCCTTAAGACATCAAAGGACCTGGAAACACACTTGAAAGCTTGGCCTTGCCCGGCCTGCACAGTGGAACCATTTGTGAGCACAGCTGCTGTCACGTTACCTGTACCCATCCTGAGCACAGTTAAGCTATAGGCAGATAAGGATGAACAATATTCAGCAAACTGAACTGGGACAAACTGTCCTGCCCTGGTGAGAGGGCCTCCAAAGTTATCCTGTCTGATGCAAACACGTAATATAACCTCTTTCACAAGTTCTACCTGGAAAGTTGTCAGATTTCTGGTAGCTGTCAGAGCCCTACAGAAGATAAAGGTGGAAAATTTTAGCAGTGTGGGATAACTGACAAGCTATCAATATATACCCAGCTATAAATGTACTGGCAAAATCCCGCTTTTTTATCAATAGGTGAAGCACATCCTATGCAACTAAAAAAAAAAACCAAAAAAGCTAAAATACCCATAAAACTGCACCTATATATCATTCCATGGTAGTGACAGCACAATGTCATCAGCCATAACAACAGCAGAAAATTCTGCCATACTCGGCTTGAATATTGTACCACCAATTGGAGAGAACAATAAAAAATTGTTGGATTGAGAATCCCATGAGATAGCAACCACAACAGCAAAATCACACATTTATCCTCCTGTTGTGCCCTCAGAGTGCATGTTTTCAGCCTTAGCTCCCCATATCAGTTTTAATTACCTTATGAGTCCAGCAATGAGATTATTTTAAAAAGTGATGAGATTTGTATCACAATCAAAAAACTTGGTAGTACTGTAATATTGATGGAGCTTTGTACTGAAAACTGCAGCTAAAGAAAGAAAAAAAAATCCAAAAGGGATGTAGGGATGTATGTGGGAAAAACAGGTTTTGGTACAACCCTCCCCTAACCCAGCTTCTTGGGGAACAAACCATTTTTTTCTTGGGAATTTAATTGGTGTCCTTAGATCGAAGAAGCTACCATGAGACAAGTTTGCTATTGGAAGCAAAAAGTATTAGATACAAATAAAATGTTATAAGAAATGCAAATGTGGGAAAGCACCAGTGGGGACCCCTTCCCTCTCCCTTGTGGAAAAATAGCTTCACACACCCAAAGCCACAGGAATTGTGTGGGTGCTGAATAGGAAGGTACTAATGCGAACACATGGAAAACTTGTTGTTACTCACGGACTAAATCTTGTATGGCAAACTGGCACAGGTTTATTGTGCACATCACAACATTTTCTGTTTCTCATACAGTCCTACTTCCTAGAATCATGTGGTTATGTGAGAGTTTTGGTTTACAATTAAGAAAAAATGGATGTATGGCCTTTAATGGGTGTGGAAAAGGCCAGAAAAACTAAGTATGACTCAAAAATTACATCTCACTGTCTGGGTTTATCTTAATTTCTTAATCTTAAACCTTAATTTGTAACTAAGGAGAGGAAGGGCAAGTCCCCATTCCCTCTCTGCCTGATCCCTGCTTTTCAAAGGCTGGGAATCATGACAGTGCAGAATATTTAGGCCTGATGCAGTGAGTTACATGAGCTAGCATAAACTAAAAAAAAGGGCAGTGAAACACACTGTGATATAACTGGATTAACAAAGATGAATAACCAAATTTTACAGGGCCAATTTAGGTATTTGCAGATAACCTGCAAAGTTCATTTGTTTACACTCCATGAAGAGAAGAGAAGAGAAGAGAAGAGAAGAGAAGAGA
>WBND01000230.1:842005-852081 GCA_013398595.1 Tychaedon coryphoeus | reverse complement strand
CCAAAGCCTTCTCCTATCCACACTGACCAATCCCAATTCCCTCAGCATGTCCTCATAGCAGTTCTCCATCACTCAAAGCATCTTGGTGCCCTCCTCTGGACTGGCTCCAGCAGGTCCATGTCCCCCATGCGCTGGGACCCCAGAGAGGCTGTACAAGCTGCACGAGAGGACAAGAACACGGGGCTGGGCAGCAAAGCAGAAGGCTGGACTTAGCCCTAGGTTCTGGTGAAGCCACACCCAGTATCCACAGGCAGGTCCCTGACGCTCCAAGAGCCACTGCCCAGCGCTCCACACACAGAGCCGGGCGCTCCCTCGGCAGCACAGGCACACCAGCAGCACGGCAGCGAGGATTTGCACCCTCGTGCCTGGCCCGCTGCTAGGAACACGTCTGCTGCCCTCCCAGGTGAGAAGCGGGCACCAGGGGAAGCAGGATACCTAACTGGATTTACAACCATCTCCCCATGAGCCATTGTTTTCATGGTTTCATGTTTCCCTGTCTCGTTATTGCCACGGACTGTGCCATTCCCGTGAACCCACAGCCAGCCGTAGGAAAGGGCTGGCTCTGAGGGGATGCTGCATGGAGGAGAGGTGAATTAGGAGATAGCCCCTGTGACCAACTCTGAAAACAAGTAACAACACGTAGGACATCCTAGGAAAAGCCCTGGAAACCTCCTCAAACCATCTGCAATTCTAGCAGGGAAACACTCCAAACAGAAGGGACCTTGTCTTTCAGATCAAGCTGTGAAAAGTTGTATAAATCAGGGGTTTAAATGGTGTAACTGATATACATCAGTCTTAGAAAATGCTTTTCATAATCAGCTTTACCAATTAGTAATACTAATAAGGGAGTAATGCTACCTTATTTCAAGGTTTATAGTAGTAATTACAGCCCATAGATGTTGTAGTTAAGATTTAGCACTAGTTCCGAATTACTGTCATTAACACAGCATATTATAAAAGTTAAAAGAAAAAAAAAAGATAGAGCCCTGTACCCTGTAGGTTGTACCTACAGGTACAACCTTTAAAAAATTAAGAAACAGCACACACAGATGAGCAATACTGATATTCTCTATTACAGTATTATTTCCCCTTCTTTGTCAATGGGCAAAGATTACATGCACATACTTCCATGTTCAATACAACTCCAAGTGTGGATTAATTTAAAGCATTCATTTTATACCAGCTCAGAAATATCACAAACATTTCTTTGATGCATTAATTAAAGTATTTTCCCCATTTTAATAATTAGACAAGTTCAATGCATAAGGAACAACTAGAGATATTTTAATCCTTCCTCTCTCCATTTTCATTTTTCTGCATATGAACGAGAGGGCAGAGTCTGCTTCCCACTACCACCACCCTTCCAGATTTTCTAAAACAGCAGTCCTTGATGGCTTCATGACTCTTCAGATATTAGCTGAGCAATCAGGATCCTCACATTGCCCTTTGGGAGCCTTTGAAGACATCAACTCTGACTCTTCTTGACTGGCCTACGGCTTCCTTTTCCTCAGCCCTGTGGCATGTAACACCACCTCTCTCTTTCCCCTCCCAGGTCCCACCTTATCAGATGGCGATGCTGAGGAGCAAAATAAGGTTTGTGTGCCTCAAATTCACCCCAAGAAATTAGAGACTGAGGCAACTTAACAGTGGCCTGTGAGTAACAGTGCAAAATCGAGCCGATAAAGTTTCCTTCAGCCCTTTTATGACACGGTCACAAACCGACAGCTCTGGCTGAGGAATGCAAAGTCCTCGCGTCCCCCGGCCTACGCAGGCGTGCATGGCATATTCTAATTGGGCTGGTGCATACCTTCCCATCCATGAGAGACTTCCCCTGGGAAGCCATAGGCACCAGGCAAATGAAATCGGAGACTCGGCTCCTTCGCCTTCCCATTACCTGCAGCACGCTTTGATCAGCGGGGCGTAAATAAACACGTCAACGTCCCAGCTCTGCCAAGGTCAACGAGATGCAGAACAGCTCCTCCAGTCCACCCAACGAGTTCTTTGGACTTGGGACGGGGCAAAATGCTTTGCTGTGCTTAAAAAATGAATTCACTGGATGTAACAGCAGAGGGTGTGATGTGGTGTGACCACTGTAGTTTGGGAAAGCCAAGGGCAATAGAGAACCTGAAGGGGGAAAGGTTGGGATTGTCAGTGGTCCCAAGAATGAGGGAAGAGCCAGAGCTCTCCTCCTTGGATCCTCTTCCCAAACACCTTCCTGCATGGAAAATTTAGTCTAACCTCTGCCAGACTGATGCACCTGAGGAACCCAGCTTTCAGCACAGATCTTTGCTGCCTATTACTGAAGCCAGCACCTCACCTCTTCCATTTGTGCCAGTGAAGGTGCAATTACAGCTATCCCTACAGCAGGACACGCAGCACTGCTGCTTTTGATGCAAACATGGGGAATACCCCAGCATTCCAAACCTCTGGCTATTCCTGCACTTGCCCTAACAGAAAATGGCAAAGATGTACCCTGCTGTTTTAAGCCTTGCCTCTCCTCACAGCTACAGCATATGAGCAGTTCAACATGGGTGCAGCCACTAGGCATTTCAAGCCAGTGGGGCCCACAAAGGATAGCTGTTATCACCAGTAACATAATCCAGGCTGGAAGGGGAACACACTTCAGGATACCGAGAGCTCTCCTTCTTCAGTGCCACACTGCAATCATTCACTAAAAGGAGTCCCTACAGAAGACTTAGATTGTAACTGGTTTTGGTGTATTTTTAGGGCAACCAAGAATGGTCCCATCCAGCAGAATTTCCTGTTCCTAATTCTAGCTGTTTGCAGCAGTTTCTGCCTGTCAGAGGGTCATCTGTGCAGCTGGGGTAATAGTAACCCCTCCTACCTCACAGCCGTACTCTGAGGATTAGGCAGGGAGTGGCTTCTCAGTGTACTGAATATGCAAAGGCCTGTTATAAACCCCATATCTGATTGTAACCATAAGCAAAGTCTTATTTAAGCAATCCCTTCCCCAACAAAAATATATCAGCTGCTCACTCTGTTCTTTCCTTCCGTGTCTTTTTGCCTCCAAGTTCTTCCAGATAACAAAACACATTACTAAGATACTTTCCTTTTGTGCTGTAACGTTGTTTACTACAAATGATAGAGATTTTTCACACAATGTAGTGTACACAATTAGTTGTTTTGGCTCATTCTGATATCACACTTGTACTGGAGGAGTCTCACTGCCCAGTCAGTGAAAGCCCCACTCCCATAACCTCACACACGTCAGATATTCACAGTTGTCTTATTTCTCACTGTGCCCATATTCAGGGGAGACCCCCTCTCCAATTCCATCAACTGTATGAACATGGGACATACAGCATCAGTTATTTCTTGCTGCCACTAAACACAAAACCGTATTTCTCTACCAAACCATAGTTTAAAACCAAGTTGGTGTTTTTGCACAGGCTTTGCTTGACACTTCTGTATTTGTCTCCCACGTCAGTTAATGCCTTTTTTCACCTTTCAGTACACTTTGTTCACTCTTTTTAGCACTCACAATAAAACCTTTTACAATGCCACTTTTTAAATTAAGCTTTCAAAGGCAACATTCTAGTAAAATGCAATTATAATACATTTCAGGGCAGATTTGCTTCCATACTGCCTCGCTGAATGTGAGATTTCTGATCACGCCAGTTTTCACTGCATACACAATGCAGCACATCTCGCCTTCTCTTGTTCTGGTCTCTTCTAAAGTAATTTTGCTATTACTGTCAGAGTCAGAATCAATCCATCTTTCCCCTTTTACACTCAGATGAGTATTTTAATGTGTGATATCACTATTATCACACACTCAGCAACTGGATAGGCAAAAATTACACTGGTAGGGGACAAAGGAAAAATGTGGTGCATCTGATAACACCCACTGGGCAATTCAGCTGTCATGATTCTTCTAGACACACAGACACAATTTTTAGCTGCTTTTCACGGCCCTGACCCTCCCTTGTGACAGAGCACACACTACAATGACATAACTAGCATGCCTGGCCTTGCTCTTCCAGGATAAGGCACATTTCATTGCTCGAGCATACCTCCAAATTGTTCATCTTCCTCTCTCTGCCCCTCTCTGAAATGAAACAGCTCACTGTACAGGAGCAGGAAGACAAGGTGAATTGCAGGAGTAATGTGAGAGGAGGATTTCCTTCCCAGATGGCACCAAAACAAGCAGTGCTCACCCTGTGCCTGCAGGAACACCTTACAGCCTCCTTCTCAGCCTTCCCCACACGCCCTGACAGAATATTCCCTCTTCTCAGCTGTGCCCAGGGATGAGAAGAGAGTGACCGTGCAGTCATGTATTCCCTATATACATCACCAGTTGTTATTAAGAAATTACTGAGTGACTTGAGGGGTAAACCCATCTCCCTCAATCACTTGCACATTTAAGAAAACATGCCACAACCCATAATTTGCTGTAAAAGCAGTGGGATAGCCCAACTTCCCTTTGCCTGTCTCCCCACAGCATCCTCTCTCTCTGCTCCAGGGTTTGGCACAGCATAGAGTCATGACAGGGCTGTGTGTTGTACTGCAGCCTTGCCAGTGCTACCCCCCTTGCCCATCCTGGGATTCTGTTTGCCTGTACCTGGGACATGCCTTTCCAGGAGAAAACACCTTGCCTAGGAGCTGGACATCAGTGATCCTTGTGGGTGCCTTCCAACTCAGGATATTCTACAGTCTTGGGGGGAGAGGCAGAGAAGGAAGAGAAAAGTGCATCATTCTCAAAGCACTCTAAGATCTACCAGCTCTATTGTATCCAGACTCAAGCCTGAAATATCCTCACGTGCAAAGCAAGTCACAGAAAAAGAGAACAATGAGAAGAGTTACTTGAGCCATGCATGAGCCATACCAAACATCAGGACTGAATCCTCACTGTTTTAAACACTGAGCACTGTTCCTGTCCTGAAGAGCTGGCAGCACACTCAGAACATTCTTTCTCCCCTAAATCCAGCAACAGAATGGAAATAGACACACTGCACCTTCTCAACATCACTAGCAGCCTGGCAGCCCCCACCTGTAAAACCAGACAGTGATCTCGGAGCACTCAGAAAGGAGAGTGACTCAAATGTTGCAGCTGGATTACATTTCATAGTCTAGAGTTACCCCTGGATGCCTGCACTATGGAATACCTACAGCAGAACTTCTACATGTAAACTCGGGCTTAATCCAAGGAACCAGCCTGGAACCCAGGCCCACTAAAGCCATCTGGTGCTACAGCATCAGAGCTTTGCTAGGCACTGGTATGATCTGTTCCTGTGGAAGCTGTACTCTTCCCATCTACTCTTTTCAAATTTCCATGAGCCCCTCATCACAGACAGCAATCTGTAGTGAAGATTTAAGGGCCCAGGTAAGATTTAAACTATTCAAATCTGTGTAGGCATTTTTGATCATTATACCTGTAAAGGTGAGTGTAAAGCACACACACCTTTTAGTTTACACATCCTGATTTTTTGCAGCTGCCTAGCAAGATCACAGGCAAAGCATCTTCCTCTTCTACTCCTCCCAACAACAGCCTTTGTGTTAGTTTAACACTGCCTCGTGAACCTATTTCTATTATCAAGTGAATATGCAAGTGTAGCCAAGGCAGCCACTTTGTGGCAGATGTGAACAGGGACCACGTCCAACTAGTTACAAGTCTGTTTGTAACCCACACTCCGGTCCCCTGATTATCCCTGGGCTTCCACAACCTGAACAAATCATGCCCTAACATGACCAGGATCCTAATCCCCTCCCCTGCCTCCAGAGGGGTGTATTTTGGATTCATAAACTCTACTGCTGGATTCGTTGATGAAGCAGGAGCTTTCCCTCCCCTCACCTCCTCCAGTCACACCCTGTGTAAGGCTGGGTCTGCTCACCAGTGCACAGCTCTGCTCTGCCCATGGAGGGGATCATCCAGCTCTTGGATCCCACTGGGCACCACCCCAGCCTGGCCCAGGTAAAGATTTGGGGATTTCTGTGTATGACCAGCATTAGGAACCCCAGTGCTTAATGACTCTGAGCACCAGCAATCCCACAGGCAGTGAATCTCACACTGAGCCCCTGCCTGCAGCTGGGTGTTCAATCCGAGATCACAAAAAGGTGGTTTGGTGTCCAAAGTCACACACTCCTCCATGATCCTGCTAATAGGATATGTTTTCAGGAAGGGAACTTATGGCCATCTCTGTTTTAATGCAGTATTCTCCTGGCAGCAGGTTCCTGTGCCTCCTCCCACCTCAGTTTCCTCCTTGTGTGCTATCCAATTACAGTTTCTTCAGCCACTCCTCCTCAACCTCTCCCAGCATCGGAACACCCTCTATTTTGTATACATTTACATATGTGTGTCTGTTTATCTATGTACATTTGTACACATGTCATGGTAATCACCTTCCCTCTTCTAAATTTTTCCCATTATCAAAACCAATAGCCCTCCCCCTGACCTTGCACTGAACTTGTGCTAAAGTCATGGGAATATCTTCTTCGACTTCATCTCGCTTTTTATCCAACCCCCCAAACATGAGGTCAAAACAAGTCCCCACCACAGGCTCTGTTCCTCATCCTGCAGCGTTCTGCACGGAACTTGAAGGAATCGTGTCTAAAATAATAGATGGGGAATGGATTTTGTCTCAGGAAACCAATTCTACTCAAAGTGCAAGAAAGTTGGAGTCACTTTTTAATGGAAGAGACAAGATTAATGAAGCTTTCCCAAAAGGCACCCCACCTTGCTTAGCACTGAGCACCACTGAGAACTCACATCTAGAACGCATGAATGCATTAACTCGGAACTTTTCTGCACCACTGAACCCTTCATAGGTAGCAGTGTGTCACAGCCAAGGCTCAGACCTCCTTGCCATTTAAATGCTCTTTCCCACACAATAAATTTCAGTACGCACTTCTTGACCAAAGACATAAAAGCAGCTGACCTAAACCCAGTCCTGGCTAAACCCAGTTCTCCCAAGTTAACCTGCACTATTGAGTAAATGAGGGCAACTGCTCTCACATGTCAGCTGCAGAGGGAAGGCAAAAAGATACCCTAAATCTTCATAGAGGGGAGTGTAAGGCGTGCTTGTGACAGTTCCTAGTTTCACCAACCCTTCACCTTGCCAAAAGGAGTTCCATCCTCTGCCCTTTCTCTTCTGGTGGCAGAGGTGCATGTGTGGTCTCACAACAAACAGCAGCAGAGAACCAGCAGAGATGACAACAGGCAGGCACGACGGCTTCTTTCAACAGCAGTGCCAGCTGAGAGGATTTGTGCAACCACAGCCTTGTTTATCCAAGCACAGAAATGTAGGAACTAAATGTGTGATTCCCTCTGGCATTTAATCCTGCTGTTGGAAGAGGTGGTCCCTCACCACGTTTCTCATGCCCAGTGTCACGCTACACTTCTTCAGCAATCTCTCTGGCCACAAAGCAGGCAAATACAACTTCTACACTTTTTTTTTTCCTTAGGGAAGGGGGTAAATATCCAGTTGGAGCAGTGACTGGACTGATCTGAGGCCACCTGGTCACCTGAGCTGGTCAAGGAAGGGGAAGCAGCAGGAGCTGACAATCAGGACTGGATGGGAACTGGATCGTTCCTTCAGCAGCAGCCTGTTGTGCTGCTGGGCTGCTCATCACCAGTTATTCAATCAGAGATCCCAGGAAGCCCTACCTGCACACAGACACCAGGCCAGGCACCCTCCACCACTGCTCTAAACCACACTGATCATCCACACTCCAGCTCCACAGCTGCCTCTTCCCAAAAGGAAGAGCTCAGCATGGCTAACAGTCATGGGCTTGCAGTACAACAGGCCATCTGTCAGCTGGAAAAAGTGTCATCCTGGCAGCAACAGGCTCTGCCACCTGGCATGAAAACTTGTAGCAAGACTTTGCAGTTAGAAGCCAGGCCGGACAGATGGAGATAAGAAATTAGCGAGGGTAATCAGCCACTGGAATAATTTACCTGGGGAACCAGTGCAGCCTATCACTTGATATCTTGAAATCAAGACTCGGCACTTTTCTAGTAGAATTCTGGATTCAGTGCAGTGAAAATCAGCTGGGAATGTAAATACCTGCCAGGGGTCAGGTGACGGTATCTGTCCCCAGCTGGCTGATACTCTGAGCATCAACTGTGTGATTACGTCAGGAAAGAGGGAAATAACCTCTGTGTAGAGCTCAAGTGCCAAAACAATAGAGCACAACTGCATTTGCACTGAAGTTGCTTCTGAGTACTTCATTAAAAGATTCAACAGGACTTCAGTGAGGAGCTGCAAAGCGGAAAGGAATTGCAAAACTTCCGAGGCATGACTACTGAAATAAACTAGCTGTGGATAATTTAGCCAAACAGTAACTAAGCAAACAACATCAACTGGAAAGATACCAGATGACAGAATGACAGAAAGCACAGTAAACTCTCAGAATCAAACATCCTTGGAAAAAAATGTGATTCCAATTAAGAATTTGAAATCCCTTGCGGGCTGTTCCTCAAATTTTGCCTGGGATAACTATGGAGAGGGAATGTAATATGAATACAAATTAATTAAATAAAACAGCCCACTTTAAACAAGACTCCAAAGTAGACTACATTAAAAAGGAAAAAAAAAAAAGAAAAAAATATCAAAAACTATAGCGTAATTTAGCTCTTTCCTACTAGAAAGCACATGAAAGAAGTGACCCATACGAAAAGATAAGATTCAACAGAACAAGCACAAGAACAACCATCCAAACTTAGCAAGATGAAATGAAAAAAAAAAAAAGCAAAACAAAAAAAAACCAAAAACAAAAACAAAAAAGGGGCCTGTGGAACAGACTCTTACCATCAAAATCTAGGATGCACAGGAGGTTCCCAGAGGAAGTATTTCTATCTCACTGTTTCAGAGAGCAGAAGCATCAACCTGAAGCCCAGTCACCTGCTGTCACAAGCAACTGGACCATATAAACCCACTGAGATTTACTCAGACCACGAGGCTGCTGTACAGGCAGGACAGGACAAATGCCACCCTCAACCACCACCAGGCAAAACGAGGTTCTACACAGAAGCCAGCTGAGCTTTTCCTAACATTAACAAAAACTAAGAACGACTCAGATTTGTTACATGTCTGATTATGGATGCCTCCTCCTCGCCCAATTCAGGTGCAGTTCTAAAATCTGGGTCACCCATACATTATTTCTCCAAACCAAGCCACCTCCCTCCAGTGCAACCCTTTAAAAGGACTCTGCCCTTATCCAAGCCATCTCCAAGTCATTTAGGTTATGAGAAACTCCAAAACACCAAGGAATCAGGTCACAAAACTTCCAACAACACATTACACGTGCGGCTTGGCCCAGGAGGAACAGGCACCCATCTCCAGGAGAAGCCAACACGCGGGCATCCATACCCAGCAGCGCCCTGGCAGTCAACACGGATGAGCTGAGCTCAGAGCTCTGACCCCGTAGTGCCTACCAGGTTTGATGCAGTCTTAGCCAATATCTGGGAATAAACGAAGCATCAAGCAAGGACAGAGACGGGTGCTGGGAGGACGGTGGGTCAGGTGAGAGCCGTGGGAGCTCCGAATCCCCCCCGGGCAGGTTGGCTGGGGCGCTGGGGTTGCCATCGGAGCTGCTGCGGTGGCCGGGTTGCGGGACGGAGGCAGGAAGCGAGCGGCAGGCAGGGATCTCGCCTTTCGTTCCTCTGCCTTTCCTCCGTGACAGGCCATACAAGTCACGAGGCGAGGAGGAAAACAAGGAGGTGTCCAGAGTTCAAGCACAGCACCCCCGCGCCTCCCGGGCCGCAGCTCCCGGCGGGAGCCGAAAACCCGGCGAACACCGTGGGATCTCGCTCCTGCGTGGGAGGCACCATTTCTGCGGGAAGAGGCTCCTGCTGCCGCTTGGCAGCCGAGCCTGGGACCGGGCCTGCGCTCCGGGCCCTCCCTGCTGCCGGCAGCGGGCGGGGGGGCGGGGGAGCGGGGGGCGGCGGGCGGGACGGGCGCTGCCGTCGGGGCGCGGAGCCCCCGGCCGCGGCTGCGGCCCCCCGGGACTGCCCCGGGCCGGGCGGAGCGGAGCCCCTTTCGCCGCCCCCTCGGGGGGCGCCGGGATCCCGCCGCCACCCCGCGGGGCTCCGCGCCCCGATGGCGCCCGCACCGCGC
>WBND01000230.1:823411-841755 GCA_013398595.1 Tychaedon coryphoeus | reverse complement strand
CGGCGATCCCGGGAGCGCAGCAACGCCTCTCCCGGGAGCACGGCAACGCCGCCCCCGGCGGCCGCCCTTACCTGCGCCGGGCTCACATCGCGGGGCCGGGGCCAGCGCTGCCCCCCCGGCGCCCCTCGGCCGCCGCCTCGCCGCCGCCCTGCGCGGGGCCGCAGGTATGTCATGAGTGCCGAGCGCGGCTCCAGGTGAGCCGGGCACACCTACAGGAAGGCAGGCGGGCCGCCCTGATTGGCGTGCGGGGCCGGCGGCCGCGCTCCGACGGCGCCGCGGCGGGGCAGGGCAGGGCAGGGCGGCCGGGGGCCCGCGGCGGACACGGCGGCCCTGGCCCGGCCGGCCGCAGCCCCCCGACACCAGCGGAAGGTATTTTCCTTTTTTTTTTTTTTTTTTAATTCAGTGGTAAGAATTTGGGCGAAGGTCCCAGAGGGAAAGCCACACGAGGAGCGGCTGAAGTCGCTCGGTTTGTTCAGCCCGGAGCAGGCTGAGGTCAGAGCTCACAGCAGCTTCCTCACGAGGGGAGGAGCAGGGGCAGCTCTGATCCCTGCTCTGTGTGACAGGGACCGGACCCGGGAACGGCTGCAGCTGGGTCACGGAGGGTTAGGGTGGATTTTAGGAAAAGTGCTTCCCCCAGAGGGTGCTGGGCACTGAACAGGCTCCCCAGGGAATGGTCACAGCACGCAGCCCCACAGAGCTCCAGGAGCGTTTGGACAACGCTCTCGGGCACAGGGTGGGATTGCTGCGGTGCCCTGTGCAGGGCCAGGAGCTGGGCTGGGTGATCCTTGTGGGTTCCTTCCAGTTCCAGTTCAATTCGGTGATTCCGTAGTAACTGTGACCCGCTCAGATTTGGGCACAGCGCTTGTTTGCTTTGCCTCTGGAGTGCACCAGCCCAGGTGTCTGGACCAGCTTAAGGATCAGAGGTGCTTCTTTTTTTTTAAGCTCTCTTCATTATCCGAGTCTCTTGTTTTCCCACTTGTTAACTTCACATGCGGGAGCCCTTTGTGTTTCCTCCCAGCAGGCAGCTGGGTTCAAAGGAAGGTGTTGGGTTGTCCTAGGCTTTATAGGATTATAAAGGACCCCAGGCAGGATTGCATCCAAGATCATCAAATAAATGTAAATTAATGAAACACCTGAATTCTGAAGAAATTGACCAGGACGTGGGTAGAAAAACTCTGTAGGCTGCATTAAAAAGCTGAATCCACAGCTACAATTCCTGGTGTTCATCCCTTGTTGGTACACAGGTGCCTAAAGGGATACAGGATTTATGTGCAGATGCCCTTTGCCATGGTATATTATATAGATCTTTGCTCACCAAAATTGCAAAGTGTGCAAAGAATTATCTTGGGTAGCTGAGGAAGGCATTACGTATATTATATATTCTGTCTCTTCAAATTGATATCCAGAGTTGTCTCTTTGCTAAGTCTGTTTTTTCTCCTAATCATTTCCTGAGGCTTGCAGGTGTATATCCTCCAGGATGTGCTCTGAAGATTTCAGCAAAAGGGAAAGAAGGAGCTTGGCTTAACCACCAGAGAAACCCTGCAGCCCACACCCAGGCAATCCTGAGTCCTCCCTTCCCTGTGAGACCTGTGTGGAGTCTCCCAGGCAGGAAAACTCCCCTCAGAAGTGGTGCACTGAGAACTCTCCCCAGACAGCCACAGAATCATCCTCGTGCCTGCTTCTGCCTTCTGATTCAATTACTCCTTTCATTCGTTTGTGTGGGTGCCTTTTTTCAGCAGAGTGGATCAGCTCCTGCAGCTGAGATTCCCATTCCACATCACTGCATTTACAGTCAGCAGCGAGGAAAGGGATGCTTCAAATTCCCGGAAGGCAACTCTGGATCATGTCTCTCTTAGTTTGGTGTCAGACCTCTGGGACATGATATAAATAACCAGTGCATCTTCCCACTGCATTTTTTAAGTTCCTAGCAGCTGGCAGTGAGTTGGAGTTGGTCATCCTGACTGGAAAACTGCTCCTCTTCTATCCAGAAAAGGGCAGCTTGATGTCTGAGGTGGGCTTAACCTCTCCCCCTGTCCTTGGCACCTCCAGCAGCTGCAGATGCAGTTTGCTGTTTGGTTTTGTGCATCATACATTGAGATATCTTGCTTCCTCTGCCTGCTGCACAGAGAGTTTGAGTGCCTGAACACATCTGGAGCCCAGCACAGTGTGAGCAGAAGGGCTGTCCCATGCTGTGGGTATCCCAGGTGGATTGGGCTGCGGAGTCTCTTAGCCCACCGAACTCTGGGCTGCAGCAGCTGAGTGCCTGGTATGCCCCTTTCCCTTCAAGGACATACCTCCTTGGGGTGTAGACATATACATATCCCTGGATGTATATCCCTGGTATGTCCCTTCCCTGCAAAGAGGCCCAGCAGTACCAAGAGCAGGGCCCTGTACCCTGAAGTGCTCCTGCTTCCTGCAGTGCCTTGTGCTATCGTGGGGCTGAGGGGCAGCTGGGACATTAACCTCCCACTCCTCCCACTCCAACATCCTCCTCGTAAACATCCCGTCCTGCTCAAGTCCTGTGCTGTCACATCCTCTCTGCTCTGCCCAGATGCTATTCTGGGCTTAGTTCTATATGCAGAGCACACAGCTGGGCATACCAAAATCCAGGCAGGCAGCAGGGCAAAACAGCAACTGAGTTTAGCTGCTGACATATCACAAGTACTGCAGAGGAGGGGAGTTGCTTAAGAGTCTTCTTAAGACTAAAATCACCTGCTTGAGCCCTCCTTTGAAAGCCAGTTTGCTTCCCTAGGCGTGTTCAGCAGCTGTACCTTACTCCAAGCAGATGCAAACCTGTGCATATGGCATGAAAAGGCCTGGTGATGATGGAAGGGAGCAGAACAGGGAGCTGGGAAGCTGCAGCGCAGTAAGTTTACACAAGCAGCCAGTAAAGCACCCGTCCCCGGTGAGTCAGTGCCGGCCGTTTCCTTCATTTCCTCCAAGGCTCGCTGGGAACATCCAGCGGTAGCGGCCCTTCAGTCGTCTCCTTTCCTGCCCCTTGTTTACAGCTTTCCTTCAGCAGGGAGCACAGTCCCAGCCTCCAGCACTGCATTTTCACTGCACAGGCTGAGAGCAGTGCAGACCCTCCCCTGGCCTCAGCTCAGCTTTGGTACTGCCAGTGCTCTTGTTGCTTTTGTGGGTGCCAGCACCTTCTTGAGCTACAGCAGGTGCTGAGGTGAGAGAGGAAAAAGTGTCACAGTTGCACAGTATGATTTTGTTTTTTTTTTTAATCTTGAATGCAGCTGTATCATTGACAGAGGTTCTTTATCCCTACAGCCATACCTTTGGATTCAGTCTGGTAGGGCAGAAAAGATGCAGTGGGGGTGTTAATGTTGTTTTAAGTGTGCAAACCATCCCTCAAAGATACAGGTTGGAGCTTCCCTGCTTCAGATTGAGGTGTATCTCATGCTCTGATTTCCCCACATGACAGCAGCTAGGGAGGAGAACTATTTTTAGCTTTTGTTTCTTGGTTTGTTTACAGGAAGTTCTTCATTTGTGGGAGTGAGCTTGGGTCTGTCTCAGTCTGAGAATCAGCATCAGTGCCAGTTGTGGATGCAGTTACAAGGGTGAACTGCTGTTGTCTGGGAGAGGCCTCATTTATCCCAGGTGTTCAAGAAGCTGTGGGCTTCACACAGACAAATACTGATTTCTGGGATCTTCCCTGAAATTTGTTCAAGGAGATGTTCCAGGTGGTTTTGACAGAAAAGTTTAGGAAAATACAGAACTGGGAAATTCCTTTGGGAGGTATGGCTAGAAATGCTCTTCTGTGTGAAACTAGTTATAAATCCACATTGCTGACATAACCTGAGTTAATAACTGTAGCTCTGAGACAAAACCCATATTGTCAAAGAACATGAACATCCCAAGACAAGAACAGACCAAAATGGGCTTCCCCCTTTTCCTTCTCCCAAGGAAAGTGCCTTCACCTGCAAGCCACAAGTGACCTAGATACAATGCTGTGTTTGATCTTATGGAGTAAAACCAGGAACAAAATAATCCACCCAAATTATGTATCTTTATAATCCTTATTCAACTTCATCCAGTTGTTTTTTTTTTTCATACAAAAAGCAGTAAGAATTGTTTGTACAAATTGATACCTGCATATGAGCCATGGAGGGATAGTTTTTTGTCATGGTGAATTATGTACCAGTTACAGTGAAGGTCTGCATTGGATGGATGAAGTATGAATGGCCCATTTTGTGTGTTGTACAATTTTTTTTTTCAGAAGTAATTGCAGTGCCTGGCCTGATGTGCAAGTCAGGCCATTGTCCTACACAGCTAAATTCCCCTTTTTTAACAGGGTCTGCCAGGAAAATTTAAACAAATGGAATGTCTTGAGACAAACACTGTTGTTAGGAGCATGAGAGTAAGGGATGGTCTGGAGAGTCCCTGCCTGTCAGCCACAAAAGGTGGTAAAAGAATGTTTTTATTTGCACACATCCTGTAGCCTGATGTTGCCCAACAGTTCACTTGATTATAAACTCCTGCCTCTTCTAAAAGGGATGAGATGGTTCTGAACTTGTGGATGTCGGCCTGGGGGAGGCTGCTGGGCTTTCCCAGCTCAGTTTACAGCTGCAATCCAGACTGATACCAAGGAAAATGGACTGCTCATGCCACAGCTTCAGAAAGGTGCAGGCTGCACACGTGCAAATGTTGGTTTTGTTGACCTTCCCTGATTTTGATGGAATTGAGGGTAGGAATGGCCAGTTTCAAACAGCAAAAGCAGACAAGATTGCCTGAGATGTTACTTTAGTTTTGTTGAGGGTGCAAAAAACATCAACTGGGCAAACTACTGCTCAAAGCATAGCTACAAATCAAAGAAAGAAGGAAGAAATCCCCACAATGTATCTCCTCCTCAAGATTTCACATGATCAACTGCAGCAAAACATGACTCAAAACTTCACATCTATTTGCTTATATACTGTTTTTCAAAAGACAGAAGGAAATAGCTTAAAAGTTAGTCCAACTCCATTAAAATCCCTCTATCTGGGATTAATAAAATATGGATTCCTTTCACAAGCAAGAAGCTCATTTGAACAAATATTGGGGAAGAAAGGAGCAGTTATATTCTCTGAAGCAGTTAGCCAACCTTTAATGATACATAGTGTGGTTAAAGCAACCTATCTCCTGCTCACCAGTAGCATTTGGCAACTCAGTGATGGAATTCTCAGTGGAACAGTAGTAAGCTCTTACATTTTTAGGAGGATTTCCCTCAGCCAAGTTTGCAAAAATTACATTTGATATGTAATGCACTATAACATCACATCTCCACCTGATTGGTATATGGAGATTTATATGGAAGTGTCTGTGCAGGTAAATAATACAAACTGGAATTTTAATGGTTGTTTTTTTTCAATATATATAGTGCAGGGAAAGAGTGGTTTATGACCAAGAACATTAATGAGGGTATTTTTTGGTACTTTATACTGAATGTCACCAGTGTCTTTTACTGAATAAAATTATTGCAGTAATTTCTGGCCTGGAATCCACACATATCAGGAGGTCTTACATGAGGAGTATTCACCAAAGATACCCAGGAAACACAAGGTAATACCTGTGAACAAGGATTCAAAAAAAAAAAAAAAAAGCAGGTTGAAAACCCCCAGTGCTACATACTATTAAGATGCCTCCAAAAGGGCAGAAGGACATTACATAGGAAAAAAGTGTACTGGGAGAATGAGTAGTCAGACAAAGAGGAAGATAGCTTTTAGTGGGCTTTGCCTTTTCTCCATCATCCAAAGTTTTAATTTTTGCTAATCCAGGATCCCAGCATTGATGTATCCAGAAAAACCACACGCAAATTTTGGAAAATCTTAATGAAAACAAGTTATGCAAACATTTTCAAACAGCTGTTCTTTTATAGCAGTCGATATAGGCAATTCCAAGCTCACTTAAAATTTCAAGGAGATCTTTGGGCTTATCCTTTTTCTGCCCTAAGATGCTCCATGCAAAGGATGCCCCAAGTTGCTTGTTACTGTCAGGTGCCTTTCCCAGACTGAAATTCCCAGCTGCAGCTCCCAGGGAGCCTTTGGGAGGCAGCTCTTGGTTTTTGTAGCACTTTCCATTTCTGCGTTGCGGGATTCTGAACTCTGCAAAAAGCTGGATTTTCCCCCAAATCATTCTGTGATTCTTCTGTTGTAGCTAAATGCTTGTTCAAATCTGAAACAGTCCTCATGCTGCAGTAAATTGTTGCCCAGCACATGCTGCCTTTCACATCCACGTGCAGGTAATTGCTGGATTGGAGTCTCAGGCTTGCCCTTTACCTGCACCTCACACATTGATGTTTCCCCTCCTTCCTTAGCAGTGAGAAAAAGCCTAAAGAGAGAGGATCTGGGATAATGAGCATTGTCTGCTTTTCCCCTTGGAGAAGTCCTGGAGAACATTACTGGGACTCTTGAAATACTTCCAGTCCATTTGGAAATGCTAAAGCAAGAACTTCATCAGAGTCTTACTCTGTACTTTTATATATGGCTGTTGATGGCAATAACTTGAGTTGGACTGGGCGGGAGGACACTCAAAGACTTCTGTAGAAATGATTCTGAACAAACTGATCAATTCACTACCAGAACATCTGGAACACTTAATTCTGCCTTTCTGCTTCTTTCAGATTCAGATAGGCCACTTACTCTGTGGTCGTTTCTTCAGGCTTTCTGTTCCAGCTATGAACTCTAGAAATAAATTACTGTAAGGGGAAGGTGGAATATGGACAAAGTCACACTACTGCAGGTACTCTCATTCTAGTCCAGACCTGCTGAAATAGTTGGGACCTCTACAAAACTGAGCAAGGAGAACAGAAATGAAAGCAGCACGCTACCTTGGAGGGGCTTGCCAAATATTCCTCTGGTTCCAGCTGAAAGGGAGGATGTGGCTGTGTAGGAGCTGCAGGTGTGCAGGCTTTTCCCCATGCAGGCAGCTGCAGCACCTGAGTGTGTGCAGCCAGGTGGAAGGATGACACTCAGCAGCTTTTCCCCGTGCTCAGAGCAGCTGCCTGTGCCCCAACCCCCTCCTGCCCATCCCTCTGCACTTGGAAACCACTGTGCCAGGAAGTCGCTTCTTCCTAGCTGAGATCCTCACATGATAATGTCCATTTAAGTGTTGTTGCTTGTGGTGTAGGTCAGTAGTAATGACTCAGGCCCGCCCTTCACTTTCCTTCCTCTGTTGGCTAGACACAAAATCCAGCCCACAAATTAATCTGTCCCGTTCACCAACAACCCTGTTCATTAAAAAACTGCACACAGAAATTCTTAGTTTGTATTAAGGTCCTCTTCAGTAGCTGTGAAATCAAGCACTTAAAAGTTCAGAAATCCCAAATTCTCCCTGCATTCCAGATGTAGTGTTTGGGATTTTTGTTTTGGTTCTCTTGGTGGATAGGATTATACATAGTGGTGTAGCTTTTGACAGGATAAACACAGTAATTTTTCATCATCTTAGTTTTTGCAGAGGAGGATAAACAAAGCTGAAATGTGCTTCCCTCTCTGTTCAGTGTCTTTGCACGAGTCCTGGGGGTGGAGATCTCCGAGCCTGGATGTGTGATAGTGTAGTGCCCCCTCATGGGAAGCTGTTCCTGACACTGATTCCTGGCTGCATCCAGGTGAGAGAACATGAGCCCAAACACCATTCTGTTTGCTGTGCCTGCTCCTCTATGTTGGTGGTTGTCACACCAGCAGGTTTAGAGAGCAACTTGCCTTTTCTACCCTCAGGTAGTTTTTGTTAGGATTGGGCACTTGATTGCTGTTAAGGCTTTCTGTCAGAGTGTTCAAGAAACATCCACCATTTTATTGTAGTTTCACCTTTTTAAAAAATAAAATCCCTGAGATTTTAGCCACCCATGGTGGCTTTCCTGGAGGCCCTAAACTTACGTGACAGGAGTCCTTTAATTAAATAACCAATCTCATAATAGAAAAATGAGCACAGATTCCTGAATTACCTCCATGATATTGGCCTGTTGTATACTGAGAGAGGACTGCCTGTGCCTCTCACTCCCCTCAGTTCTGGAAAAAGCAACCTTTCCCATAGGATGGATTGTAAAGATGGATGTGTGCTTGCACAGAAATACAATCATGCACATTGGGTGGGGAAGCATTGTTTGTTTGGAGTTCTGATGCTGTTGGAAGGGCAGACTGAAGCAGGATTGTTTTCTTGGAGCAAAGGCACACTTTTCATGAATTGAGCTTTTGTTCTTAACATACAAAAAGGGCCTTTTTTGTGATTCACACTGTGTGATATTTTTAGTTTTCTTTGCATTTAGTTAAGAACAACACAAGAATAATCCTGCAAATAAAACATAAAAGCAGAATGACCCTATAAAAAGAGTGGGGTTTCTGCCTCAGCAAAAACCTTGTTCATTACTGTGGAGGCTCAGGGTGTAAAGTGGCTGTGGTAGGGACCACATCCTTGTCCTGTACAGGTCAACATGCATTGCCACAGACTCTTCTTTCTCTTCTGACATTTTCACACCTCCTCAAACACATGAATTGAAGTCCTGAAGGAATCAGAGAGTAAAGAAACAAAGACCAAAAGGTTGTTAAACCTTGTCACAACTGTAAGTAGATATTTGATGTTCCATTGCCAGGACCTCCCCTCCTTTGTTAGTGATTCTCAGGAAAACCATATGAGGCCCGTCATCTTAGTAGGGTACTCACATCCAGCCCCTGCTACCTCTGTGCCCTGGAGCATTGTCAGATTGTAATTCTGGGGGTTGTGCCTCATATTCCCTGCAGGGTTCCCAGCAGTGGCTTGGATATCTTTGCCTTTATCCTGCTCTGGTGCTGGAATGCCTTCCTGGCAGGTGTCACAGTGAGCATGTTTCATTCAGGGGCTGGTTTCCTGCCGAGGTGCTTTCACTGATGCTGAGTAAGGAAGGGGTGAATCCTGGCTCCAGCCCTTCTCACTAGGAGCAAACAGATCAGGCTTTTCTCCGGGGTCAACCAGCTGATCCTGTGTCAGGTCAATTCCCATCAAAACCCCTTCCACACATGTGCCCTGTGGGAATCTGCCTAGATTGTTTCAGCTTAGATGTCCACTCATGAACTCAAAACCCCCCTAATTCCGTGTCCCTTAGGTTATCCATTACCATAAGATGTCCTGGTGGCCTTAATTACTCCTGATGGACTGGGAAGCTCGGAATGCCTCTCTGACTTGGGAGTATTCTGTGCAGTGGATCCCAAAAGAGCCATATGGTCTGGGTTTTCTTCCAGTGCCTGAGGTATCTTATGGCCCTATATCATCAGATGGTGGAGAGATGGCTCAATGGTCTTGCTGTGAGACTGGCCCAGCCCACAGACATTTCAACAGGAGTAAAAGTGCTCCACAGAATATCAAGTGGCTGCTGCTTCTCTACATGGGAGCAGGAGGTAACAGAGAAAGGTTGGTTGCAGGAAGGAGCTGCCATGTGACAGAAATAGCACTAAAAGGTCTTGGCAGCATTTACCTGCTCAACAACTGCAGGTTTCTTTGAGAGGAAAGATCAAAGTTTTCTATCCAAATAATATTTCAAATTTAAATGCCTGCATTGAAATCAGGATTTGTAAATCTATAGTAGCTTTGTTATCCAAATGTGAAACTTTTTACTCATCACCCATATATTTAATGATCCACATGACATGCATGGATGATTTTTAGTTTATTTTTGAAAAGGGTAAATGGATTTTTGCTTTCCAAAGGCTGTCTTGGGGGATAGCTTGGCAGTCCATCCTCTACTGAGTGAGCATGGTGATGTCTGGTTAACTTCTGGTGCTGGGGGTTTCACAACCTCCCAGATAATCTTTTCCAGCTCTGGCTTACGCAGGGAAGGGTTTTGCAACATCTACTCTTGTTCTTTTCTCCTGTCTTCTTTTCTTTCCTGGAAATTAAGTTGGTTAGATCTTATCTCTGTCCTTCCAGCAGGCTAATTGCTGCCTCTCTTAGTAGCAACCTCTCGTGTACTGCAACTGCACTATCATGTCTTGCCCTACATCCAGCCTTCTCCTCTAGACTCAATAAACCCCGTTCCCTGGTTTCTTCCCAGAGGTTGTTTTGCAAACCTCTTATCGCCGCAGTTGTGTTCCCACACCCAGCCTGCAGCAGCCTGGCTGTGTGCTGTTCCCTGTCCCGTGCCAGTGGTGACTCCTTGCTTCTCCCGGGCCGTGTGCTGCTGCACCCCCTTCCCTGTTCCCAGGGGCTCCCCGCAGTGGGGCTGGCCAGGATTCCTGCGTGGGTGTGGGGGGCCCTGCCGGGCCAGGTGCTGGGAGCAGGAGCCAGGCCCCCGGGCCCTGCCGAGCACAGGAACCAGCATGTGCAGCTCCCTCCTCCTGCATCTGCCAGCAAGCCGAGTCCCCGTGGGACCTGGGGCTTTGTCCTCGATTCCCAGCTTCAGGAAAGTCACCAGCTCTCTCCTCAGGGGCTCCCAGATCACAGAGTCAGAGAATGGTTTGGATTGGAAGGGGCATTAAAGCTCATGTCATTCCATCCCCTGCCACAGGCAGGAACACCTCCCACTATCCCAGGTTGCTCAGAGTCCCATCCAGCCTGGCCTGGGACACTGCCAGGGATGGGGCAGCCACAGCTTCTGTGCCAGGGCCTCACCACCCTCACAGTAAAGAATTTCTTCCTCATAGCTAACCTAAATCTACCCTCTGTCAGTCTGAAGCCATCCCCCCTCATCCTGTCACCCCAGGCCCTTGTAAATTGTCTCCTCTTTCTTGTAAGACCCCTCTGCATATTGAAAGCCCATAAGGACTCTTCTCCAGGCTGAACAATGCCAACTCTCTAGGCCTGTCTTCATAGGAGAAGTTAATTTCTGATTGATTTCTGGTAATGTGCTTTGGAGACTCTCCTAGGGGGAAGAAATTCCCATCTTCTAAGGAGTGTGAGCATTTCAGGAACTCCTGAGAAGGAAGAGCTGCCAAAGAACAGGTGTAAGTCATCTCCTTCATTTTAGGAGCAGCAGCTTCAGGATCAGTTGGACTTATGTAGCCTCTTTGTATTAGCTATTCATGGTCATGTGCAGTGTTACACCACCAAATCCTTCCAGTCCAAAGAGCACAAACAGTACCTAGAGAGCTCATTATTACCAATATTCTAATTAATACTTTGTTATAAAATTGGCACATTCTGCTGTCATTTATTTCACTCTCTTCCCAACACCCTTCTCCCCCAAATTATCCTTATATCATTCCCATGTTCCCAACAGATTCAGTGACCCCAAACCAGTATTTTATCCTACTGCCTGGACAAGATACTACTTAAAATGCCAAAGAGCATGGACAAGGCATTTTCCCCCTGCTGATCCTTCCTACAGGGATGTCAGTAAGAGCTCTGTGCTGCACCTGGCCACTGATTAATCCCTGGCTGTAGGAGCACTGATCCCTGGATATAGGAACCTGCTCATCTCTGATTCTCTATCTGCTTGTATTTTATTGAAATGAGACAATTGGTTCCTAATGGGCAGCTGACAGTGGGATAAAAAAAGCTGTATTTCCTTCAGAAATTAGAGGAAAAAACTATCCCCAGGCCTGTCAAAAGTACACCATGAAATTAATCCCCAAATCTGAAAATATGTATTAAGATCAAAGAGAGCTTCTGAACTGTCTTTGATTTTGAAATTTCTTGGGAGAAATGGACACTGTTAGATGGTGATTTATCTGACCTGTTTTAGGTGTCTACCTTAGGAATAGGTGAATCATGCCCTAGAAATGCTGCTTCAATATTTGAAAAATGGGGTTTCCTTATTTTGTTTGATGATCTATCCTCAGTTTGTCATTACTTATAATATTTTACCATTTTTTTAATATCAGTTAATCCTCACTCAGGATGAGGATGGGCTGATTTCTCTGAGAACTGTGGTTACAGTTCACTCCTGTGATTTTGCAGTTTGTGTTCTGGAAGGGATGTGTGGAATAGAAACAGTGAAGTTGTAAGACCAGAGAAGACAGAAGCCCAGAGGGGAAAAAGGTGAGCAAGTCAGAATCTGAAACAACAGTCAGGAAACACAGATGATGTGGTTTCTCTAAAAAGCTTGTTGGTTCAGTTAGAGGCAAAGGGAATTTGTGTATGCATAGCTGTAGTTTTACCAGCTGTATATAAAAAAGGCAGATTAATTTATTGCACACACTATCCAATATTGTTATATTAGATATTATACAATGCCAGGATATATTGTTAGAGATTTTATGTGTGTGTGTGTGTACTGCTGTAAACTCCAAATCTGTGTGCAGACCAGCTTTACAGAAAAGAGCCTGTGTGTGGAAAGTGGTGGAATAATTAAGTTTTTTCTTACACCCAGTAATCCAGCTTTTGAAAGTTACTGAGACAACTCTGACCCTTCAGTACAGCTAAGAAACACCTGCAGATGGGACCTCACTTAAGGGATGGTCCCCTAATGTAAAGATTAACTCAGTAAGACATAGACTTGAGCTTTAGTTCATGTTCCTGAGGTTGTCTCCTCACCCTAGGCCAGGTTTAGAGGTTCTTCATCACAGATACTTTATTCTCTCTGTTGTATTTGCTTTCCCCTCCCACTGAGCCTTTGTCAAGAGCAACTAATGAGCTGCATTCAGTGTACTTTTTCATGTATGGGCTCTTATGAGAGCTGGATTTAAAAGTAGAAATGTGTTCATAAACTTTACTTATGAAAAAGGTGATAGACTGAGGGATAAAAGTAATTTCATTGGGCAGAAATTAATTTACAGTAGATGAACATGCTGTTATTCAAAGTAAGCAGCATCCAAGCTATTCATGGAATGGCATTTGTCTTCAATAAATATTTTACATAATACATGCAAGTTATTCATGGAATGGCATGCATTTTTCATAGAAGTTTTATGTAATGCTGGCCACCTGTGACTCCCAGGAATTAAAGATTTGGTAACAACGTGGTCTCTCATCTTATTCTCCATTATTTTGATCTCAGAGCTACAAAAGTGCTTGTAATGTGAGGGTTTGGGGTTTTTTTGGTTTTTTGTTTTTTTTTTTTTAATTCCAGACCCCCTGAGCATTTCCAGTGAACTGCTGTATATGCAGGCCTACTAATAAACCTTTGCTTTCCTTTGTGACCTCTCACAGATCACTCAGCATTTGTCTTAATGCCCTCCTCCAAAAAGTCAGCAGCTTGTAAATTGGGAATTTGCAATGTGTCTGTGATGACTTCAGTTTTGGGAGGTATGGGATGCTGTTTTAAAGCAAACATAACTGGGGGGGGCTTTCTTTGCGGGTACTGATGACAAATTCCCCTGGAAGCTCAGACATTAATCCTTGGGAAAAGTGTCAGGAGCCTGGTTATGGAGCCATGGGGCCATTTATGGACAACCTTTGCTGGAGGTGGGTGTGGGCCACAGCAAACTTCAGCCAGAAGGGGCAGGAGATACTTTGCCTACTGAGTCATGGCACTAAATGTGCTTTTACAATTATTAACAGTGAAATTCAGTGGAAGAATGAATCAGGTCATTGGTATTTAGTCTGAACCAGAGTTGTGAAACTTCAAGTGACTGTGCAAGGAGGGAGGTTACCATGATGATGTGCATCATCCAGGGAAAACATGTCCTTGTGCTTACACCTTTCTTTGTATTTCTTCTTGCTTATGTAGAAAACCTGTATATCTTTCAGGTATAATAACCTGAAAGATTGAAAGGCTTTTAAAAATTTCCTAAATTAAATTGCTTCTTGTCATCCCTGGATGCAATTCTGTGATTAAAAAAAAGCCAGTACTTGCAAATATTTTTAATTTCCCAGGATAACCCCAAAATAAGTAGTGGCTTTGTCCACATTTTCAGAGTGCTGCTGCAGTCGTGATCATCATAAAGAAAGGAAAACACACAGATGAACCATGCAAAATAAGATGGTTAGTGGTTGGACTTAATGAACTTAAAGGTCCATTTCAGCCTAAAAGATTCAGAGTAGTTTTGTTTGACCTCATTGTGGCCTTGCAGTGCCTGCAGGGAGCCACAGGAAAGATGGAGAGAGACTCCTGACAAGGGCTGGAGTGACAGGACAAGGGGAATGGCTTCACACTGACAGAGAGCAGGGTTAGATTGGATATTGGGAAGGAATTGTTCCCTGTGAGGGTGCTGAGGCCCTGGCACAGGGTGCCCAGAGAAGCTGTGGCTGCCCCATCCCTGGCAGTGTCCCAGGCCAGGCTGGATGGGGCTCTGAGCAACCTGGGATAGGGGAAGGTGGAGGTGTGAACCAGATGACCTTTAAAGGTTCCTTCCAACTCATGCCATTTTGTTCTGTAAATCCTTTCTCTATTTCTGCCTTTGGATGGAACAAAGTCTTCATGGAACAATATCCCCACCATTCCCTGCCACACCAGCTGTTGGTCAGGCACCAAGGAGCATGTCATATGCATCAGTAAGTGATTTTAATTGACTAAATAGATTTTTTTGCTTCTGAATAAATTTCTAAATTTTTAATTATACTTTCCATCTTTTTGTCAGAATCACTGTCTTTTGGTAGTGGCCAGTATTTAGCATTTGTCTCAGGCATGGTTTTTGACTATAAACACATTTTGCACACTTCTGGGTAGCTGCTCATGGCTGGTGTCCTGGCAGATTTTGGTCTCTGCAAGACTTGACCTTTAAATGTACAGGCTGCCCAAACTACAACAGGTAAGGAAGCTGTGAGGAACCCTGGCTGCTTTGCCTGCCAGCAGACTTGTTCAGGCTCCCTGCATTCTGCTTGCCTTGATTCATGCAGAAAGGGGCAGCTATACCAGACACAGGGCCATTTCTTTCTGTGACACTGACTTGGGAAGTTCCCTAGGCTTTGTTTCTTACATAAGAAGTAAGACAGGGAGCTGCAGAGAATTTTAAATAACTGCTGCCAGGCATTTAGAGCAATCATTCACGATTGTGGTTTGCCATTTGGTACCAATGATGATTAAACTCGGCTAAGCCTCTCCTCTGCTTCCCTCAAACATTTTCCTCCTGTCACACTGACACAGCTGGTTGTGTCTGTACAATGGACTGGATCAGAAACTGATCCAGCTAAAAATAACCAAGGGTAGAGTGGGAAACTATTACTTTTCAGCCACTGAAATTTTACTCTGCATCGTGCTGCAGCTGCACACAGAGCTGCACTGCACCACAAATAGAGCTCGGGAGGCAGTGACCACAAGTACACACAGAGGAGGAGATGAGGCTTTTGGAGGAAAAGGAGGTTCAAACAGCTCCAATGGGATGAGCAGAGCAGTACAAACCTGGCAGCTTCACTCCTCGAAGGTACTTAGCAAGAGATGAGCACTGATTCCAGCTGTGTGACATCAGCCTGGAAAAGATTCCTGAATTGCACCTCCTCTGCAGATATTCCTCGTGTGCAAAAAAGGGCACATTTCTGTCTAATGCCTTTGTTCTTCATTCTCTTAACTCCCTGCTGCTCTCCCCAGGCTCCTGTTTGACGGCATGGATTGCATGATGGCATTACCAACTTGAGGAATCCTGCCAGACTACCCCAGACTGCAATTTTCCCTCACTTGTGCCAGCCTTGCAGTTTGTGGAGCTGTGCTGAGCATTTGATCAGGGAAGCAATCCAAATTAAAAATAACCCAGTGGTGTGGCTGGGGATGGCAAGAACTTTAGCCATCCAGGATAATCTGCAGTCACAAATCAGTGAAAACTGTTTGCCATTTCAGGATGTCATGAAAGCCCAGCCTCAGATTAATACAAGGAATATGAACCTTTCAGCCACTGAAGGAGCCAGGAGAATGAGAAGGCAGGAATCCTTTGCCCATGTTCATAAGAGGCACAAGAGCAAACCTCACTATGCCCAGATGGCAGCACAAAACATCTTCACACAGGCTTTGCTTTAGCAGTCCTTCACACAATGCTTTTGGAACAGAAGTTAGTGGCGGTGTGTGCTGTTCCACGGATGGATGTTGTTTTTCCTGGGGATCAGGGAGAAAGCTACCCAGATTTTTAAGGGTACTGCAAATATGGGGGCTGTGCTATCACCAGGAAAGGGAATAAAAGAGCCTTCTTCACAGACAGCTTCATGGTACAGAGTGAAGTAACAATTTGTGGATGCATTCCAGAAGAGGATGTATTCCTCTTCTCTGCTCTAGAGAAACAATGCCACTGCTGTGATGCACCAGCACTAACATCCATGATCACGCCAGCAGTGACATCACTTTCACCTGCTCACAGACATGGAAGAAGCATCTGTAATTAGTCATTCTCTCTTGTATTCCAAGTCGTGTCTGGGTTTCTTCTGGCATCTCTCTTCAGTTCATGGTTCATGCCTCCTGGGTTGAGTATTTTTAAGTACCAGTCATTTCCTTTTTCTTTCCCTCTTGCTTCTGACTTGGCACTTCACTGCTTCTCTACCCAGAAATGCTCCTGCTGGACGTGACTGAGCACTGATGGCAAAGGTGGTGAATCCAGACACTCAGAGCCTGAGGAGTTTCAGGATCTCCTCAGGTTACATTTCTAGAGAAAAGAATTCACTTTCTCTCCACATGCATTCGTGGGTGTGGTCACAACGAGGTGGAAGGTGCAGGTGAAACCCTCAGTCACATTGGCAGCTGCATCCCAAATTAGCCGAAGGAAAGCAAGTACCTGAAGCTTAGGGCAGAATGTGGCTGCCCTGACATAAACCCTGAGTGCTTTCACAGCAACCCATGTCCTCAGGACACCCCTGACAGGTAACATCAAGGCTGACCATGTCAGGGAACTTGGATTCAAGGGTCCAGACCAAATATCATCATGTTCTGCCATCTTTTTTCTTTCTTTAAGAATATGAGGAGTTGTGTTAATTGATCTTAATTCTTCCTTCTCTAGACACAGGAAAAATCTTCTGTTTCAGCCCCTTGTTCCCTGCATTCCCATTGCTGCTTCCCTTCTCCCAATAACTGTAAAAATACTTTTTTTTTTTTCCAGTAAAGCATCTTGTGGTTCCTGTTTCACCCTATATTCACATAAAGGCTTGATCATATGTCCAAAGAATTGGGAAGATGCCTGAAATCCCTCTAATGTGTACTATATGTAAACTCTGTTTTTCCTGTTTTGCTTGGTATTTCTGCCTTGAAGGCATCAGGAGAAATCCAAAGGTCATCTGTTAAAGAAATCAGGCAAGGAAAGAAAGCAGTTGACCAGCAAAGAGGCGCCTTCTTAAGCACAACAGCCAGGTGCAGAGCTGTAGGAATATGCTTCCCAGTCCTTGTACTGGAAAAATCTGCCAAGGCTGGGAAAAGGGAAATGGAAGGACATGCACAGGCCTGTCAAAAGCTCTGCCATCTGTAAAAGGGGCACATTCTGTGTGCTTGGAGGTGCTCTGGGGTAAGCAAGGCAAGGCTGCCCTTTTGTGAGGGGAAACACTGACAGAACAGAGAAGTCTCCTCTGTGGCTCTGTGCTTGAAGATGGGAAAGCACAAACAGCTCAGCCACAGTCAGGCAGTTCAGCAGCCCTGTGGGCAAGGTCAGCTAGAGGGAGAGACAGAGCAGAAAATGGCCCAAGGCAACACATGAACAGCAGGGCAACTGCAAGAGCTCTAGAAAGCAAAAAGAAGCAAGTCCAGGTATGAGGGATCAGTGGGGGGGTCTGGAAAGTGGTGACCATTCTCCCATGCAGCTGCTATCACCTCCAAACTACATCTTCCCAGCAGCTTCAGGAAGTCCAACCCTCCCCCATCTTCCTTCCTAGCTGTTCATCCCATCTCAATCCCTTCCACTCTCCCTTCCCCTTGCGTGGTGGCCTGTTCAGCCACTCACCACTGCAATGACAGAATGTTTTAGGACACCTTGACTTTGGCTCTGTTGCCTCTTCTGGCCTCCCTTTGCTCAGTTTCCTGAAATTTCCTGTATTTCCTTTTTTTTTTTCTTTTTTCAGAGATGGGGGCTCCTGCTGATGTGTCTCTGGCTATTCAGGCCAGTGTTGCTGAGGTGAAGAAGAAACAGAGCCTGAAAGAAAAGTCTCCCGTGCATGCAGGGACACTTTTGTTTGACACATCTCAAAAATGTTTTAGAGAATAGGCACAAAATACTTCTAAAAAACTAGACAAAACCTATCTCTTGTCCAAGATCAACAGATACCTGTTTTTCCAGTCACAATGAAGCAAAGAGTGTAAAAAGCTGTATTTCAGTCATCACTGTTACATGTATTTTTTTCCCAGCAGCTGACTGGAAAACTGGATCCCATATAATCCCAGTGGCACTGAGAAAACAACCCCCTCAGAACCAGGTTCTTCTACCAGCAGGATGGTGTGTCACTGCAGAGAAAACAAGACCAACCACCTTCCCTCATAAGGAATGGTGTGCACTGAGTGCCCTCCTCTGGCTTTTCAGATTCTTTCAGAAATGTGAGAAAATTAAGACCAGTTCTAAGAATGTCCCTCAAGTCCAGATTCTCTGGGTTGAGAAACTGATGGGAACTCACTC
>WBND01000230.1:748960-815197 GCA_013398595.1 Tychaedon coryphoeus | reverse complement strand
ATTTGGTAAAAATATGTTTGCATTTGCACACTTTCCTTAGAAGTGGATACAGTGCCAGACTAATCTGATACTGCTCAGTGTCCAAAAATGAGGGCAAAAATGAGACTTCTCTTCAGGAATTATAAACTTTCCTCTTGTAAAAATCATGAAGTAAAAACAAGGTTTAGGAGTGTAAGGTTCCATGCTTAGGGCTCCTGGGCCACCTCTCTGCATCTACAGACTGAGAGGTCTCAAACCCTACATCAAGAACTCAGTTTTGCCATTCTATGACAAACTTGATGATAACTTCCCATTGTTAAGGTGAAAGGCTCTTGGTTTTTGTTTGTTTGTTTCTTCTGGGAAAAAAAAAAGTGAAACAACTCCAAACAAACCAACCACAGAAACCAAAGAAAAACCTCACACACGAAACACCAGCTTCCCATGCCAACACCCATAACAATTCTGTGGGTGACTAGCCAAGACCCAAGATGAAAACTTAAAACATTTTTCAACAAGGATAAAGGGACTGTCCATGTAAAGGTACAACAACAGGGGAAAACACCCCACAATGCCAGTTTTCATCCCTGAGCTTCAGGTCATTACTAGAACAGAAAATATCGCAAAATCCAGAAAACTCCCTGCTTGAAACAATCCCTTTGTCTGACAGCCTGTACTGTGCCAAGAACATTCCAGAGACTTCCCATGGCAGATAACAACACCTAGGATTCAATATCCACATATAACAAAAATGAGCTTCTAGAGATGACCAAGGCACTATTTACAGCCATTTGCAGGTCAAAATTCCTTACATCTCCCTAAGCTTAGCATTTTGGTGGCTGAGCACCTCTGAAGAGCTGAGGCTAGACATCAGGCAACACGATGAAGCAGGAATTAGTGAGATCTTTATTACTAGTGAGAACTTTGGGAGGTCTAAGGTGCTAGGAAAACCTCATGGTAACACCTAAATTTCAACTTCAGCTTTTCCAAGCAGCTTCCTCAGATAGCAGAGATAAATGCATTATATTAGAGATAGGGAGAAAAAAACTAACAAAACCAAATCAGCCAACCCCCACTCATATCCAGAGCAATGAGGGAGAATTGTTTGGGAAGAAACAGAGACCAGAATATTTAATGTATCCCCTGAGATTCTGTGTAACTTGAAACAAACACAACTTAATTCAGTTATCTGCTGTGTGTTCACTGGCTCTCTCTCTCAGATGCTGGTGTCTGATGAAGTCTGAGCTCACACTGAAGCTATTTCCCTGCTCTGAACGCCTACAGGGCTTCTCACCTGTATGGACTCTCTGGTGCTGCAGCAGAGTTGTGTTCCTACTGAAGTTCTTTTTGCACACAGTGCAGGAAAAGGTTTTCTTTTTCAGATGGGTTTTGTGGTGAGCAAGGAGGCTCGAGGCACGGCTGAAGGTTTTCTCACATTCCTTGCACTTATGGGGTCTCTCCCCTGAATGGACTCTCTGGTGAACCACCAGGTTGGCCTTCCTGCTGAAGCTCTTCCCGCACTCTGCACACACAAACACCTTTTCTCTCATGTGGATTTGCAGGTGGGTCAGGAGCCTGCAGTGCCCCTTGAAGCCTTTCCCACATTCTGGGCACTTGAAGGGTTTCTCCTCACAGTGCAGTTTCTGGCCATCAGTACCTAGGACAAGCTTCCTGGAGTCTCTTTTTTCAGGAGGGAAATCATCACAGGCTGCCCCCTTCCCTGGGCTCTGGGCTCCATGTGCCTGAGGCAGTTCCTCTTGCTTCAGGCCTTCAGGGAAGCCTTTCTCCTCCTCATTGTCCCCCAAAACGCAGTCCCCTGGTGGAGTAAGAGACTCAAATTAACACTCCTCTTTCCCTGCAGCAGATAAACTGCTCCTTGTGAACTAACTCAATTTCTTAGGCCCACCTTCAGCTTACACCAGATTCCCTTTTCCCAAAGAGGTATGGAAATTCTAAAGACTGAGACAAGAAGGGGGAGAAAAATGGCAAAGGGAATAAGAGAAAGGTAAGAAATGTTCCTCTTCCTTCCTCTCCCTATTTCCTTGTGCTTCTCCCCCCTTCACAGAATGGCAAAATGAAGACTGCCAGGATGAAGGAAGGAAAGGAACATGCTGAAGCATCTCACCCATCCCAAATATCTACTTTGAGCTATTTGCTCCTGCAGACTTAGCTCAAAAGCTTTCCAGCCTGCTAAATTATCATTAACACACTGTTTCAAAGCTGGACATTTGGGTGGGGATCTTTCAGTACAAAAGAGCCCATGTAACCTTCACTAGGCAAGGCCAGCAGGGAGATTTCGGCTGTTTCTCATCTGTGCTAGTTCATATTTACTGAAAAAAAGTTAAATTATGCCTTTTGTAGGCTGGCACACCAGTTTTTTTCTCTATCACAACAACAACTGTAAGTACTGTAAGGATACTGTATATTTATGCATCAGAAGTCACATGCTCTTTATTGATTAAAAAAAAAAAAGTCAGCTAACTCCCAGTAAACTATTATGATCTCTTTTCCTAGCTAGATCTAACACAACATTTACTTTCCTTGCAACGACAAGCTAAATAAATTGCATTCTGCAGAAACTCACCACATTCAAACATGTCCTCTTTCTTCCTAGAGAATGCAACCCATTTATTTCTGCCTTATCCAAATGGGTAAATCTTTTATTTACAGCTGTTCAGTGTTAACAGAATTACAAGGATCACCTAATAAACACTTAGCCAAGGTTGATATTTGGGAGCAACTTCAGGTGCTTACTATTAATTCAAGCAGAGGATTTAACAACTAGCATCTCTGATCTGGCATTAAAATAGTACTTACACATTTAACACAATACAGTTTGTTTAATCCAATAACAAAACCAAACCGGGCTTTCTACATTCAAGATAAAACTCTGCAGGGCAATTTCAGCCCTATCTCTGACACAAAGAAATAAAATGTTTAAGTAACGTGTCCTTGAAAAGGCAAAATGCTCTGTTGGACACGGCTACCAACATCTAAACAGCAGTAATTTTGCGGAGAGAGGGAGTCCTCTCTTACATCAAGGAATTACACCCAAGAGGGAGCTTTCTCCCAGAGGGATGAAGGCTCTCTCTGGCAGGAGCACTCATTCCTCACGAGGCTGATGGCTCCCCGAGAGCCTTGGCAGGGAAAGAACTCTCCATTCCCACCCACACACCTCGGATGCAGCTCCACAACTCCCTTAAACCCTCACTCGTGAGAAACCCTGGAAAAGGGAAATGTGCTGTCGCTCCTAATGAGCTGCACTTCTTATTTTAGAAGAGGTGCTGGAGAAAGGAGCAGAAAGAAACCCAGAAGACCACTGCAGCCTTGCCTCGGCCTGGCCTGGCATCCCGAGGATGGAATGCGGGCACCACGCTTCCCTGCGGGATTTGACCAGCACGAGTTTACATCTCACCTGGGCACCCTGCAGCAGCATCGCTCCTCCCGGGGCTCTGGAAAAGGGACAACATGGACTCCATGGCAGGCTCCGTGTAGGAGAGGAGCGTGGAGCCTTTCCCAGCAGGCAGAACGGGAGCAGGAGGGGAGGCCGGGCGCCGGCACAGACCCTGCGGGAGACCGGCCTGGGAGCCGCAAAGCTGCCCGTGGCACAGGCAGGGCGGCCCTGCCCTGCACAGGGCTGAGCCCGGGGCTTCACCCAGAGAGCAGCGCCACACGAAGCGCCTTTCCCTCAGCTCAGTCTCCCTGCAAGCACCGACGAGGCCCTCTCACCCTGCCGGCCTCCCCTCGTGTTCCCTGCACGCGTTAATCCCGGCCCTGGGCGCCGCTTCCCTCCCGGGCCCCGCTCCGCCCTCTCCCGGGCCCGGGCCCCAGGGCTCGGGGCCGCTCCCCTCAGCCGGGCTCGCCTGGGGGTCGGCATCGGCACCGCGGGAATGCGGGAGCGCTTCCTGCGGGGCTCCGTGCCCGCCGGGCACCAACAGGGCTGCGCTGGCACAGGGCGGCCATCGTCCTACCCCTGCTCCAGCAGCGTCAGCCCAGCATTGCGTCCGCAGGCTTCTGGAATATCCCCCGTGAGGGAGACTCCGCACCCTCTCTGTGCAGTCTGACTGCACAGGGAAGAGGTTCTGCCTCACCTTCAGGTGGAACTTGTGCCCGCCAGTTCCTGCCCAGGTGCCATTCCTACCATATGCAATAAAAATAATATCTCCCCAGTACAGTAAAAAAGCACAATGGGATGCCCCGAGAGGTAATGAAGTCTCCATCCTTCCAAGTTTTTAAGATCTCACCTGACAAAGCTCTGAGCAACCTTGTATGAACTCCATATTGAGTAGAAATTCCATATTGCCTTGAGTCAGAGTTTGGATCAGAAACCTCCTGGGGTCCTTTCCCACCTGACTGGTTTTGTGAGTCTGTGAAACAGAATGGAACTCCTCACCTGATAGGTGTATCCATTATCAAAGTGTCTTGGGAACCCTGAAAAATAAACTTAGAGAAGACGTTATCCAAACTCTTAATTCTGTGAGTGGAGAGGCGCTACTGCAGTGATCCACTAAACTTGTGCTGACACAGCCTTTCCTGGTGCTGGATCTGTATCCCAGAGGGTCATTGCCCAGATCTGGAAAGGGATGTAATAAATCAGAGGCTATTGCTGGAAATGCTGTGGGCTACAGAAAATCCTCACTGATTGTCAGGAATACCAGGAAGGTGGTACCTTTGGCATCCAGGGGAGACTGAACATTCTCAAGAGGTGATGTAACAAATTTAAAGAAGGACATGAAAGGCTGGGAAACCTCAGCCCCTACTCCTCCCCTAACAAACTGGGTGCAATTACTACTAATAAACACCCAACACATGATACTGGAACTGGAGTAGGACAGAGAAACAATAGGCAACATATATTTTGAACAGACCCCAGTACCTTTGTTAATTCCCTATAAATCATTATCACCATGCCCAGAGAAATAGCAATTCTAACTTCATGCCCCTCTACTACAAAAGCTACATGTTAGAGACAAAATTGGAGCTATCTGTGGGTAAGAAAACAAGCCTAGGGACCAGAAAGGTATTATTACCTCAAACAAGCCTGGGGACCAGAGAGATATCAGTGCCTCTACCCAGAGATATATTATAAATTCAAGCAGCATGGCTACCGACTGCTTTAGCCCAATACAGAGTAAGTAAAACCAAAATGCAATTAGTACAGGGTTTTTTCCCACTTTTTTGAGTTCCACATTGGGTGCCAAAATATTTGTCTTGGTTTGAGACAAATTTGGGAGGAAATGTCCAAACAGACAATGGGTATACTGGACCATACAGTTACCCCAGGGCACTGATCTAGGCACCCCAAAGAGGAGCATAAACCTTCTCTCTTCTGTGCTGGGGATGGTGCAGTCCCAGCCCAAGAGGCTGAACACCATCAGAGAAATAGAGAACAGTCTGAGTTGGAAGGGACCTTAAAGCCCATCTCATTCCTGCCATGGGCAGGGACACCTTCCACTATCCCAGCTTGCTCAGAGCCCCATCCAGCCTGGCCTTGGACACTGCCAGGGATGGGGCAGCCACAGCTGCTCTGAACAACCTGTGCCAGGGCCTCACCCGCCTCACAGGGAACAATTCCTTCCCAATATCCAATCTAACCCTGCTCTGTGTCAGTGTGAAGCCATTCCCCTTGTCCTGTCACTCCAGGCCCTTGTCAAGAGTCTCTCTCCATCTTTCCTGTGGCTCCCTTCAGGCACTGCAGGGCCACAGTGAGGTCACCCCAAAGCCTTCTCCTCTCCAGGCTGAACAATCCCAATTCCCTCAGTGTTTTCTCATAGGAGAGGTGCTCTAAATTTATTTAGGGAACATTAAATATCTGGGTATTAACAGATCCTGGGGACTCTTTAGAGATAAGAAACTCCTAAGGCCACCCAGACCTCTGGGCCAGCGCTGGCTTTCCAGCTGTGTCCTTCTGGCTCATTGCAGTTGTTAATAAGGGATTGTGGAGGGACTCACAGTCCGTATTTCCCAGTTCCAGAAGCCCTCCTTCGCTGTGCCAGCCCTGTTCTGCCCTGGGGGATCATGGCTGCTCCTTTCAGACCTTCTCTGTGTTCATGCACACACCAGGGCCATGGGGCAGCTCTTTGACAGTGATATCCTCAGCTGAGGGCACAGGTTTAAGTCCCATAATAGTAGCCACTCCTTGGTGCTGCCCTAAACTAAGGTGATTGTTTTGTTTAACTTCTGTTTTTCAGGCCATTTCCCCTTATTTGTCAGGATTAATTCTGGTTCGGGAAGAGCTGGAGTCCATGATCCTTGCAGGTCCCTCCCAACTCGGGATATGCGGTGATTCAGTGATGTGAGCTTGTTTTATGGCAGTCTCAGATGCTGCTCATTGCTTGAGCTTTTCCCTTTCTGCTTTGGAGGATAGAGGTATCCCATCCATACTATTTTGCAATAAAACAGGAATACTCTCCCTGTACTTCATAGTCCATGATACAGATGTGAAAGAGCTCGTTGCATTAGATACTGTTGGCTGTCAATAGGCCTTTATGCAGCATCCTAATAAATCACATTCTAGCAAGGTCTGTTCTTCCCTGCAGGGAAAAATGGAAGCCTGGATTAACTAACTTCAACATATTGGAAGTTGGTGAAAGGATTAATATTCCCATGATCTAAATGAATCTGGGCTGTAGATACTGAAGTGATGAGTGTCATAGAAAAGTGAGTTAAGAAATGAATGATTTTCTTGGCCCAGCAGAGCTTCAACTGTGTGGCATGATAGCTTGTAAGACCACCAGGTAATAGAGGTGCAAAAAAAGATTGTGAAGAGTTTTCTTACTCATCCCTCAAGTTCACTAAAGAAAGCAGTGGCTCTCCAGGCAAAAATAGTGTAAGTAATAAAAGAGGCGGTTATAATTCATGAGTAGGTTGGAACACATTGCTATGACATTTTATCATTTTAAATTCCTGAGTTTGGGAAACTAGTAATATTCATTTATATAAGTCCTTTCAAGACTGTATCTCAAATTAGGCAAGTCCGTATTTGATGTCTGTGCAAGTATTTTTAACTTGAAAGACATAATTTTCACTAACTTAAGTAGGAGCCTTGGGTTTCAATTTAACAGGAATATTCTGAGTTCTCACTACCCCTGTCCCCTGCACTGCTCACAGCCTTCTCACCTTGAGGTCAAGGTTTTAAAGAGCCTCCTCTCTACCCCAGCATTTAGATCCTTAATGAATCTGTTGAATCCTCTCATCTGGGGTTGCACATAGTATAATTTTCCAGGTTAACACTGAATTGCAAATAAGCATTGTGATTTTCTGTCAGGTTTTGCATTAATTTTGTAATATTCTTGCCTCAGCTTATTTGTGAGAATGATCATGTGAGATAAAAACCTTTTAAAGCACAGACTGTATGCCATCTCCAACTCCTCTGCTTTTAACAATGCCTCTCACTCTATTGTAAGAGAAAATTCGATGTGACATAATTTGCCTTTGGAATTCCACACTATTATTCTTTTCCTTTTAAACTGCTGTGTGACTGCTATGGAATTCCACACTATTATTGTTTTCCTTTTAAACTGCTGTGTGACTGCTAAGTATTGTTCTTGTACTGAAGTCAGGCTCACTAAAAATAGTTCCTAAGTTCTTGTCCTTTTGTATTTCCTCTGTCTTCTCCAATCTTGTCCATCTTTCCTGAGCTCTCCAGGATATCTAACAGCATACCTCAGCTTGCTCCAGCCTATACGTGACATTAAAAAATCTAAATTAAGTGCTCTGTAACCTCTTCTCTGTCTGCTCTGAGTTCTTACCCTTTTGATGCTGTTCTTGTGTTTATTACATAATGCTAATCTTCCCAGCAAAGACAGAGATTTTTTTGTTTTGGTTGTTTGTTTTCTTTTTTTTTTTTCCCTGTTGTCTTCCAGTCAATGATATTATAGAATGTTTTTGGACTGTTTTATGTTCCAGTTAGTTTGTTGCTTGGCTGTGCTTTATTTTTTTGAATACATTATTTTATGTAATCTGACCTACTTGTCACCTCCTGTGCCATTCCTGTTCATAATTTCAGACCAGTAGGGAAATTTGTGGCTTGTCAGATTTACTCTCTTAACCGTTGTTTTTTTTTTTCCTTTCTCTAGTTGGAGACAGTACATTCTTTAACAGTTTTTTAGAGGACATTTAAGTGTACATCTTCCCATTAGCTGTTCTCCAGAGATTTAACTGCCTTGGGATCTTACTGCTGGTTCTCTGAGCCTGCAGACACCTCATTCCTGGAAATACAGTCCTTGCTTTTTTGGTGGGTATCCAGTTCTCACCATTTCTTCAGCAGAAGTGAGGAACAGGATTTTGACTTGCTTTTTGTGCCCTGGGGCAGTAGATGTTGCCTGGGATCATTCCTCTCAGTATTTTGTCTCACTTCTGATAAGGCAAATCCTTTTATTTCACAGTTATCACAGGATCACTGATGTTGGAAAAGACCTCCAAGGAAATAAACAAAACTTGTCAATGTTTCAAATCCATATTCATCACAGGACATAGCACTTCCAAATAAAATGCCAAAGGCTGTAATAGAGCAAGCTGTAAAGAAAAACTTCTCAGCAGATAAATTCTTGCTTTACACACCAAAATATATTTACAATTTTGTATTGCTGTATTGCATTGACAGATTTTATGCTTTCTAAGGCTAAACAGTATCTTAATTAGAAGAAATACTAATAGAAGCTAGTTGGAATTTACTGCATATTAAACTCTAGATAATTCCTTTGCTTGCTTTCAAGTTCTATATTGTCAGTAATTATGAAAATGAAGACTAGGAATTTTTTTTTTCTGGAAATATTAATGTCATCCTAATGCCAAAGATTAAAGAATGAATAAAACAATGTAGCTGTTGCTTTTATTATCCCACCACTGAGATTGTCATCAGATGCCTAAACTCACATCCTCTCTGCCAACTTTGACTGCAGAGTGCCAAACTTGAGCCTCACTTGCCTTTTCAAGCCAATTTATCTCATTAGTCTCCTCACTGTTGAATTTGCTGTTGCTGAGTAAATCTTTTTTTTTTTCTTTTTGCATTTCCTATGTGGCAGTTCTTATTTATCAATAAAACTTTCCTAGAAGTGTTAAGTGGTGGCAAACCTCCCAGAGACCTCCACGGGCAGCTGACATTTCTCTTTCCCCAGACCAACTGTCACATCAGGCTCAGCTGGGGGGGAGTAACAAAATGTGCTAAAATGATCAATAATCATGGATTGTGAAGAGAGGGTACGATTTCCCCTTAAACTCAGTGTTGCATAAACACAGTCACTGTTGAACAGGTTAATGCTGTTCACACTTTCAAGCAGCCAGTTTTGTTACTCTACAATTGTGTTTTTACTATCTGTAGTATTTTTTCATTCATTCCTCAAGTTTCAGGATGCCTCCATTTGTAAAAGCCTGAGGCAAAGAGACATTTAAATTCACCTGCCTCTCTCTGCAATGTTGTGCTATGGTATAAACTCTCTATTACTTTCTGCTCAAAACCTACCTGCAGAGGCACTGGGGTACTTGCCTGAATTTTGGGAGCTCTTCAGTGTCTTACACAGCAG
Organism: Tychaedon coryphoeus; assembly: GCA_013398595.1. NCBI lineage: Eukaryota > Metazoa > Chordata > Aves > Passeriformes > Muscicapidae > Tychaedon > Tychaedon coryphoeus. The sequence continues at coordinate 805,697 of WBND01000230.1, read as the reverse complement.
TGACAAATGACAGTGGCAAAGGATCTTGTGTTATCAGTAGCAAAACGTCAGTCTGTGTGTGCCTCAAATCTTGTCTATTTACTGATCCAAATGCAGTTGAAACCTCTTTCTACAAACATTTTTGCTGGATTTTCACCAGCCCTCTCTGGCCAGTTGCTATACATTTAATTTAATGTTTATTTTCTTGCAGCAGCTTTTCCCAGGTTAAGCCACTGGTTCTCAAGGGTTTGTATCCTCTGGAGTGATTATGAGCCCCAGTTGGAGAGAAGGAGCTTGCAGAGAGAACTGAATCAGAAATACAGAAGTCAGGGCACAAGCTGAAGTGGGAATTCCTGTCTGAAAGCCCTCTGCAAAGCTCTCTGCATACCTTGTTGTGAAAACTGGGAAAAGATGGATCACACTGGCAACTCCAGAGCTATTGCCTTGATCCTCTCTTGCCTAGTCTTTTATAGAAGATGCATTCTTTGCTGTGCACTTTTGTTGTGGCTTTTACATCTGGGGCTGGGTGTTATCTGCTGCATCCCTGGAAGGAGCAAGTCACCTCTGAGAGTCACTGCAATTCACCTCTGGAGTGCAGGCAGCTGCAGGAATTTGTATCATCAGGGCACCTGAGGCAAGAGAAGTAGAAGAGTGTGTGGCCCTGGCTCTGGATGGACTCTAGGCTAATGAATTCAGCTTTCTTTGCTGTGGTATCCATTCCACAGGTAGGGCACGAGTCCAAAAATCCGATTTATCGCTGTTCCACAGCACATTTCACAGCCAAATGATCATGGGAGTTAGGAAGTGGGATCTGTGGGCTCAGTTCTTAATGAAAACCAGTTGTCCTTAGCTGAGGGAGATGAGGAAAATTGAAAATTGGCTGGGATGCCTTCCCTTGAGACCTGGTGCTTATTCTGTCGTGTGACCTGCAGTGTATCAGCTAAGGACTTGTCTTCCATTACATCATTTTCCTACCCCCCTATTTTTGCTTCCCTTAAAAAATGCAATTTCCCTTGTTTATTTAATTGATTATTTGCCTGGATAATACTGTGCAATTAGAATGTCAGAAGAAAAGCTTTAAATATTGAAGTCTGCAGGTTGACCTCTACGTCTGTTCTTTGGAAAGAATTTGAACTTTCTTGCTGATGGCTTTAATTCACTGATGCATCTTAATGGAAAACTGATCTTTTTTTCCTCCATAAAGATCACATTTACATATAAAAATTGGAAAGTGATATTTTAAGGAAAGATTAGCTAACAAAATGAAAGTGGTATCTTTGAAGTATGCCCTGGGTTTCAGGATTGGAAATAATTTTCATTAAGGAATGTGGTGTGTCTTTTCCTCTCATTCAAATCTCTATATTGCAAGGAAGTGAGAGATAATTACTAGACGTTATCTACTCTTGCTTGACAGAAAACTAACATGATAAGGTGAGGTCTCTATACTTAAAAACTAAAAATTTGGGGTAATAGACTCAGGTACAAATGGGATGGTGTTCAAGGAAGTTGTCTGGGTTACTCCAAATTTTCCTTTGCTGCAGACCTGTCCCTGTGAGTTTCCACAGGGCACACATCACAGCAGGACCTCCCAGTCTTCTGTATCAGGGCTAAAAGCCTCACTATGGCAGCCTTGAAAATTTGGGTTTCCCTCCTGTAGGTGGGGCTGCTGTTCCACCGCCAGCTGTGCTGCAGATGTGGGCAGATGTGCTGGAGAAGCAGCCACTGCTCAAGTCACCACCTCGTCTAGAAAACCAAGCAATGCAAAGTGACCATAGCTTTAAAATATTTTGTTTTATTAAATGTTTCAAATAACATAAACATCATATTAACAATTTTATGGCTGAGGTTCACGTAATTTGTGGTTTGATAATTTTATCTGATTTGAGAGCTCAAAAGGTTACGCCTTAACATTAGAAACTCTGTAATTAAGATTTATAACAGGAAGTTGTCTCATAGCTAACAAGAGGATAGAAATAGCAGATAGAACCATAGAAACTCTGGACAGTGGGAAAGTACGTATTTTACTACAAACTAGGGTCTGCCAAGATAATGTAAGGACAAGAAACCTTTTGTAAGTGGCTTTATGTTCATCTGAAAAAACAATTCATAGTTGGCTTTTAAGCAATAGAGAAAAGTGGGATAGTACATCTTTAATTACTCCCCAAATAAGTTTTATTTTTTAGATTTTAATTCTCTTTAAGTAAATCTGTACCACCTTCATACCAATATTTAGCACCATGTAATGGGGTGTTCACCACTTACCTTCTGGGGAATGTTATTTGCTCTGTGCTAGAATAAGGGGTCCAATTGTACTAAAATTGTACTGAAAGTTCATCCTTGTTTTCAGCGGTAGAACGTCAACGCTGGAAGAGCAACAGCATGCTTTCAACCATGAAGCTGTAGCTTATTTACAAACAAAAGGATGCCCCCCTCCCTCTTTTCCCAGTTGCTTATTTGTGATAATGACTCGATAAACAGCTACAGGTTAGGTTCCCTTTACACTGGAAATGAGGGTATGTTTTAATCACTTCCTCGTGAACTGAAGTGGAACACGGCACATCAAACAAGCACAGCCTGGCACTTCAGGATGAGCTCCACTGCTTTTACCACATCTGTTCTCTGGTGCTGGAAGATGCAGCTGTACACACAGGCAGATGTAGTCATGCTTCCTTAGAAAATGTAAAAGAACACGCTTCTGCAGGAGGTGGGTAATGGGCCAACAACCTGTGATTTATCAGTGGGTCTAGTTACCCCTCCGTCCCTACTGTGGAAGAATTGTTTCTTAAAAAGGAAAAGAGGAGGGTGGATGGGTAAGAAATTTTATTTTTTTAGTAACAGACATGCTGAAGATAAACAGCTTTGGTTGTCATTCAAAAGGCAGTTAAAACACAGATTAATTGTACGGATGTGTTGTGGTTGGTTTGTTTGTTTTGTTATCACTGTTTAATTAAAAGAAGATACTTGTGAATTGCAAGCTTCTGCCCACTGCTGATGGTGAAATGATACTCAGTGTTTTCCTTCAGATATTTTCCCCAAGGCTTGGGTTTCTTCAGAGCACAGACAAACCCACTGAGGAGCACAAAGTAAACTATCGAACATCAGCCACTGCTTGAGGTGAGAACAAGTTCTTATGCCCAGCTCCTTGTGATGACAGTCACAACTGGCACTCAAGGGCCACTGCCACACATCAACCCCTGCACGAGGCTTTCTGAAATATGTCTGTGCTTCAGACAATCAGCTGGAAACATCTCAAGCCACAAGAAGATGTATTAAAGATTCAAGTTCCCCCGCACGCTTCGTGTGTGTTAAGACAAGCTAACAGCTTGATCCGCCCCAGGCAAGGCCAGAGCTCTGGAGCCAGCTGCTGGCAATGCTGTGTGGGCTGTTCAAGGTCTCCAAAAGAGCAGACACCATCTGCAACAGCTCTGTTTTCCCAACCCAAACAACTGCTGTTTTTTTGGGGCTGAGTAGCTTTTCTGCGGCTGTTTCCTTCAGCAAAATGCTGATAAGCCTTAAAATGTCACACCACCACTGTTCTGAGTGCAGCACCTTTCTGTGTGTTCAGAAAACCAGGTCTGGGTATGTTCAGGGGAGCAAAAAATACACCTCAGACTTGTGGGGACAATACAGCCTGTGCACACAACTGTTAATGCCTGCAGGCATATTGTGAGGAATTCCTGGCATGAGTAGGGAAGGGGAAGAAAAGATGGGACATTACTCTCAGGAGAGCTGCCTGATGTCGGTGTAGCAGCTCTGCACCTTTGACTTTTCTGAGACCCAAGCTTTTTTCTGTCACGTGCACAGCCCAAGACTTATGATCCCTACCATTGCTTCTCTTTGTCCATAAGGCAGGCACTTAAAAAGACTTTCAAGGTAAGTGTTGAAATGATTTCCTAATGTTTGAGTGGAAGTTTGTTTCAAAGTGATCTACAGTTTTGGTTTGCTTCGTTTTTTAGCCTTTCCTATGAGGACTGCAAGCTGCCTGATGACCTGATTATGTAACTGAGGGAATGCACTCTTCCTGGAGGAATCCCTGCAGCAGCCTGCCTCAGCCTCACCAAGGCAGCAAAGTACAATGGCACAACCTTCACCAAAATATTGCTGTGGCAGCACTGGGCAGGGCATGTTGGTCCCCAGCCCCTGAAGTCACAGCTCCAGGTTTCTCAGGTGCTCACACCTTGCACAGCATGCCCTGAAGCTGGAAAACACACACTCAACAACCAGTTTCACTACAGGAAGCACATTTCCAAGGCAAGAGCTTCAGAAATTTGCATCTCGGTAAACTGGGTGCTTGACATATTTAAGCACAGATCAAAAGCAGTTTGTGACAAACACAGAGCCCTGCCATTCTGGACACCACATTTCTGGTTAGGTTCTGCTGCAGGCATCCTTTGGCAATTGCTTGGAACCAGACCTCTGGGCATACGGGGCAAGATTAATTCCTTGAACCTTTAGAAAGATTTCTGAACCAGCTTGAAGTGCTCAGATATACACTGTCATAATTTGCTCTTACATTCACTACCAAAACCAAAACCAAATACAATTTTTGAGGAATGCCAGGTTTGTAAATTCTCTGCTCTTCTCAGCTCACAAAAGAGCAACTGTGTCACTTTGTTGTGTTTTTTGTTTATCATTACTTTTTCAGACAGCTGGCATGACACAAGACTAGAGAAACTGAGTGCTGCATTGAAGACTGATCATCTTAAAAGTGGTTGTTCAGTGTTACCTGAATAAAAAATATTTCGGTGTAAGATTTGACTCTGAAAATCTGACAACACAGTAAATTTGTTGCTCTTGTTGCACCAGCTACTTTCAAGAAGGCTCTCTCTCTCTCTGCCACAGCACGAATTTACAATTCACTATAAGAAACAAGGATCTCCAACAGCCATGAGAACTGGGAACGTCCTTGGCTTCCTTTCTAAACTGCAATTTAATTCTAGAACTCTGAAAAATCAAGTTCTGAAAATTCTAAGCTGCAGGACAAAGTGTGTTACCTTCACAGCTGCATGACTGCTCCTACAGAGAAGTCAAAGAATCACAGACTGGCTTAGGTCAGAAAAGACATTTAAGATCATTAAATTCAACATTTAACCTATTCTCAAGATAAACAAGTTTCAGACTTTTTAATTCCTCCTGACAGGAGTGGCAGCAGAACAAGCCCAGTGATATTTCCTCCATATGTGTCTTTACACTTTCTTTGCTGGTGGAAATGATCAACTGCAAAGTGATTTTGCTGCAAAGAAAGCCCAGTATCGGGCTGGTTTTGAGCTGCAAGGAGAAAGATTTCCTGCAGGGAAAAAAAGACCTATACTTCAAAAATAATGATGGGTTTCTGTATTTTTCTTCTGATTTTTATAAAGCCTTATCTTCATTCTCAAGAGTTAATACAGCATTTTTAAAGACCCCAAAAATGTTCCAAGCAAATGTGAAAATGCAAGACCAGGAATTTTTTAACAGACTGAAACCTTAACCACAGGGAGAAAAGAAGACCTCTCTGTAAGAAAGCAGCTTGTGAGTGAGCAGTTATCACAGGTGCATAAATTCTATGTGTGTCTTCAGGTATGGCCTGAAAGCATCAGTCCTCAACAGCAATACAAGACAAGATCTGAAAACTGTTCCTGGTGTTCACTGGCCTTGTGTGACTGATCTTTACTCCTCCTAAGTTTAGAAAAACTGAGAAGGTGCAATCTTGTTTTTTTAATAAGGTACCATTTCAGTATATGAGAATGAAGAAGAAGTTGCTTCAGAGGAAGACCTCTTACAGGTTAATTTCCTCGGCTGGGTCTTCCCTGGTGGCATCTTTGTCTTCCAAGGTCATGCTTTAAATTTGCCTCTTTTGAGGAAGAAGATAGGATTAAGATAGCCTAGGGAGTAGTACATGGGAAAACAATGACTTTGGTTAATCCTTACTCTTGCACATCAGACTTTAGACGAGGGGCCCCAGCTTGACCTGTTCCTAAAGCTTCAGTTATGGCTTTAAAAATTGGCCTGGTCCTATGGAAGAAAGACCACCATGTATGAAAGCATTAGTTAAAATTAAAAAGGTGACCATGTAACAGTGTACAATTAATGCCAGCTGCTGTTGGAGGGAGTGGATTTTTCTGCTACTTTCAGACCCCGATGCCCACAGTTGCTGATTAGAGGAGATGGAGGTCCTTCTGGAAGAGGCTGGTTGCTGATGGATGGCTTCAGTGCCTGAGGGTGCTGGATGCCCTGAAGTAGGACAGGAACTTGTAGCAGAGGCTCACCACAAAGTACCAGATGTTTCGAGCCATCTGCGACCTCGCGATGAAGATGCGCCAGATGATCACGAGGAGGGTGGTGTTGAACGCGTATCGGATGTTCCTCAGCCTGGGAAAGAGGCAGCTTATCAAGAAACACACAAACAACAAGAAGCTCACCAGCTGCCTGCATCTCCTACAGGCAGTTCAGGAATAAATCCTATCTACAAGTGGCCCTTGGGCTTTTGGCCATTCCTGTTTTAGTGGAGACGCTGTGCTGTAGGTCCTTGGTCTTGCCAAGGACTGTGCTGAAGCTGGAGCACAGTGAGTAATTTATGGTGTAGGTGGAATAGCTGTACTGCAATTCTCTCTTGTTCTGTACTCTCATTTCAAACCAGAGCAAAGTCATATGGGGACGTTTTTCTTTAGGACAATCTGTGTCCAATACCTTCTCCTTTGGTTTCATATATTGGTTATCTCTCACTTTGCAGGACTTGAGGCAGGCTAGAGAACCTTCACAGGAGTTGACGAGCAAGGTTCTCTTATTTGGGTGAAACCCTGTCTTTAGAGTTGTGAAATTATGCAGTGATCATAAAAGGTCTTCACTGTTACAATACTGCAGGGATTTTTTATTTTTTGGGGGGAGTGTGTTAGTTTACAGCATCCATTTCAGTGGTATTACTGAATTTTTCAGATCCTAATGATCCTGTCTTCTTTCTGTCAGGCAAAAGTTTCTGCAGTTCTCTAATTGTCATTTTCCCAGTGCCTGACCAAGGGAAAAAAGACACCTAAAGACCTCAAGACTTGTTCCATTTTTACAAGAGCCCTTTTATTTTAAGGTAAACTTTATCACTGCACCACAGCCCATGGTCTGAGGCAGTCAGTAGCCTATTCCTGAGGTCCTTATAAACCTCCTAAAAGTGATCCATGAATGATGAACTTGTTTAGGATTCCTTGCGATGGCAAACTATTCCCTCATTCTATGTTTGTAAATACTGACAAACCGCTGTGATAAGAAGCAAGTTATTTATCTCCATTTTAATCAATAATAATAAATAATAATTTTGCAACATAGTTAGACTTTTTTCCCCAAAGGTAGCCAGGAGCTCTTATCTTTGTCCCTGGGTGTGACTTACTTGCGTAGATGCTGCTTTGCTGCTGGAATGCCAGCCATGTCCTCATTTAGTAGGTATTTCTTAGCACCTATGCAGTAGCTCTCGATGTACTCTGACCAGTGCAGCTGGCGAACATCAAAGTTGTATAACTGGGATTTAAAGACAAACAGCGAAAGCTGAACACCACAGTTCAAAACCAGGTCACTTGAAGCATCAATTCTTCATTGATCTCTGCTCCTGACAAGGCCCTCTCTCTGAAATTCTCAAAGCCACCGAGTTCCCAAACACAGCCAGACTATGTTTCACAGCTGCTGATTAATGTCCCACCCAGCTGGGAATCTAGGCAAAGCAAGCAGAAACGTAGTGCTAGCTGGCAGAAAATAAAGGTGTCTATCTTTCAGGTGGCATCTCTTCCATAAATACATGTATTTGTACACACACACACACACATGCACACACAGAGAAAATCATGGAAGAAAAATGGTATTCCACACAGGCAAACAGATTCAAATGAAAACCTCCACGCAGCTTCGAAGTGTCACTAGAATTATGTGTAAATAAAATAACTGGACATTGAGTCAACAGGTGCCTCTGCATCAGTGTTACTTCAGCTGCATTCTCTTTTGGCAGCTAGATCAACAGAAGTTCAGGAAATGGGTCACTTTGGTGTTTGGCATAACAAAAATCTCGTTGTAGAGCCAACTACTCCAGTTCATTTTAGGTGCTCATACTGGACAAATTGTTAGCAAGCTCTCAGGCAGCTTTTGTCTCTTAGACAAAAGAAAGGCTTTGTAGAGAGGAAGAAGTTTTCACAGAATAGCTTGGGTTGTAAGTGACCTGAAAACATTCTCTTGTAATAAATGGAAAGCTCCTGAAATAAATAAATTATTTCAGATTAAAATCAATTCCAGTCATCTAGATATCATTTAAAAGCTCAACAATACACCAAAAGTACTGTTGCAGATGAACAAAATCTGAAACTAGCAACTCATATTCAAAACATATTTACCTTTTTGTCCTCTGTGTTAAGGTGACTCATTAACATATTCATATTATCTGAAGACCAGTTCCAGGACTGGGTGGAGAAATACTGCAGGAGTGTCATAGACTTGTGCAGCCGATTGATGATCTTCATCATTCTGAAACAAAGAGGGAGCATCAGAGGTGAGCAGGAAGTCTGACCTTATGTTGAAGCTGCTGGTTTGTGTTTCCACCAATCCAGGTGAATAAACATTGCAATTCCTCCTGAGCACTGCCCTGCTACTCACTAGGCTGAGAACTTACTCAGCAAGTCCAAACTGCTCCAACTGAGCTCTTGAGCCTAGAGCTACCCAGCTCTTATTGTTGGCTCCAAAATGGGAGCAAATGTGTCTGCCACTGATGTCCAACTCACTGGTCTGACCTAAGCAGGAGTAGGAAGCTGCATCTACCTCATGTACTGCTGTGGAGGGAAGAGCCCATCTGAGCCAGCATGAAGTCTGCACCACAAAGGTACAGTGCTTCTGTTCCCAAGGTGGATACTTCCTTTCTGCCACAGGCATTCTCTTCTGCTCTCAAGCCTGAGTTGTGTACTGAAGCAAGGCTCTGATTTTTGGAATTAGCTCCAGTATTCGGTGAACACATCTGCAGTATGGACTCTGAGCTCAGAAGTCATTTGCCCAACTTCAGTTTTCAGACAAAACCAAAGAATCACAGAGTGGCTTGGGTTGGAAGGGAGCTTAAAGACCATCTTGTTCCATCCCCTGCCATGGGCAGGGACACCTTCCACTAGCCCAGGTTGCTCAGAGCCCCATCCAGCCTGGCCTGGAACACATCCAGGGATGGAGCAGCCACAGCTTCTGTGCCAGGGCCTCCCTCCCCACCTTTCACAGGGAAGAATTTCCTCCTATATAACCTAAACTTTCTATCAGTTTGAAACCATTCTCCCCCCATCCTACGATTACACTCCATGGTAAGAGTCCCTCCCCTTCTTTCCCACTGGTCTGCTTAAAGTACTGAAAAACTGTTACCAGGTTTCCCATGTGCCTCCTCTTCTCCAGCCTCAACAGTCCTGGCTCTCTCAACCTGTCCTCACAGAAGAGGTGCTCCAGCCCTCTGACCATCTTTATGGCCCTCCTCTGGACCCACTCCAACAGCTCCATGTTTTTGCTGTCTTGCTTCAGAGGCATAACTGCTTAAGGACCTGGGAAATGCAGGTTCAGGTCCTCTCATGTGTCTTGGCCTTTCCTTACTCATTTTTTTATAAGAAAGCAGATGGCAGTAATGCTGTCCTACCCTGCAGGATTATTTCAGTTTTCCCAGTGGTCATGAGTAAAAAAGGCTCTGGCAGTTGTTTTGAAGTGTGAGGTACAGGGCTTGGTCAATTCTGAGAGGACACCACGTCCTCTCAGACTGGGTAAGGGCAAGAGAAAGCATTAAAAGGCTGATTTTCCTGGAGAACAGAGCTGTTTTCATGCAAAATACTGAGCTGCCCAGAGGGTAACACAGTTGCTGTGACAAATAAAAGGCGGCAGTCTGGGGGAGAATGGTGCCAGGCTGGCCTCTCCCCACGCAGACGTGACTGCCACGGCGATAAGCACTCAGCACAGCACAGAAAGACACAATGAGTCCATCAGCTCAGAGCAGAACTGTGCAGCTCACCCAAACCAACTGGAAAGAGCACTAAAACTTTAGACAAGCACTCCTTAAAGTGGTTTCATTTTAGAAGCAAAGCAGCCATCAGATTAAAGGAACCTTCATTCTGAATAATTATGTGCACGTTGACTCAATGCAGTTTATCTGAACTGCTTTAAAATTATTTCAGATTAATCCTCCTGTGTGGGGCAAGCACCATGAGGCAAAACTTTGTGAATATTTTAATTCATTTTAGGAACTTGGGAAAAAGAAATTATGCAGCTAGATTGGAAAGATCTGAAGCTGCCCCTCAAGCTGACACCCCAAAATCTTTAAAGTGCTTATGACTAATGAGAACTTACAGGGAAAAAAAAAAGGATAAGAGAACCAACTCCTGAGTTTATGAAAGAAATTCATACCTGTGAGGGTGGTGAGGCCCTGGCACAGGTCACCCAGAGAAGCTGTGGCTGCCCATCCCTGGAAGTGTTCCAGGCCAGGCTGGATGGGGCTTGGAGCAGTCTGGGCTAGTGGAAGGTGTCCCTGCCCATGGCAGGGGTGAAACTGGATGACCTTTAAGCTTCCTTCCAACCTAAACCAGTCAATGATTCTATGATCTGAAGAGGTGTGTGTGAAAACTGTGTTTCATGTCAACTGCCTGAACTCAGTCGTGACCATATTCAAAACACTGACTAATAATTTGTATGACAGAAAAAGACATATTTTTGTATGAAAAATAATTTGTATTCTGAAAAACATCAACTGAGTGGAAACATGGCAAAGATTTCTTACAGGAAGTCTCATCCTCCACTGTGGAGAAATAAATTGAATATTAGCTCTCACTACAGCCACATTTCAGACATGCATTTTGTCTTTTAGGAAACTGCTTTCAGCAATGATTTCTCTATTTGCTCCCATACAGAGCCTTGCATGAGCAGATCCTCAGGCAAGACAGGATTGCCCCAAGAGACTACTAAGGGTATAAACCACATTATGCTCTAAGTCATAATGGATGTGCAGCACTCACAGGAAACCATTTAGGGCAGTTTTGCTTGATATCTGGAAAGTTATGTGAAATGAGCTTACACCTAAAAAGGCTTCTTTTTCTTTTTTATTTGATGTGGTTTACTGCCCTTAGATCATAAAGGTCTGATATTCACGTAGCTGAACAATGTGCTGCTACTGTGCTTTCTACCACATTGCAGCAATACCTGGATGAGCTGAAGTAGGGTGTAAAAATAAAAGGATATTTATATTAAAAAAAAATACTTAGAAAACTCTCAACTTCACTGGTGAGCCATTTCTACTGAAGCTGTAAATCTTAAAGCTCAGAAGATCATGCTGAGGCCTGTTTGACATTTAACTACAGCATTGCAGGCAGTGTCCACTGGTTAATTATGCCAATTAGCTTCATGAAAAGAAATGTCAATTGTAATGGCAGTGTCAAGATCTTACTGCTGCCCATTTCAACAAAGATTGGTGATTCCAGCCTCATTTTCAATTTATTTCTAGGGTAATTCCTTCCTCTTGGACAACTGGAAGTCTTTTTACAAACCAATCTGCCTCTGAAGCAGAATGTCAGGGATAAATCAGAGCAATGCCAGGGACTTCTTGCAAACAGCTGAAGCCAGCTTTCTAGCAGCAGAGGAGCACAAGAGCAGCTGACATCAACACAGCTCTGGCATCCTGTTCTCACACTGCACAATAAATCCTCCTCTGTGGTGGCAGGGAGGAAAGAAGGACAATGTCTGGAGTAATGTTACTTACAAGAGGATTCCTTCCACATGGGACATGGATATTGCTGTTCCTCCAAGCCATATCACTGCCAGGGCTCAAATACCACCTGTAATGGTGAACTGCCCTCCCAAATACAATTAGAATTTAATCATACTCAGAAACAACTGCTTCCTAGATTTCAGGCCAGTGCTGGAAACAGCTACTTAGACATCTGATTTTCAGGCAAAAAACGTATTAGCTTGTATGTTCTAAACCTTGCCAGTCTGAAGTCCTTATGCAAGCTCATGCCAGATAGGGGTGATCCCATTGGAAAGCTGAAGTGGTGGAGATCTGGATATAGAGAAGACAGAAGACTACCAGCCCTCCTCTGCCTTGGGAAGCTCTGAAGTGTGTAAAACTGATTTCAAAAGGTGTGATGTTCTCCAGGTGGTGGGAAGCATGAGAGCTCTAGGCTGCGCTCAGATACATCCATGCAATTTCCTCAAGAGGAGAAGATGGGAAGAAGCTCAAGCACTCCATTTCTCATCACTGGTGCAAGCTCTGCTCTCCACAGGAGCTGCAGCGTGCAGGAGGCTGAGGGCACCATTCCTCACCTGGGCTTTCTCCCCGTGAGCCTCATGTAGAGGTCGTAGAGGATGGCGGGTGCCTTGTGGCTGACAGTGATCCAGTACTGGTTTATCAAGTAGCTGGAGGTCATGTGAGTGTTGGGTGTTCGGAAGGCCTGCTCCAGGGGGTTCCTTTTGAACGTGGACATGACGTACTGCCCTGCAAGGGAACAGGCATTTGTCACTGGCAGTCACTCACTTCCAGCTGGGCTGGAACCACGGCGCAGCACAGCCCCAAGTTGTTGTGCTTCACACCTCCAGCCCACAGCTCTCTGAACTGTGACACCAGAGCTTGGACCAGGTTTGTCCCTTCTGCCATGAAAACTGATGACTCCATCTATCACCTGTTTGAAACCCAATCTTGCTCCACACTTAACACCGGCAGACAAAAAACTCCTGGCCAAAGCACCAAAACATGAAGGAGGAAAAGCAGGCAGGTTTAAGAGCTTTAAGGAGCTGCAGTTCTGCTTTCACCTGCAGCAGATGTAAATGAAATTGGAAAGTGCTAACATTTCTTTGGATCACTGAAAGCAAACTTTGATCTGCTAGAATAAAATAAAAATTACATTTCTAGTTTTCAATTAGATTTTCGAAAGGGCTGATGTCTGAGTTAGTCTGTTGCTTTAAAAAGACTTCATTATAACCTTTCAAACCATATCTGACCCACACCACCAAATGTCTGCCTGTTTTCAGAAGACCTCTGGATGCTCTAAGGCAGCAAACTGTCTTGCATTCTTAACTCAAAAACAAATGATAGGGTAGGAATCTTCCCTTCTCTTTGCATTTCAAGGCACAAAGTATGCTGGGTCTGATTCTGAGCTTTAGCAATGGCACAGTGCCACAAAGTGGCATCTAGACGTGCATATCTGGGGCATTTGCATATTGCAGAGGCTTAACAGAACTGCAGTAGTTGAGTGTAAGACTATCATCCTAGGGACTGATAAACAGATGGTGCTCCTATTCCTGAACCCAGCAAGCTCAAGAAAGAAGAATATGTGAGCTTTTTTCACTTTCTAAAAAATTGATTTGAGAGTTAACGACATCAATCTGTGCTCACATTATAGTTTAGTCTCTAAGCTTATGTTACAAATAGAAAATCAGATGAGAATTTGCAAGCCACAAGAAACATCCAGATCATCCTCAGATAAGTAGATTCCAATTGTAACATTCAGACAGGACTCTCCAGTGTCTGCGGTCAGCTCATTACTGCATTTCAAGTAGTGACTTTCACTGCACTTCTTCTAAGAACCCCAAACCAGAAATTTGTCACCTCTAGGAGCTACTGCAATGACTTAGTGGGTGGTCTTTTCCCTCCAACTTCAACACAAAAATGCAGCAGCAAATCTTACAACTCAATGACAGGTTCTGCAGAGGAAGAATCAGACACAGGTCTCACCCAGGTAGACTTTCAAGAATAAACTGAACTTAATTTTTGCCCTGCTGAACATCATTTTCCAGCCTGTTTGAAGGTTTAGTTTTGAGAAGAAACTTCAAAATGTACTTCACAAAGTCAGACTAACCAAATTCACATTGCAGCAAAGCAGAATATGCTTCTTCAAATAAAAATTTAGTTGTTTGACCACTTCTTTGTAACAGCAAGGAAAGTAATGAGAAAGTAAGGGAAAAGAAAAACCCCAAGGCATAGCATTATTTGGAAAAGAAAGAAAACATTTAAGGCACCTTTTAACACTAGGAGTTTTTACCTGTGTCTGAGGAGCTTTGGAATGAACTGCCTTGCAATGGATGTTTAAGCACAAACTCTCTTCTAGATCTCTTTCTCCTCCCTCCCTCCAAGCTCATCACTCAGAGTATACTCAAAGTATCACCATCTCAGTCACTTCTGTTCCCAACATTTGGTATCCTCAGCCTAATCCAGCCTCAATTTCTCTGTTTGATCTTTCTCCCCTTGAAAAATCCCTACTCCCTTGTGCCCACCTGTCACTCCTAGAGCAGGTCCTGGTGTCACCTGGCCTAACCAGGCAGCCCAGGCCCTTCCCTCTGCAAACCTCATGCTTGCTCTGCACTAAAATGCTCAATGCCAGGTGACTCTCATTCTCCTCCCTGCTTTCTCAGCATCATCCAGACACTCAGGACCTTCCACCCTGATGACCAGTCACACACCCTGACTCCTTGAACAGAATTATGTCTGTTTCCCAAAAAGAAATTGGTAGGAGACTAACTGTGATTGATTAAGAATTGAGGATTCAGACTGGATAGCTGCAGTCATAACATCGTGATGCAGTAAATCTTTCCCAAACTCATGTCTTCAGCCATGCAATATCTTTAAAGGCAAAATTTTGCACTTTAATACTCCATGCTAATTCTCTGCAGCATGCTGCTCTCAGGAAAACTGTGGCCACAACATGAAAGAGCTTCACAGTGTCATTCAAGGAGAAAATTTTGCCTTCAGTTCCACCACAGAGATGAGCTGCTCAGGGAAGCTGCTGCTGCACTCAGATGATTTCATGGCTAAATCCACAGTTATAAGCAGAACAGAATAAAAGCAGGAATGAATAAAATGCAGAATAAAACAAATGACAATGCAGTAATACATTGCTGTTTTCATCAGTAAATTTACACTGAAAAAGGGTTAAAGGCAAACCTCAGAAAGTGGTGCTATGGTGGTTTTTGCTGAAGTAGCAGCCTGTGAAGAGCTTTGCATTCACTCCTGAGAAAAAGCCACAGAAGGTCTGTGACTAACCACAACATTTTATCTCTCACTATTAAAAAAAAAAAAAAAGCCAGGAACTTGGTATGATGCCCTTAGCACCCAGCCAATTGCTGAAACCTCTTCCCTGCTAGGCCAAGTATCATGGTTAAGACACTTATTCTGTAAATGCAATTATGGTCTCGTTCACTGCTGACTTAGTGTGCCATGTAAATAATGCAAGGGGAAAAGCAAAGCAAAGGCTAAGAGATGGAGTAGCCAGCCTCCTGTATTTAAAGCACAGAGATATTAATGCAGGGGTAATAAAAAGTAAACCAGGCCCAGTACATCTGTTCATGCAGATACTAACTGTACACATTATTTCACAGTACACAGCTGAGACAAATCCTGCTGCTTGGCTTCAGCATGAGTTTTTCTCTGCAAGGGTGTCAGGATCTGTCTTCCTTTCTTTTACCCCTGCCTTGGAAGTACATCCACCTGAAGAAAAGTCATCCATGCAAATAATTCGATTTTTTTTCCCACAAAACTCATGATCAAAATACAAACTGTTCTTGAAGTCTACAGGTCATCTCAATGTTTTCCTCCTCAACTGCACACCTGTTATTTTTGTTCAGAATTTTCTGGTGGACAAGAAAGACCACTTGCATAATATCACAGAATCCTAGAATGGTTTGGTTTGAAAGTACCCCTTGCCTAGTAGGACCCTCACCCACTTCAGCTGTGTCTCCAAAATGGAGTTTGAATGGCAGACACGGAATGCCACGTAAATTGTGGAAACGAATTTTTCAAATTGTAAGGAACACTATGGATGTTCTCCATTTAAATGAGACCTTACCCATTTCTCCCCAGAAGAAAGGGTTGATTCCCCCTGTTGTGCAGTTGTACACCAACAGGTTTTTTGGTCTGGAAAACAGAAAGAAGTATTATTTTGACATGTGAAGAAAAAACTCTACTTCTTAGGAAGGGATTAAAAAAATCAATCAGGGATTTTAAAAATCAATCAATTTCAAGAAAATTCCCTGTTTAATACAAAAGTTTGCATTTTTTGGTGTGGAACTAAACATGGATTGCACTGGTTTTATTTCTTCCTTCAATGTAAGTCAAGAATTAATCAAACAGTTTTCTTCACCTAAGCTTGCCTTGCCAAGGGTGTCAAGTGATGACATCAATACCCCATTTTTCTCACTGTACGCTTGAAAACTGCGCAGTCTGAATTCGATGGATTTCTTAATAATGCTTTGAGGGGAAAGCTGGTGAGGTGCTCTTCAAGGTCCTTTTAGGATCCATATTTAACTTACTGGATGTAGCTCTACTGTTGGCTCAGAGGACTTACCGTGTCTTTCAGAGTAAGACACTTCTGCCTTTTATTTGCCTGGGTTTGATTTCTCAGAGTTGCATAAACCTCCAGAATAATTAATGTGGTTTGTTCTCTGTACTCCTACCTAATGATTAAAGGCCATGCCAGAGGTTCACAGGAAAAGACCTTAAATCCTTAATATCACTTCTACATACTCTTCTCAACAATGCAAAGGAGGGAGGTTTTTTAGATCATATAACCTGTAAGCCCATAATAGATTTATATTTTGCAACGTCTCCCAAAGAAAACACACAGAGCCTTTTTACCAAGAAAACTCCAGAAGACACTTGAAAAGCAACTCAGTGAAAAGGAGGCCCAAAAAACCATCGCTGCAAAGCTCTTGGCCTTCAGAAGAGTGACTTCTGAGAGGCAGGGAACAGGTCTCACCCACAGCTGTAGATATTTCCCAACTCTAAACCCTGCCTTTATTGCGTCTTCTACACTCACAGTCCTTGCCCACCCGCAGGGAGAAAACACCAACCAGAAAATCAATCAACCATCAAAGCGCAGGGTGCAAACATTCCAGGTGTGTGGCCCAAGAGGAATGCCAGGAAGAGGGATGCCCTCCCACCTGTGCACAGCCGTGTACCAGCCGGCTGCCAGAGTCAGGTTGATGGCGACGTCGACGGGAATCATGTCTGCCACCGCGTCGTTGTTGGCGATGACGCTCCGCAGGATGCCTTTGCCTGCCTGTGGGACACAGGGAGACAGGGAAACAGTCACCCACTGCAGCCTGGGCTGAGATTTAACTGGCAGGGCTCCAGCAGCGTGCACTAGGCACCGGCCAGCACCGCAGCAAGTTTTTTTTCTGCTGCAGATTATTTGGTTTCTGTGACAACAAAGATGGATCTCCTGTGGATCCCGCTGTCCTTCATTTTCAGAGGACGCCTGGAAACATGATGATGTCTGTGCTGTGTACAACAAGAAAAGCTGGGACTCTTAACTCAATATGGAAGAAATACCCAGGGAAAGAAATGTATCTGAATTTGCTGCTGTAAAGCTCCCAGCGATGCCTGAAAGTTACATTTTCTTAAATGACACAGGCAGACAAAGGTCTGAGTGTCTCTCAGAGACTGCAGTCACTCTGGAAATGACACCAGTAGGATTTTTGAAAAGTTGTCTACCTTTCCCTTGGATGTATTCACACTCTCTTTTCCAAGGCTGTCTGTTAAGCACAAAGATACAAAGCATGGCCCCTGCCTTGAAGAGCACATCACTCACCAAAACTTACTAAAAGGAATCAGTGCAAATACAAAGTACTGACAACCAAAAAGAAGAAACAGGCAAGAAGAAAAAAATTTCACCTTGCTTTGGTTGGAAGTGCATTTTTCAGGGGATCAGGCTCTCCAGAATACAAACATTTAACCTGAATGCTTATCAAGGGGTTTCCATGATGGCCAGTCTGGCTTTGGAGGTTCCACAGTCTGCCATGGCAACAGCATGGCAGACTGGATCAGAGAGGACAAGGCAAAATACAGAAACAGGGGGGTGAAATGGGATGAAGGAACTTTACTTGGTGGGTCATGGATGAGGGCTGAACAGACACAGAAGAGAAGAAACACCACATGGCAGAGTCAAGGTTGCAATCAAGTTATTTCTCATGTGGGAAACAATGCAGTGAAGCTGAAGAGCCAGGGAAAAAGCTGGGAGGATAAAAGTGCTGGTGAAGCAATAAAGAATAAAAGCTTTTGTAATTTAGATCCGTGCAAAAGCAGAGAAAAGGACTGAGTGAAGGAGCAAAAGAACACCTGCTATAGATCCATCAATATTTAAAAGTTAGGGCAAAGGAAATGTTACAGCTTTTCTTAAATTATTTTCATACAATCTGAAACTCCAATTTCATTATAAAATAGATTAAATTTTTCTACAGAAACCAAGGAACTGCCTAGTAGTGAAAAACCCTTTGCCTAAAATCTGAGGAGAGAAAAAAAAGTCATTAAAAAAGCATTTAAGACTTGCTATTAACTTGTAAAGCACATGCCATTGTCTAGTGGTTACTGGTGGATTTTAAGGGACATTATCCCCTCTGTGGGAGGTGTTTATCTTTCAGGGTCATTTTGGTGGCTGTTCTCTTCCTCCCTTCACCTTCTGCAATCAGATGTGTTTGTTGCATTTCACAGCTTGCAAGCAAAGGAATACTACTCCTGACTGATTTAATTTTCAGGAGCTAGGACTTCTGAGCAGTCCCATCTCATCCTTGGTGCATCTGGCAGAGGGATCACAGACTCTGACATAGACAACAGTGCAAGATTCCCCACATGGCTCACTGCATCCTCCTCAAACCTATGTCATGCATTGAATTCTGCTCTCGTAAGCTGAGCTGGACTCAGACACTAAAACTTCAGCTTGCAACATCACTGGTTTTCTTTGGGTTCTTACTACTGCATTTTTTCAAGGGGGGGAAAAAAGGCAGAAAGAAACAAAGGAGGCAACCATGCTCAGCTCTTGAATTTTCCACTGCTGTGAACACATGCCCACTAGAGACCACTGTGTGATCAACTATCACATTTTCACACTAAAGACCTGAGGTCTTCAAAATGAAGATGTTTGATGGATTTGCTGCAAAATGTGTTCAGAGCAGCATGTGATGGCCATACACACATGAATAATTTTGAGATTTCCTATGTTTTGTATTTAACAAATGCTTGAGGTTTAAGTTTTTTAGGTTACTTTTTGCATCAAAAATAGTTCAGTGGTACTTCCAGCAGGTATGGCTTGGTTTTCATATATAGATGCTGACATCTTTCTCTTTAGTGAAATAGAAGCTACTGCAAAGTGAAGCCTCCAAAATAATTTTCTGGCCAGAGTCTGATGTTTCTGGACAGCCTCTCAGCTGAGGTGCTTTGGGGCCAGTCACTGTCCAGACCACAAATTAAACCAGTTGTGCCCTACAGCTTCACTGCCTTGCAGGGAGGAAGGTCTCTGTATGTAATAGGGAACAGGGAGACAAAATGCCTTAATTACACTCCAGCGGAAATGTAATTAATTTCATTTCGTTCCTCAATCAACAAACACAGCTCCCCACAGCAGCTGGAGCAACTGTAGGTGAAAGAAACATAATTAGATTATCAAGAACAACTTGGACTCCCATATTTCATGAATATTTAAAAGAAATGTGTCTATTTATGGAATGAAATGATCAGACTGAAACACTGCAACTGAGGTAAAAAGTCTTTGCAAGATTTGGAGTCCAGATTCTGCCCAAGGGACATCAAAGATCATCTGAACCAAACCTGAATCTGGGGGATTCTCCAGCTCTCCATAGAGGATGAGCTTGGTTAGAAGTCGAAAGTGAGTATTTTGGTATGGAGGGCACTTAAAACGCACAAAACCAAACCATCAAAACCACTTCCCTTTTGCTTTTTTCAACACTTAATTAAAGCAAATAAAGCTACTCATCTAATGATCACAGTTTAAAATACATTTGGCCAGGAGAGCTGGTTGTACTGACACAACTTCCAGGTAATCAAAGTGACACATCACTCAGACCTTTAAGGGTTCATTTTCAAACAACTCACCACATTCAAGCACATGAATCCATGCACTTAATTCCTCCGCTTCAGAAGAGAAATGTCTCTTGGGTTCCTAATAATAAACACTTTTTCCTTCCAGAAAACATTCCAAAAAACTTTGTCTCCACACCCTGCATCCTTGTCATTGTTTCTTGTCTTTTTGTTGGCCAACTCTCAATGCAGTTACAGACCACATTTCAACATCCAACAGCTCAGTGTAGATGACACAAATTTTACTGTCTCTTTATCTACTATGCTGAGAAACCTCAGAGCATCAAACCTGGACCAAAAAATACCAGCTCTTTTCAAATCTCAGTGCAAGTCTAATCTTTGATATAAAAAGAAAAGCTATTTCCCACAGAGACCCTAGAATCTCACCATCTTTGCTTTCCATGGAGCTAGCTTGGATCTAAAGATACAGGCTGCATCTGTATACAAAACCTGGCCAAAGATTTCTTGCAAATCAGTTCTGGATAAATTTTGTGACAGACATCATCAAAAGTTATGATTTTAAAAAAACCCTAACAAACCAAAATCAAAAAAATACCCAAAATAAAATTTGTGTCATTAGAAAAGTTAGAACCTGACATGTTTAAATGTAAGAAGTGCATCTGCAAAATTAAGGAATTGCAAAACATTCTTTGATCTTGATAACATCATGAAAGAACCCAGAAACCAGCACAAGATGCTGAGACTAGAGCAGAGAAGCAGTACAAGCTCTTGAGTTGTCACCAAGGAATAGAAGGCTTTTTTTAAAGAAACTGTGACATGATTAGAAGTCAGTAATTTGTGAACAAAAATTGAATGCCTCTGAAATGTATAGATGGGGTTCAGATGAAAGCATTATTTGTCCTGTGCATTCTATAACTCCAACAGTTTCTATTTATGCTCTACTTCACATATAAATGAGCTTTTTTAACAAGATCATATTTGGATTTTATTTGCCTCTCCTACGATTGCAGGCCTCTAATCCTTTTATACACTGCACCAGGCTGATTAGAACATAGTTTTGACAAATTAATGAAGCTGGACAGCTCATACATGAACATAAATATCTGCCCAGAGCTATACAGTACTATGGATTGACAGAGAGACCTAAGGCAGTGATTTTAGTTCAGAAAAAAAAAAATAAGGCAGGAGAAAAGATATGCAACTTTACTCTTTTCATGTACTAATGGTAATGATTATTTTCATCTTACAGGGAATATTTTATCAAGTTCAGAAAACACGCAGCAGATTATGCATGTGACTGGCAGAGTCTGAATCAATCATACACATTATTTAGGTGCAGTCTGTACAGGGAGAAACCCTGTACAAAGCAGTGGTGTGTGGGAGTCAGGATCCGTGTTAATGTGGAGGCATAACAAGTTATAGCAGAGGATTTGGAAACAATACACACAGAGACAGATGGAAGGATATATCCTGCTGCCTTGTATTGACAGTGTGGTAACCTGGCCTGGAAAATGAAGTTGTGTTAAAAGATTCAAGCTATGACACCCATGAATTACCCTCATTTCAAGGATACATCTCTTGCCTTTTCTTTGAAAATTTGGCCAAATGTGTCCAAACCTTTAGTTTTTTCAGAGTTTTTAGGCACTGCAATTCACGTTTTAGTGAACCAGCAACACGAATACTCTCTCAGTATCCTTTTCTGAGCTCAGCACAAACAGACCATCCTCTGGATCCTACTGGCTGACAAATGTGTGGCAAGTGTGTGACATCTTTTTCCCAGACTCAGAAAACTCCTGTGGTGCCTTACTGCACAGTTTGTAAGTGGGGCCACAGAGTAACATCAGAATTGCTACTTTAGTGACTGAAACTCTGCTTTAAGGGGAGCTTAAATAGTAACCAGACCTACCGCAATAAATATTCCACTGGTCCCGTTGAAGTTGTCAATCCAACCCTGTGGAAAAGAAGAATGGTTAGTGCTCCTTTCAATGATGTACTGCTCACACAGTCTTCTAAATGATGACAGTGGTGAGGTGTAGACAAAGAGGGAAGGAGACACCAGTTTAGATGGATGCCAGCCCATCTGGGACAGCTGCCAGGACGCCAGCCAGTACCAGGGGATGCATTGCCTGCAATTTACTCATCAACAACAGAATCTAGGGGTTTGTTCTTAGAAATCACTTCTTTTCTATTCCCTGGCCTCAGGAATAAAATTTGGTTTTAAACACCACGGTGTCTTGGTGCTGCCACACTTGTTGAAAACAGCTGGAGTGATACCTACTCTTGACAGACAACATGCAGCTGTCACCAAGATTGATTTGGTCACTGCAGCTAATTTCTAAAGCAAGGAAGAAAAAACCCCAAAACCAAACCAAACCAAACCACACCACTCCTTTTGAATCCCATCCTGCTTCAGTTCAGGGAAGCTGCCACTTGTGGGAACTGGAGTTTAGAGCAGTTTGATGAGCTGTTTGACCTGGAACAGGTTGTGACACCAAACAGAGCTCTCTGTCTTTCCAAGATGGAGAGCTTGGCCCAGAGCCTTGGCTGTATCTCAGCCATCTCTGGCACACTTCAGGCTGCATGAAAGCCAAAGGTGACTTTGTGTTGCCTTTCCAATTTGGCTGCAATGTCAGGGCACGTTATCCCTATTAGTATATTTAGCTTAATGAATGATCTCATTCCTAAGTACAGCTGCATTTAATTACTGAGTGCCTGGCATTTGTACCTCAACCAGAATGCACCAGGAGCATGACTGACCCTCAGATCCCACATTTTGAGCACAGAAACTCCCCTGGTGTGCCTGAATGGACAATCAGTTGCAAGCCCACAATTCTGCATCATAACTATCCCAGCTGTTGTTATTATTGCTTAAATGTGGTCTTTTCACAGGAGTTCTTCCTGAAGGTGCTGAAGAAGGCTTGCTTGATCCAGCACAGGATCTCCACCTCTTCCTCACATTTCCGTATGAACTGGACACCGGTTTGACAAGACAATGCTATAAGGAGGGACAAATTCCTAACAGGACCACAGCTCCAGCTGCATCCAAAGGCTCTTGGTAGGGAATTGTGTATTCATGCTTACTGGGAAAGGCTCATGCCAGCTGGCTCCCACAATGGATGGCCTGATGATAGCAATGTTCAAGTTTCCTTTCTCTTGCTGAATCAGGTACTCTGACAAGGCTTTGGTGTAGGTGTAAGTGTTGGGCCACTCCCCAAGCAGCTTGGGTGTGATGTCTTGAATGATGGATTCATCCAACCACCTACAGGAAACAAGGAGAACATCATCATCCACCTGCAGGGAGAAAACTCAGGCAAAACAGACCAGTGAGGCAGGAATCCTCACCTGAAACAGAGGATAAGCCAGACAAAGCTATTTTAGGTTTGGATTCCAAACAGCTCTGTGGGAGAAGGTTACTTTTGTCTTCAAAGTCAAAAATAAACCCCGGTGAGCTTCACGGTAAATGTCTAGCTCCAATTCAGGCACCTCTACAAACTCACTTCAGAGAATCTCTTGCAGGGTTAATGCTTCACTGCAATCTGCAGCATAAATACTGCCATGGTCTACAGCCTGATGGAGCTCTCCCAGCTAGGAATCCCACTAGGCAGTGCTCATCCTTAGCTAACACAGTCCCTGTACACGCCCAAATATGTTTCTGAAAATTCCAGGTAACCTAGAGTTAGCAAGTCATGTAACAACACAAAGATCTCAAAAGCTGGAACAATTTCCTACAGGTTATTATTCCAACAGTGGATTTCCACCATTTGCAGTGTTACATGTTCCTTCTAGCAGGCTTTCCACAGGTTTGTTCACACACGAAACTGCTGCTGCTTACAAAAACCAACCAAAACCAAACCACCAAAAAACCCCAAAAGAACTCAGCCAAGTTGTTTTCTATTTTTTGAAGATATTCAAGCACTTAGTCCATCAGAAGCAGTTATGCAGATAGCTTTTAAAAAGCAGTCCTTACCACCATGGAGCTGCAGGAAGGGCCTAATGCCCAAAGGCTCTTCTCTGGCACAGCACCAGGACTTCACAGGTCCTGCCAGCATCTGGGTCTAAAGGACAAGAACTGGCTGTGCTTCCAGAGCCCTCACTGCCAGTCCCTGACAGGCTCCAGCAGCCTGGTGTTACACCACAGAATCAAAGATTAGCTCCTATAATCCAATTTGTAATTAAGTCAACGGACTTACAGCTCAGTCTGAAGGGGTGGACTCTTCCCAGGGGCATTGCAAGGATACTGCTTCCTGCAGATCCTCACTTCACCCCTACTTGTCTTGAATTTCAGAAAAAGGCAGAGGTCAAGGGGAGAGATATACGATGCTGTCACACCTGAAAAACTGCTTGATCCTGTCAACCCTTCGAAGACATGGTAGCTCAGGTGGCACAGCACTTTTCAGATGGTTCTCATTGGGCACAGAGAGGAAACTGCTGTATGAGAAAGCACTGATTCACAGGGGAGGGCTGGATGCAGCAAATCTCTCAGTTTTGGAATGCGTTAAAAATTGGACAATTTGTAGTATATAGGATTTTTTTCTTTAAATAAAAAAGCCCTATGGAGGCACAAACACCTTCCTTTGCAAGCCTGGTCTTGTGCTGCAGAAACAAGGCAGAAAAAGCATTTGAACATCAAATATGAACTACACAGAGGCTACAAGCAGCACATAATATTGACATACTTTGCAAAGCTGCTTAGGCAGCCACTGAACCTCAGGGTCTCAGCTAAACTGCTATTGTTTGAATCTGTAAAGTAGCTAATTACCAGCCTACCAAAAGGAGATGGCTATTTCTGCAGAGCCTGGAGGAAGACTAAGTTCATTTGGGAACTCAGGTTAAGCTGTGTGCAAGTCTTTTCCCCCTTCTATTTACTTTTTTTTTTTAATTTTCATAATAGGACATTGCAGGTTTGCATTCTCACAAAGCAAAGACAGGTGTAGAAGTACAAGCAGAGGCAACTTCCCCTTTTCCTCATCCTTCTAGAGAGGTCTCTGCATTACCTGAGGACCTGTCCCAAGGGCACCAGCCTGCCAGGTGATTTGATTGACCAACATTCCCACCAGGGAAGCTGAGCTGACATTTCAGCAAGGGGAACTGCTCTGTGACCTGCTTGGAAGATTCTGGAATGCTAACTCACAAAAGCTGCTGCTTCTGCTCACTGCTGCATTTGCCCCTTCCTAGCAAACAATGTAAATTAAACAATTAATAACTTCTCCATTATACGCACCAAATTACTCTGCCACAGGAAAACACAACTTTCTGTGTTAATGGCTTTGCATTAGTAAAACTCCTTCTTGTAAGCAATGATGGATCTGTATTTTCTGCAATAACCAATCCACAGCTTCTGCCAAGACTTTGTTGTGTGCTGTGTTCCTTACCTCAGCATACCCTTCAAAGCTGATTTCCTTCAGCTTTAGATTAAGGCAAACCATGCTTGATGCAGCAGATTATATGTTTCCCCTACTGGCCTGGCAGCACTTAGAAGTGTGACTTTTGGTTCACACAGCTTAAGCCTCAGGGTTTACTTGCAGGTTAAATATCAGAATACTTAAAAAGCAAGATGTAACAGGAGGATAAGAGCAAAAAAAGAAACAGCTGGGAGTCCTCCTCGGGATTTCAAGTGAATAAGTAATCATAAGCATATATCAAGTGCGTGGCCAAAAGCACTGCTAAATGGATGTTATTGCATACAGTTGTTCAATTATCCTTCTTAAAGCACTTGCAGAACAGCACCTTAAGCCAAGGGCTGGCTGTGAAGGGAATCATCCACAGCTGGCTGATGCAAAACAAATCTGTATTTCTCCCCATTTTTGAAGGTAGTTTGTATTTCCTTGTCTGCTTCCCCTCCCTCCCCTTCGAAGGTAAAATTCTGATACTTGATACTCTCCTCTCTGAAACCTTCTGTACCCTGATATCCACATACTATTTCTTTCACTTACATGGCAAATATTAAAGGTGCATCTCAAACATCATCCTCTCTGCTGCATTTTCAAGCTATGATACATAATTCTTAGTGTTTTATATGAAGCAGCTTAAGTAAAAACCTCTGAGGTAGCCAAGCCCTTTCCACACTTCTAACTAGCAATCAGACCTGTGCTGCAGCCTTTTTTTTAATCTGAGCCATCAACACTAATTTTTTTCAGAGCTGCAAGTGATGGTAAGCTTTTTGGGACAGTGAAATTGGGATTCTTGACATTGATGAACGCCAAAGGACTTAAAACTGAGTCAGTGGGCAAAAAGATGAGAGAGCACCTTCACTTTTAGAGAAAAGCAGTCTCTCAGAACTGGTGTTAGAGGTTGCTGAGCTCAGAACTGGCAACTGTAGCTTAGCAAAAGCTCCTGAATCACAGCTGACAGCTCTGAAACCTCCATGTCAGTGAGTAGCAGCAGACAAAAAAAAAAAACCAACAAAAAAAACCCAACAAAATGCTGGCCATCATCAGGTACTGAGAATGAGACCAGTGGTGTCATTCTGAAGCTAATTAAATAAAACTTTTAACACCTTGAGTACTGCATGAAGTTCTGACCGACCCCCACATCTCAAGGAGGAAGTAGAGTTAAAGAACATGTAGAGAGAAAGGACAACTAACATCAGCACAGGAGGAAAAAAGGCTGAGACTCTTCAGGTTTCTGTGAGGGGAACAGAAAGGAGTATCCAGGCTGGTGTAGTTACCCTAAATAGCATCTCTCAGTGACACTCTTGAGGGCAAGGTACTGGGCCAGGGAGCCCACTGCTCTAATGCACTAAGACATTTCTCAAGTTTTTATCATGCTCCACTTACTGAATAAATGATAAATCATTGATGACTACTACCTGGAAGTAAACATACCCAAGAATATGGGCGACTAGAGAAATTCAAATAGAAAAACTTGTTTGTACTAACTTTTCTGGAGTAGTGTTTAGACAGTTAAATTATTTCTTAACATAAACTTTCCTTTTCTTAAAAAAAATAAAATAAAAAATAAAATCAACAGTTTTCTTAGTGGGCATTAATCTATTTCATTTTCCATTACCCTAAATCAAGAAGAATAAAGATTTTATACCAGCTCTTTAGGTTAACAGATCACAGATCAGTTGCTTATATCACCCACTAAAAAATTAATAAAAATACATTAACAGTTGTGGGAAAATTATTTTAAGGATAATGTCTCCAGGGGCTTTTATCAGCTGATTTTGTTATTCTTTCTAAATATTCTTCATTTCAGTAAATTCAGTTAACCAAGCTTTTCTTGTTGTTTCATCAAAGCCCTGTATTCCTGTCCAGACTGAGAGGACATAGCCTCATGCTGTGCCAGGAGAGGTTCAGGTGGAAATCAGGAAGATTTTATTCACTGAAAATGTAGCTAGGCATTGAAATGAGCTGCCCAAGCACATGGCAGAGTTACCAATCCTGCAAGTGTTCAAAACCCAACAGTATGTGGCACTCTGTGCTCTGGTTTAGCTGACACAGTGGTGATCAGTCAAAGCTTGGACTTGGTGATCTTAGAGGTCTTTTCCAACCTAAATGATTCACACTGAACTGTCTAAAAAAGCCTGTTTCTTACTCATCCCCATAAACTTCAGTTAAATACCACAGGATTTCTGAAAAAGTGGAAACAACGCTGGGAAGCTGAAGAGATAAAAGAAATCAGATATATGAAAAAAAACAGTTCTTACTAAGGCAGCAGCAGAGCTGAGTGCTACAGAAAGCAGAAACTCCATTCCTGGCAGAAAATACACTCCTGCAGAACTTTAAATACTGGATTCTCATGAAAACAGACTCTTTGAAAAACCACAAAGAAACAGCAGAACAGAAATCCCACTCGATCCTGTTCCCAAGAACAGGAACAGTTCCTGACCAGGTCCCAGGTCTGCTGCAGACGAAGGGAAGGCAGCACTGGAAGGGGCAGTGCAGTTCCCACTTACTCTACTAAATCGAAGAGCTTCTGGGGCTCGGCTGGGGGCGGGTAGATGATCTCCTCGATGCATTTCCGCACGCAGTTTGCATAGGCAGTGGAGATGTGGATGAAGGCCTCGAGGTTGCGCATCTGCCGGGCCAGCTCCAGGAGCCGCTGCGTGCCCATCACGTTCAGCTGCAGGGCATGTCTAAGGAACGAGCAAAAAGCATTTCACTGGGAAGAACGCATGAAGGCTGAGCCTTACCCAAACCTCATCAGGGAAAGGGAAGTCAGGGAAGCGCAGGGGCCACGGTGGAGCAGAAAGTGTCAGTGAAATGCAAGTGTGAAACCAGCTTTGAAAGCAATGCTGTTGGATTTGTAGTTCTGGACACTGAATGTCTCTAAAATATTTTTACTGAGTTTTAAAGGTCACAAGTAAGAGACTTCACTCACATCTCCAAATGTGACATGTTGGCCACCCCTCCCTGGAACATGAACATCTATTTCTAACCCCTGAGGCACTGTGGTTCCTACAGTACACATTCAGTCTTCTCTGGAGGGACCACTGCTAAACCAGATGAACACATGGTTTCAGAAAGCAGGAAAGGTCCTTGGTCCCAGAAAAAAATAGATTCATAGCATGACAGAATGGCCTGGCTTGGAAGGGACCTCACAGATCAGCCAGTCCCACTCCCTGCCATGGGCAGGGACCTTCCACTATCCCATGTCGCTCACAGCCCCATCCAGTCTGGCCTGGAACACTTCCAGGGATGGGGCAGCCACAGCTGCTCTGAGCACCCTGTGCCAGCACCTCAGGACCCTCACAGTAATTTCATCCTAATACCTAATCTAAACCCACTCTCATTTAGTTAGAAGCTACTCATAATCAAAGAAGACACCATTAGAGATAACAGCTTAAGTTCCCAAGGAACGGAGACAGGAACTGATAAGCATAAGAGAAAGAATGTCCTGGTTTGCAAGGCTGACCTTCAAGCACTCAGCATAGCTAGAAGTTGTCCTAGAGACAATCTGCAACAGATCTCAGGCAACAGACTCTGCTGCATGCTTTGTACTGGAATAGAATCACTTTCCTGTACAGAAGGGAGCAGGCTCAGGAATATGCAATCTGCTCAGCTCAGGAGTAGAAGCTTTCAAAGACATGTACAGTGTTAGGAATTATGCCATCAAGCACAGAGTACACTAAAAACACTTAATTATGTTGAAGAGAAATTGTAAATAGTCCAAAGGAATGAAAACATCAACTAAGAGTATGATCAATATCTGGATTATAGTATCTAAAACTAGAGATTCTTTTTTTTACATGCTGCAATAAAGAGAAGCATTTTCTGTAAATTCCTATTTTCTCCTGCCCTTCTAGCAGGATTAATACTTCTCCTTGAGCTACCCTTCAGACAAAACTTACTTTTCTATGCACATTTCTGTTTGACTGCATCCCTTCTGAGAAGTGGTGAACAGAAGTGTGTTCATAATATGGGCCTAGCACAGATTTCTGCTGAGTTTCTTAGAGGTCCTTTAGCCTTCCAAGGTAATATCATCAAATCTGGTGGTTTGTTATTTTTTTCTATTTCTATTAAAACAGCATCTATTAATATTTCAATATAACATAGTTTTTGAGATTTCTGCCCCCAAGAGTTCCATCTGGAGAATTCCCTAAATGTACTGCATGTTGATGCCAATAATCCTATCAGTGTCTCCATTGCTTGTTTCTCCAGCATTTTCACAGCAATGCTTTTGCCCCTTCCTTATCTACTAGCTTTGCATACTTGATTGTTATCTTGGAGCTTTTGCCATGTTGAAAAAATAATTGTATTTGTGTCATCATCAAGTTGCTGCTCAAAATTCCTAACTGAGCAGCAATATTGTGCTTTCACATTGGTAAAACTTTTACCCATCTGATGTATTTTATTATTCAGTAAGGAATAATTTGAGTTGAAGAACTTCTCATATTTTGCCTTCTAATCATCATTTTCCTTGTTCTGTTAGAGATTTTGACAGATCACAGACCACATCAGTCTTTAAATAGTTTCTCCACTGCCTGCAAGCTGATGACCTTTTAAACTTTTAGCTTCTTTTTAGCTATCCTCCCTATTAAAAATGTGGTTTCTTTTAGATGTTTCATGCCACTGAGACTTACTTTTAAAGTGGGTTAATTTGTGCATTGATTTAAAAACATTTGTGGCTATTTATGTATTGGCTCAAGATCACATCAAGATCTGCTTTCTTTCTGGTGTTTCTCTGATTAGTTGTTCTAAAAAGCAAATATTTATGGTAGACATAGTGGATATCTCTTTAGCCTGTGAGCAAATAAAGATTGATATTGTGATTGATGAATTGTGTTTTCAGCTCTCACAGCTTTAGTGTTTTTCAAAAAGAGTATGAGGATTTGGCAGTGCAGATCATCCACCTTGGTTTGTTGAACTGGACAATCTGTACATAAGCACTTACACATCTAATCTTGTTTCAGTGGTTTATTTCTGCTGGTTTTTCTTAATGGAAAAGCCTGCCTGGACAGGCACTTCCAAGGGAACTCCTTCAGAAACCAAGCAGTTATTGTAAACAGCTAATTACAGTGAGAGCTGGGTGTTTTAAAGGTGATGGGCTGTTTTCTCAAACCACAGCTCATTTCCCTCTCCAGCTACTCAGTGACAAAGAAAGGCCATTAACAACATCAGCTTTAGACACAGACACAACACAGTTTCACTTCAAGCTGTCTCCAGCTCTGCCAAAACATCTCCCTGATGGCTTAAACCACACACTTCCTCACCCCAGTTTTAGGTCATACTTAACTCTCTTATTACAACCCAATCCTGAAGTTCTTCCTTCTGTTCCTGCGCCAAGACAGCTCCCTTTTGACATGCACACACACAGGGCATTTTCAGAGCACACCCCCTGCATGTTCAGGACAGAACCACAGGGAGCACGAACATGGAAGTGGGGAATTAGCACTGCAGCCATGCAAGGGATGCTCTGGGCAGTGCCAGGGTGCACCCTGGATCCCACTGAGCACACACAGGAAAGCAGGACGTACTTGAGGGGTTCGTCAAAGCGAACTGTGGCTGCACAGTGGAACACAACATTGACCCGGGTCAGAAGCTCCTCCTCATCTTCAGCACTGATGGCCAGCTTGGGCTGAGTGAGTTCAGCATTAATAGGCTTAATCTTCTCGTGGAAATTAGGGCAATCTTCTCGGACCCTGTCAAAGACCTTGAAGCACAAACAGAGAGAGATCAGGAACAGAATTAGGCTGCTGAGATCGCTTTGATTAGCAGCCAGTCTGATTACATCAATCAATGCAAAAGAGAATTCCTGTCTGGGAGGACACAGGTGGGATAATAAAATAGTCCATTCACCTGTTCCCTGGCAAGGGAAATAGAACAAAAATATAGGGGGTAATTCACAGCTCTGAAGAGATTAATGAATCCTCTCTGTCACCACCCGTATCCTCAGAGAGCCACCAAAATTCCTGTGTGCCCACATCACCTGCAACCACTTGCTACCTGGCCTTGAGGGCCGCCTGTAGGACCAAAACAGGAGCTAAAGAGCAGGAGGGCAGAGTGGGAAAGCCTGTGCAGCATTCAGCTCAGGCTAGGTGGTTCTACCAAGGACTTGCAGAGAGGAGGGGAACTGGGCACTCTTGCTCCTCCTCTTCCTTTGCTGCTCCTTGTTTACTACTGCTCTTTGTTCATGTCAGAGGAGTCCAGTGGGGACCTGCTTTTGGGATGGAAGGATGGGGCATCTCAATAATCTCCACTGCTGAAGCTGCTGAGTGCCACCAGCAGTTTTGCATAACTGAACATGTGTGCAGGTGGTTGCACTCTCAAGCCATCTTCCAGCCCTTTTTTCCTACAGGTATGATCCATAGCTCTTTCCAAGACACATTTCTGCATTATTACATATGAGCAATTTCAACTGAATTAATAGAAACTGTTAAATACAAAAAGATCTTTCCTTTTTTTCTTTTTTTTTTTTTTTTTTGGGGGGGGTGGGGAGTGGAGCAAAGGGCCATCATGAAAGGTAGAAAGAATCAATAGCATAGGAGGGCTGTGGGATCTGAAGAGGTATAATCTAGATTCCAAAGGATAATCACACCTCCAAGGTAACAACTCTACTGACAGGAACACATAATACTGAGTGAGGGTGATTACTGAGGGATACAAAGGATGAACCACACCACCTTTGGACACCTTTAAGAGCTGTCTAGATAAACAGTGCCAGGAAAGGCAGGGAACAGCTGCACCTGCCTTGGGGCAGGAGAATGGACCAGCTGACTTTTCAGTAGCTCTGTGTTTTTGGGGTATCTGCCCTCCTCTGTAGCCTACACACCAATAATTGCGAGTTTGGAAATATCTTTACTACCATGGCCTCTTGTTTTCTTAGAGTTTCTTCTGCCTTTGATGTGCCCAGTGCTTATGTATGAGCAGAAACTGTGTGACATAAATGAAACATATTAAGAGACACATGAAAGATTACATTTATATTAATAGCAGGTTTTTGTTTGTTTGACTAAGGGATTATCATCTTTCTGCTTATCTGACAAGCAAATCTAGATAAACCTTGAGGATCTTAAGGATGAAGAGGTGATAAAAGAATCATTAGCCTTCTCCATTATGCACCACACTCTGTGCTTATTTTGAATTGCCACACAGCTGCACATCCTTCATGAACATGAAACTTTAGCCCAAGTTAGGACAAGACAAAGCCATTTCACTGTTCTCAGCTGTACCTGAGTGCACACATCTTTCATCAGTGTGGCTAGGCCAGAAAATTGATCTCTAGAGAGTGTTATTAATGGGCAAAGGTGATGGTGAGAGCTGGCTGGACTGTGGAAACTGAATTTCCAGGCACCAACAGCCCTAAACGTCTGCAAAAAGCTTGTCTTTTAACAAGATGCTACACTGGCTCTCCAAACACACATCATATCCTGAGAGATGCCAGCAAACCCCGATGGGACACAAAATGGGAAGGTTTCTCAGAAAACACATGTGAGACCAAAGCTATCTTGTGGGACTCTCAGAAATATTAGTTCACATTTGTTCTGTTGCAAAGAGGGTAGAAAACGCCATGAAATGAGTTATTTCCTATCTGCTTGGCATAAATAATGCAAAGGCAGAGAAAGAATGAATCAGCCCTTTCTCCATTTCAGTCATGGCATATAAAGTAAGAGTAGTATTTCTGCAGTGCCACCCTTGGACAGTGAAATTCTCCCTACATCTCCTCCTGACATTCCCACTGCAGATAATATCCCCTTCTGTGCCTGCTGCTACCATGTGCCACTCAGCTGCTGCAGTTTTTCATCCACTCCAATGATTCACTGCATTCCTCTGAAGGATGGAGGCAATTTCCAAATGCAAGTGCACAAGTCAGCACACTGCTTTGGAAACCTTCTGCACCACAGGAACATTCAGTACATTGTCACCATTAAATCAGATAACGGGAGCAGCTGCTTAATCAAAGTCTGCTGCTTCTTTTATGGAAGCTGAAGGGTTCAGACTTGTCAGTGCTTTACAGGGAAATGAAGGAAGATTTAAAGGCAAAACAAATGCAGCTTATTTTATACTGCTTCCTGCAGTTCAAGGAGTACTTAACATAAAGATGATGCTTAGTCTGAAGGTAAACTGTAATTGCATCTCTAAATTCTGATGAACTCACCAAAAGCAAAAATAATAAATCCCCAGTAACTGTGTTAGGTCTAAGGATTGTTCTGTCTTTTCTTTTTAGAAGCCATCTGCCAATATAAAACTCAGTCAGTGGACTGGCCTGATGTACTGTTGAAATTACATGAAAAGACTGGCCAGGTCAGCAGCACTTCTGAAGGGACTGCCACAAAATTACACTGAAGAGAAAGGAAAGGCCTTTGACTTCAAGTTGTCCAATATTATTGAAACCAAAAACCAGTAATAACATTACCCTGACTGCAGTGTCTTTTTGAGCATCCTAATGCTGCTATTCTCATTTTTAACCTCAAAATAGGATATAAGTTCAGCATGGGCTGTGCTGCCCCTCAACAGAGGGGAGAATTTCTTATTTACTGCACATCTATGGAACAGCACAGATGAGAAATAAAGGAATCACTGAGCAGTGCAAAATGCCAAAGGCTTCACATCTTCCTCAGGAGCCACTTTCAGTGAAGCAAATACAAAGTAATGAAAAGTGGAGTGCCTAAGCCATGGCCCACTTTAAAAAAAAAGAGCTTGCATGAGCTTAGTCTTGTCAAAGCCTTCTCAAAGGCCTGGGTATTGCTTTCTTTTCTGGACAGCACTCCTGGATGTCCAGATGGATGTTCTCCCTCCACCCCATCAGGCACTGGTGACTGACCCACAAAGCATCAAGTTTGCATCAAGCAGCCAAGATAGACAACCTTTTTTTCCTCAGGTGTGTTTAACAGGTGCCAGGAAATCAGGCTTCTCTAGGAGGATTGATAATTTACATAACAACATGAACATTTCAAGGCATTACTTGACAACCTTTAAAACTGAGACACAAAAAAAACTGAGTACGACAACCTTTAAAACTGAGAAAATTCAGAGAATTTTCACAAAATGGAACTCATATATGATGAACCAATGAAAACATTAAAGTTCAGAGAGCTCAATTAAAAAAAAAAGAAAAAAGAAAGAAAAAAGAAAAAAAGTAAGAGGCTTCCACCTCTCAGATAAAGAAATGGAAGGGATTGTTTACCATGATTCTGGAGAATACAGGCAAGAATTGTTCCCTGTAAAGAAAATAAATAATTTATCCTAAGAGAGAAACAGGCAAAGGGGTAAAATATCAAGGCAAGAATTTCTTCAAAGAAAAAGCTGTTCACTGGCTGTGTGGAACAATTTCAAACCCAGAGTGTTTGAAATACCTCTTCTGAAAAGAGCACTGGTGTACAAATGGAGGGGAAGAGCCTATGTATAAATACATAAAATAACATCTCCCAGGTTGTGCATTCATCCCTCAGTGATTTCAATGACAGCATCATAAATATATAAGTGATCATCACAAATTTAAACTATGGAAGGTACCAAAGTCATGAAAACAACTTTTAAAAAACACCTGATGTCTGCAGTTTAGTCCTGCTGAAAGAGTTTATCAGACTGATGTTGGCTATTGATAAAATCCTCCAACATATTTAAGGAAAGAAGGTACACAACTATTTTAGAGTTGCCATTGTAGCAAACTTGAGATATAAGTGGGCAGCTTCAAAGTAATTAGCCGGCAATTAATCTTTAGCCTGGAAGATTTCCAGAAATAAACCCAGGATTATAGTCAAGAAATGTGTGAAAATGCAGATCAAAAAGCTTTAATTGGGATAGAGACTTTCCTTCCTCAGCCCTTGCACTCTCTGCCACATTTTCTCTTCAGAAAATTGCTTTTAAGTACAGTTCTTCTCAAGGCAAATAAAGCATAATTCATCTCATCAGTTGCAAAGCAGGCAGCAGAGTGTTCCTCATTACAGAAAAACAAATGGCTTATGTTTCAATCCAGAGCTATTACTTTCCCCTGAGTGAAGCTAATGTAGTGGAAATAGAGGACCCACCACCACCATCTACTAAACAAAACAGCTGATTATTTAAAGATGAAGACTACAGAAACAACGAGAGGGACAGAAAATTTCAATAAAGGTCAGCTAAGACTAATATGTATATCCAGTTATTTGGGATGTGGTTTTCAGTAACCAGTTTCCTTGAAAATTGGCTGCTGACCAAGCCTGTTGTTTTCTAGCAAGAATACTCGAATTACACAGCAGCGAATCTGGAACACGGAATTTCCAAGTCAGACGCTGTAGATGGGAGCATGAGGGATTTGAGAGACATGGAAAAGCTTTCCAGGATCTCTAGTGCCACCTTCTAGGTGGATGGACAAGTCATAGATGCAAGAAGGAGTTTTCTGATGTTTATCACAGATGTTCTTGGTGCCCCTGGGTGGTACTTTGACATCTGAATCAGTGTTTGATGTAAGTGCAGGGAAGGAGAATGACAACACTTGGAGATTTTTCTACAGGAACCACTGAAAATGTTTCTTCCCACACATTTCCTAGGACGGTTTTCCTTCTCATCCTTCTCCATAACTATTCCCTAATGAGGCCATGGGTCAATAGGAGTCAACTGCCAAAGCATGTAGCAACCACAACTGGATTCAGATCCCTGTGCCCTTCCTCAGTTCCTGTCTTGCAGAACTGATTACCACTGGCTTTGAGAATCACTGTATGGACCTGAAAATATCAGTAAAGATAAAGTTATCCAGACATGAGATCTTCCTCTGCTTTTCCATACCCATTGCTTTTAATCACAGACCTTCAAAATTTCACTGCCAGATTTGCTTGGACACCAGACAATTTCAGGAGTGTTTGCTGAATTCCTGAGGATAACCAGCCAGGACTAAAGGCTGTGTCAAGCAAAGACTCCTACTTTTTGGAGATGTTGTTAGAAATTACCAAGAAAGACTTAGAGAGATACTTAAAGAAATTACAAAAAATTACTTTCCCATTTGAGAACATATTGGCTGTCACACAGAAACAGAGGAGGCCGCACTGTACAAAACAGTGCTGGGACGCAATTCCAAATTTTACTTCAAGGACAAAACATTTGGGCCATTCAGCTCCTAGGAGTACATCTGGGCAAGTCCTGAGATGCAGTCTTCTGAACTTGGGTCCCTCCAAAGAGCTCTTCCAAAGGAATGGCAGCTTAGGGTGGGTGTCCTGCACTTCCTCATCCTGTCCTCCTTCTGAGGCAGAAAGCAGAGAACATCACCATGAAGAGGATCAGGAGCAATGTGGGCACCAAAGAGCACCCTAATCAAAAGGGTAAAGGGAGGTAAAAATCCTTTGATGTCACACATAGCAGAAGCTGAACAAACCAAGACAAATGCATCAAGTATTTAAAGCTACTCACATAAAAGACAAAGATTCTTCCAACATTGCCGTGAGAGGGTACTCAAGTGTAGAGAGCTGAACATCTGGGAAATGAGTACAGTAGAGTAATAGTTCACTCTTCTAGAATGAACTGTGCTAGAAGATTACCAGAAAAAAGAATAAGTCACTGGTCACAAGTGAGGAGTTAGCCTGGAAAAGCCAGGGCTTTTCCCAACACCTACCTGTGGCCATGATGTCTTGGAAGGTAAGAAAGCTTTCTGGTGTGAGTGTGAGTGTGAGCCAGTTCCTGCCAGCTGGTCTCAGTGACTGAAATTCATGGCAAGAATATTGAATTTATGGATGTGTCAAACAGTACAATCCATTAAAGATGGAAGTTTTGCAGGAGGTTCCTGGAATGCATTGATGAGAACTTCCTTCTCCAAGTGACAGAGGAGTCAATGAGGAGAGGTGCTGTGCTGGACCTTGTTCTCAGCAACCTCTTGTTCTCATCAACAGGTTCAGATGGGATATTTTTGGAAATTCCTCCCTGTGAGCGTGGTGAAGCCACGTGTGAAGGCACAGGTTGTCCAGAGCAGCTGTGGCTGCCCCATCCCTGAAGCATCCCAGGCCAGGCTGGACAGAGCTTGGAGCAAGCTAGTAGAGTAGGTGTCCCTGCCTATGGCAGGGAGCGGAGCTGGATGACTTTTATGGTCCCTTCTAACCTAAACCATTAATGATTTTGTGATTTACCTAGGACAATTTCTCATTTCAGCATTTTTCTTCTGTGCTCACATCTGACACAAATATTTTGGCCTTCTTATGTCATCCCACATATGTTTTTGTTATCTCTACCATGACAATGTAATTTTTTGGAGTGGTGCTTAAAAGAAAATCCCTAAGTTGGGGTACCCCAGCCTGTTAAATACCTGCCTTTTTTCCTTCCTATCAGTTAACTAGTGAACATATTCCCACAGTCAGGCTACAGGCAGAAAACAGAGTGAAAAAAAAAAGGGAAAATCCCTGAGAGATTATCAGAAGCTAATGCAATTTAGAAGACTGATAGGAAGAGCAGGGACACTACTAGAAGTAAGGGCCCTTGTGAACAAGGGACCAACCCAGTGAAGAAGAAAACAGTTGATATTCTACGAAAACATCTAAGAAAGGAGGTCTTAATCATTGTAAACCGATTTTCTGTAGTGTCACTATTCCAAGCAAGCAAGGAAGTAAGAGAGTTACAAGTAATCCTTGATTTCCATCCAAGGAGCCTTCAGCTTAGGGAAATTAAAACTTCTCTAAGAAGATAGAACCATCTGTCCAAACAGAGTCAGCTAGTTACACCACGGTCTAGCTCTAAAAGTACCCCTGCTACTGGAGACAAACTGTAACCAATGCCTCTGATTATGGTCAGCTCTCAGAATTAATAGAAACCTTCTGGATATGGTTGCAGAAACCCCTGTGGAATCACAGATCAAGCCTTCTCTCTGAATCCAACCTCTTTACATGTTATTCAAAATATAGACTTCTTTTTAACAATGCTTGGCTCTACTGGTTCTGCCTGTAATGAACATTCTTAAAATTCACCAATTCTTGGCCATGGGTAAAAATAAAACAAAAGTTACTAAAAAAATCATTTCCGCTGAACTTTGTCAAATTATCTGGATGTAGGGAAAAGGCAGAGCTGTCCCAGGAAGTCTGCAGCAGCCTTTTGGCACACAGACTCCCTTTTCCAGTCACTTGGGTCTCATGAAGCAGGAGGTGTTGTCTTGTTTCACAACAAAGATACCTGTTGTCAGGAGGGCCATTTGCCGCCAGCCTGCGATAGTAACACGTCTGCCAGGAGCAGATGTCGCTCACTTCTCTGTACAAAGATCAGAGCATTGTCACAGATGGCTCAGCTACACCCTCTGAAGTGTTTCTCCCTCTCTGCCATTGCAGTTGCACCCCACTAGAACGTTCTGACAGGCCTGATGGTAAAAGACAAGAGAGATATTTCACACACCTGGCAAGACTGTTCCTTTCTAAGGCAGGGAAAGATGAGTTTTGTCTGCAGTCAGGGTAGGACTTTATCTGTATTTTATTGTTTGGTTTTGGTTGCTTGTTTCTGGTTTTAGGGTTTTTTTTTTAACAACAGAGAAATCCAGTTATTTTTGTATGGAAAGAAACACATACTCATTTTAAACAGGATCAAGAAAGCCGTATCAAGTGTCCTTAAGCCAGGCTCAGGTTTTAGCTTACTCTGGCACCTCAGAGACTACTGACGGGTAATCAACAAGCCTAACTTACCATCTCTGGCACTCTGCTAATTCTTCCAGCTAAAGCCAGAATGTTAAAACTTTCTGAGCACAGGAT
Source organism: Tychaedon coryphoeus (assembly GCA_013398595.1). NCBI lineage: Eukaryota > Metazoa > Chordata > Aves > Passeriformes > Muscicapidae > Tychaedon > Tychaedon coryphoeus. The sequence continues at coordinate 766,863 of WBND01000230.1, read as the reverse complement.
TTGTGGCTTGAGACATCTTTCACACTGACATGCATTTTTCAATACATCTATCAAGAGAAAAGTTGCTTTTCTCTGCAAGTATATTTTCAACTCATACTGCTTCCAAGGGAGACCAAAGAGGATAATCCATGTAAGCTGAGCTGGAATTCATGCTCACTGCCTTTAGATTCCAGCTCTGGACTGCACCAATTAATTTTGTGTTACCCAGTCCATACAAGGCAGAAAAGTGAACACTTGAGCTAGTTATGCCTCAGGTGTAACAAATCACTCGACCAAATGTCACCAGAATGAGCGATGTTTCCAGCCAGGTTAAACTATACAGGGCCAGGAGTTGGATTTGGTGATCCTTGTGGGCCCTTTCCAACTCAGGATATTCTATGATTCTATGAACAACAAAAAGCTGTTTGTACACAAAAGCCTCCCCATCTGTCTGAGCAGGGATTACCAGTAATGAGCCTGTGTCCTTGGCCATGGTCCCACGAGGTTATAAATTCCTTTAATGCTTTAATCTACCAGTGAAAAAACCCTGATAGAAGGAATGGAAGAGAAACAAACAGAACATATCCCAAACAAGCATCCTGAGGTACTGAAACCTCTCACCCCACACAACTAAGAAATACACAATGTCTGCAAATATTACTTGCATGAGGCTATACTATATCTCCTAACTATGTACTTAACTGAGGGAACTACAGGTCATTTCTCCACCTGTCCTGCTACAGTCAGTAGAGGCAGCCTACTGGTTTTCCAGATTCCCAGGGGAAAAAACCAACCCAATTCTTAAAGATCTGCCCCAAACTATGTGGTTGTAAAGTCAGGATCTCTAGGGCACACAGTATAGCTACCACAGTGTGATAAGGTGTATGAAGGAGGCCCTGATGGAGCACCAAGAAATGCTTCTTCTGAGAATGAGGAAAGCAATTAAAACAGCTCAAGGACAACAAGCTGCAGGAGCACAAAACCAGAGTGTGACAAATACTCTGGTGCTGTGTTATGCAGGCTATGCTCAAGAGGAGAAACCGCTTGTGCTTAATTAGAACTGGGAAGAAGAGTCAAAATTAAAATAAAACTGTCTTAGTGAGTGAATATGGTAAACAATATGAGCCAGCATGAACTGGATACTGACAGGGCAGTTTTGTGGTGCAAAGTCTTCAAAGTCACCTGTACCCAGGCAGCCATGCAAGTAAAATCATACAAATCAAGACTGCCGTAGTAAAGGTACTGAAAAAATCCACCAAACTTGAGTATGAATACAGCAGTAATGGGACCAACTAGGAGAAAAAGTAACTGGAGACAGACTGTCTATTTGAAAAGAGTTTGGATAGAGAAAATGAAGTGCAAGTGTGGTCCAAAAAACAAACATCTGAAAAAAAACCCAAACCAAACCCCAGGAAGAAATAAAATCAGGTAAAAAATGAAAGAGGACAGGGCTTTTTTTTTTTTTTATTTTTTCTGAAGTGTGGACACCTATAAATGGTGATGAATCCAAGTCCACAGTGATGCCAAAAAGATCCCTACTGGATAAACTGCTGGAGCTTCCATCATGTCTTCATCTGAAAAGACCTGGTGTGAAACAGCTGAGAAAGGGGAGGACAGACTTGAAGTGGTTAGGGAGACAGAGTTATAACTCAACTGAAGTTGGATGTGACTCATAATAATTATTAGTATAATTATTATTAGTGGCTTTATAGTTGCGCGTGCTTTTAGATTAGTTATCATTTAATTGCTTTATCAGTCTCTTAGCAGTGCATTGCCTAATTTAATATCATCATAATCTCTTAATTCAGGTTATGTCTCAAGCCTGGACCCTGAAGGGGAGAGCCAGGCTTGTAAGGTAACCTGTGGCCACCTGCTTTGGCTCACCAGCCTGAAAGACCAGCTCTATCCTTCAATCAACAGGGATAGCCTTCAACCCACCTCCAGATGGATGCTGAGCCTCACACCCAGCTAGTCACTGTCTCCATCCGCCCACCAAATCACACCTGTAATTCCAAAGCACTTGTAACAGAATGAGAAAACACTGATCTTGGTGTTCTTGGATTTTCTGTGCTCAGCTCATGACATTTCTGCTTCTCACTCTTGTACAGGAAAATGACAAGCCCACTGCTGTGTTTTAATCTAAGAGAGATTCTGGAACTGTTTTGTGGTGTCATCCCTGTCAGCCTGAGGGAACCATGACAGCACAAGCAGATTTTCACCACTGAAGCTGCAATTGTGATGGGGGGACTCTCATACTCCACTGGACTTCCACCTTCTGTGCTCTTCTTTTGCAAAACCCTTTCTTGGGGTTGCCATACCAATGAATCTCCAGCTTTCTGGGACCCTTTGTACCACCCATGAGTCAGGGTCCCCTGAGCAGCTGAATGGGGTGCCCAAGCAGGAAAGGAGAAATACTGCTGTGCTGCAGAAAATGACCTCAGAAGTGGCACATGCCCCAGTGGTGAACATGTGTTTTGTATTCTTCGGCAGCATCTGAGTTAATGGCCAAGTATCTCACAGATTGCTCTAACTGCAGAGATATGCTGCTTTCAGACTCATTTTCACAGCAAAAAGGTTTCAGCTCACCAGGTCAGCAGAACTACGAGGAAAGGGCAAGGAAAATCCTGGTTCATGCAATTTTCCTTATGTGAAACATTTTATGGCAACTCACCCCTTTCAAATGAAAGGCATTCAGTTTTGGCATCCTCTCTCCAGGGATAATAGGACATCTATTATCTCCCCATTTGCCCAATTCATCGCACAGAGCATTTCAATTTTGTCTAATTCAGAGAGAGTAAAAACGTACCAAACCAAGAATATCTTCTTCCCTTTTACACTGGAAGAGATGACTCTCCAAAACACTGTGTTTCTTCCCTCTCACATGCCTAAAAGCATCTCCTGAAAACGCTTACTTTATATAATAATATCTGATCATCACTCTCTGAACGAAGAGAAATAACAACTAATATACAACACTGACAATGCTGGAGCCATTTCAGTTCTACAGGGTATGAAGATCAGTGATGTACCACCATAGAAACAGCAGCTCAGGAGATCATCTCCAAGATTAAAACCCCATTCCAAAAGGATGCTAATCTATGTTCAGTATTGCAGCCACAGAAGTCTGCATTTCCTTGCATGTTGCTCGAAAGACCTTGCCAGGTTTGATTTTACCAGGACAGATGCCATTTCTGAAACATTACTGCAGGATGTTTTGTACTGGATAGCCCTCAGCCCTGCAGTTTAGTATCAGTTATTGCAGCTAAAAATGGTTTAGAGCATATACAGTAATTTATTTTTAAAATGGACATTTTTACAGTAATATCAAAGGGAAGGAGAATTTAAGTCAGACTTTTTAGCACTGCTTCTATTAAACCCAAGTGAAACTCTGCCTTGTCTGCTACATTTTTAGCAGCAGCAGTAGCAGAGTATCCTGGACTACTGGTTAGCCTAAGAGGTTGGGAATTCCCTACTACATTGCAGCCAGTCCTAAACTGGAAAGTCTGCCATAGATACGGACTTCTGAATGATCTCCCCTGAGCTATGCTGGGCCTGCAGGCCTAACAAACCTAAAATTGCATTTCAATCACTATAGCAACCAAAGAAGTCCTGAAAAAATATTGCCATATAAGAAAGAGCCACTCCATTGAACCACTTTCAGATCTCACACTGCTAAAATTGAGATGTTAACTCCCAGCTGGTGGGACTGTTAAACACCCTGAAAATGAAACATCAGCATATCAAATGGCTGACAAGGAGCTCTTAAGAGATTACTCACAACTGAGCAGTAGCCCACAGTCCAGGGCACCTCTTTTGTAGAGAAAACCTGTTTCATGGGGAGAGGCTTTAATCCACCCACACAGAAATTGTTCGGTATTGGTCATGAAAGGTGTTATCAATCAGCGCCCCAGTAATTAAACCATGACCTTTAAGGAATAAGTGTGTTTCTATCAAGACTAGTGGACTGAAATGAGCTTAAGTTAAGAATTTGTGCCTTCCAACTGTACATATTGGTGGGTCTTCCACCCTTAATGGTTTCCACTTTCAAGTAGGCAGACACAAATTTGTGGATGCAAAGTTTCTCCCAGCGCGAGTTCTTCTTTTTCATTCTGAGTTTTGAGTGCCTGGTTTTCTGCCCTCTTGTGCTCAATGATAAATAAATTTGCATCTGAAAAAGAAACAGATTAGAGAATCCCTTCCATAAGAGAGCTATTAAAAAGCAATTTCTTTACCAGGGAGAAATACCGCTGTCAAGCATACAACAGGCAGCCTTGCTTCATCGTTCACTTCTGCATGTGTATTATGGTTATTTTTCCTATTTCTGTTCATCTGCAAATCAGCTTGATAGATTAATTCTTTTTTGAGAGTCGGTCTTAGTCACTGGAGTCTGTTCACCAAGAACCATCTGTTCCCCAAGATTTCCCTCCCACACACCACAGCAGAATTACGCCTACAACCAGCTTCTTCTATTAGGAAAGAAACGACTGTAACAAGCTGGGTGATGAGTCCCCAGGGAGACAACACACGAACTTGTAACTTTGTTCATCATTATTACAAAGCAATACACATTACTCAAGGGCGGATTCTGGAGGGTAAGTGAACCTGTCTAGCCTTTCCTTCCCACTCTCTTGCTACAATACCAAAAGGTCAAGACCTGTCCAAGAAGTGGGAATGGGGAACGACTGGATGATGTTGTGGCAGCCCTTCTGCCCTTCCTCTCTCACAGCCTGGGCCCCAATTTCATGGAGTGTTTTCAAGTGTGAGTCAGGGACGATGCTCCTCAAATTCCTTCCTCTGTCTCCAATCTTTTCATGATCATGCAGAAGTCTCCTAATCTTTCTGACTCTGACTCATCCCATCTACCTTACCTAAGCAGGTGACTGGGAGAGTTTAATCGGATTAAACTGAATGAGCTAACAGATCTATTGTGAAGGTATCTCCTCACATCAAATCCATGACATCTGCCAAATAACAGCAGTGAAGTAGGAGCCTCATCCCAAGTGCAGGACACAGACAGGCAGAAGCTGGACTGTAGTCTGTGCCAGGCATTCCAAGACCAGGATCGAGTGCACCCTGGGTAGCTGCCACCTTCGCTTCTGTCACTCAAGCAAGAAGCCAAATTGCCAAACTGCAGTGTGGAGAGAGTGAGTAAATACATGCCTTGCCTTCCACAGCAAAGACTCTCTCCTGGGAAGGACTGAGAAAGGGAATTGCTGGTTTCAGGTTAAAGACAGCACTTCTCTTCCCTCTCACCTATACAATGCTTTCCCTCAGTCCCTAAAGTGACCTGCTGAACCAACTCCCTGGAGGTGTGCTGCTGGCCTCACAGGAAATCTCATCTCTTTTAACAGAACGTTAATCTTTTCAGAACACAAATGGCATTTCTTGCCACTTCCTCTTTTCAGTGCTGCAGCTCAGAAGTCCTGGCACCTTCCCAGTGCATGGCCTCAGCTGTGCCTTTGGAGCTGGAATCCATCTAGCAGAATAAAAACTAACGAAAAGAAAGGACTGGTGAGCTAATTACATGCAGCTCCTGACAGAGGATGGGAGCAAAAAGCAGGTGTAGGCAGAGAAATTATCCAGGGGCACAAGAACTACCACGCAGGAGCAGAGCAAAGATGTATTTGATTTGAGCCACCATCTGACAAGAGCTACAAGAAATGGTTCAAAGAAAGGTGTAATTCAGCGAATTATATCTTCCCAGTCAGGTTTATAGAAGGAAAGGAGTGGTTGAAGTGCTTCATTTGCAACCTTATCTTCTATATATATTAAAATATGTATTTTTAACCATATAAATGTTCAGTACAGCTTAAAGCCTCATTTCACTGACTAAACATCATACATAATTAAGTTAAAAATCTAGCTATTATTTACTAAAACACTCTTTCCTTCTTCAGTGCTGAGTTACTTTCACTGAATGTTGCCTTTCCTGGACACTGCGCTTATCTTACTTTGGGTTTATTTATTTTTAGCACAGCTGTCTCTCACCACTCTGGTTTCATGTTCTACTGATTCCCCTGATGCCAGGGATTTGAACATCTATTAGTACCAGAACAGTCTGCAGACAAGCACACAAAGCTGAGTGCTTTCCTAGAGAGCACCTGCACTCCAAGGAACTCACTGCTTCCATGGGTGCACATGGAAAGCAAACTGAAAAAGAATGGTCTCAAAGCTGTATCAAGTGACCTGGGAATGACACTGATTAAACGTCCCTCAACTTCCAGATTAGATATTAGGCAGAAGGGAGAGAAGGGTAGCTAAAGGTCTCCAGACACATATTTTGCATTTCAAATATTCAAAATTCAATTTTTTTTTATTAAATATTCCAATAATACCTATTTCACAGTCTTCTTCATCAGTAAGTTCTTTATAAAGAAGAGCCACATAATTTTTCACAGGAAGAAAGAGAGACATAGATTTAAAGTGACTTACCCAAGGTCACACAAGTAGAAGGAGACCTAGCTATTTTAAAGCCCTTTAGGAGGCAATATGCCTTCCTTAACCAAGTGCTTCTTTCCTGACAGCTGCCTTTTGAGGGTCAAATTAACATCAAAATTTTGGCACTAACTCAAAGCCTGATCTATGCTTTAAAAAATACACAGCACATATTTAGGCTTGGGAATATTATCTCTCTGTAACTGGAAAAAAGAAATTTTGTTTAAGAAAGGCAAGATTCATTGGGGTGAATAGCGCAAAACCTGGGTAACAGGCTTGTGGAAAAATCTGCTCTTTTTTGTTGGTTCCATGTGCTCTACTCTGACATTGTTCATTGCTTTTCAGTTCTTTTTCAGCACAGGGTCCCAGGGAGAAGCAAGGGAGAAACACACAGATGAGGCAGAAGAACACCAGCCCTAGAGAGTACCTACCAGCCTCAGGAAAGATGGAGTTAACTGGAGAATGCCTCCTGCCTCCAAGCAGGCTGGGAACACCACTCTTGCCAGTTCCAAGCTTACTAAGAAAGAGGATACAAATAACTGCTCTGCTCTCCATGCCTTTCCTACCCACCATAAACTGCTTTTGACTCCCTCTGATCAGGAGCTAACATTTATCTGGAGGAAAACTGCCCAGAGGTAGCAATCCTGATGTGTCTGCAGAGTTAACACGGATAGGAAACACAGAAATTGCCATTTGGTGATGGAAGGGTTTCATCTAAACCAAAGGAATGCAGTAAAACCTGTCCTCAGAGGACACATCTGACAGGGACCAAGGAGTGAGTGATGTGTGACCAAAGCAGACACTGGTAAATGGAAAAAATTGATGGATAGCAACTAAGGTAGAAAATCAAAAGAATCTTCTCTGCAATGCACGGATGAGCAGAGGCAGCTGTATCAACTCTCATTTGATGCAGCACAGACCCCAAATCAGTACTGAAATGGTACATGAGAAACACTGACAGAAAGAGTCACAGATCTCAAAAGCACCTATTCCAGAGCTTTTCATAGAGTCCATTTTGTGCAGATGGATGGGTGACACACAACTGATGAGGTTAAAGTACACCACTGCTATAAAAAGCAGCAGGGAAGCGATGCCTCGGGATTGCTGGTGCTTGTTTTTCCGTGTTCACTTCAGCAGGAGGTTAATTTTTATCATAGACATAAGGAAGGCTTCAGTTTAGCCACACCTTTGGGCCTTTAGCACAAAAAAAGTTTGGTCTTAACAATAGTTGCTCAGTCATCCCCTGCTCTTATTCCAAATAAGGAATCCATTATATTCTCTAAAATCTGGATCCTCCCAGGAAAACTAACATTACACTTCATTTTGACAAATTACATTCCAGTGCATTTCTTCTGCAATTGATTCTGTCCAGCACAAAGGGTAATTTCACAGCATGTATTTTTATGTAAAAGTTAGGACTTCTACCTGAATTTTTTGCTTTCTCCTACTGTTACTGGAGAAATGTTCACCTCTAAATCAAAACCAATGTACGCATTCACAGGAACACAGAGACATATCCCACATGCACTTCAGGTTATGCCCTGCTATTTAAAATACTCAATAGCACACATGGAGAGTTAATATCACATACAACTGGCTTCTCAGTTAAGTGGAAAATTTAACATGAGAGAATTTGGTTTTCAGCCTGGTTTCCTAGGAAACATTTCCAGCTACTATTGGTGGAGGCTACAGGTTGACTGTCAAGCCCACGATTTCCTTTGTTCCCAGTCCATCAGCTTGATTTCTTTTATCATCTGGTCTTCCCTACTGAAATACATCTAATATAGGGGGAAGGGTTCCTTGACACATGCAAAATAATCAGTACTTCTCAAACAGCCTCCCTGAAAGAGAGACACAAAGTAATTAAAGAAGAACAAATGAAATTAAGTTATTAACATTAATTTAAAATGTGATATCCAGATTTGTATATGTTTGAGTCTGCACAATGTTGATAAATATCTGCTAGAAGTAACTTACAATTTTGCTATTTACCCCTAACAAACAGATGGGCTTCTGCATTGCCATTTACAGGAGCATAAACATATTCTGAAAACAAGAACAAAACAAGGAAGAATTTAGGAATATGTGCACAGGTTTTTAACCGAATGTGCCGTTACTTAGGTGAGATTTTATAACCCTTTAGAACGCCTGCATTTTCTAAAATTAAAGCATTACAGGCAACAAGGACTGCAGAAAATCTATCCCAAATATCACTGCTCTTTGAAGACAAGAGGCAAAACACACTGGAGTGTATCTAAAGGAGAGAAAACAGGTCCTAACCCCACAGACGGGCATTGACCTGGGCATGGTGCCGTGGTCTGGAACCTTCCTGGCTTTGTTTCTTTCCAAAAAAAGGGATTGCTCCAGAGAAAGAGAAGGCAGCTGGATATTTTCATGCACTCACAGATGAAGCCTTGCTTGCAGTGCTTAATGAAATTATGCAGACTCAAAGATACATCACTGCTCCTGTTATCACTCGCCTTTCTGCTCTGTCTTTGTGCCTTGGCAGGGAAAAACACAAGCAACTGTGGTGGTGGCTCCCTTCTTCCCTGGTGGAAGGAGACTGAACCCCTCCCTTCTGCCCAGGACATTCACCTGAGCTCAGACTGCAGTATTTTTGCACTCCTCCACCTGTTCCAAACCCATGGTAATGGCAGAAGGCTGGTATGGCTCTTTTTAAAGATGTTATTAATATCATCCTTCAGACACCATAGAAAATTTATAGCAGCTATTCCCTTTATGCCCATGAAATACCCAGCCTCCCTCTTCAGTTGTTTCAGTCATAAAAAATGGGCATACAAGTAGGTATTGTTTTTGTGTTGTTTTTTTGTTTGTTTGTTTGTTTTGCTTAACAGACAACATTTCCAGTGTCTTTCCATCGCACTTCACGTGACTCCTTCAGCTTATGCACCCAGTGGTGACTAAGGCAATCAGGAGCAGAGATTAAAGACTGTGCTTTATCATGTTAATAACATGATTATGGATGATTATCCAGGCCTAATAACCTCAAAACGGGAGCAAACCTGCCCTGCTCGTGTGAAAGCACAAACACCAAAGCTGCTACAAGCTGAACCTGCCCTTGTGAAATGGCCTCCTTGATTCCCACAGAGCAACACTTACTCCCTGAATTTTCCCTTTAGACATCCATAATTTTGGATTAGCAGGAGAAAGGTGAAATTTTTCCAATCATGTCATTGAAACAGGAATGCCAGAATACCAGAAGAACTCGCCTTTCTCTCCTGAGCTAAACTACCTGAAGACAGTACATTATTATGAAAAAACTGTGGGTAGCACAAGAGCAATATAATTTTTTGGTACTAATCAATGAAATTGTGGGAGAAATAAAATGCTGTCATTTCACTTAAAGCCTGCAGCAGAACTCACCTGGTTGATGGTGAACATTACAAAGGTTCATTTATTTTATGGATTTCAGTTCTTAGCATGACACACCTTCTATTCAGGGATGTGAATGTATTTGCAGTGTACCTCAGGAAATGGAGTATGTCCATCAACAAATTCCACTGTTTATTCATGGTTAATATTTCACAGCAATAAACATTAAATATGTTCCTATTTGATAAGATAACAATCTGAAGCCAACACCTTCCCTTTTCAGGCTCCCTGTAAAATGATAACCTTTGAAACACATCAGCTGCCTAATGTAAAAATTGAGAATTGTCTCCATCAAACAACTCAATAACTGATCTATATCTTTATGACTACAACTTCTCATTATGGAGATACAGATACCACCTAAACCACTTCAGTAAGACACAAGCAACTGTGGGGTTAGCTCAGTGTATCAAGACACTGATATGAGGAAGTTCTGCTGGGATGTCTTCCCAGCTGGACAAATCCCAAACCACAGGGCATTTTTTTGGTTGGTATCCATGGACTGCATAGCTAATATCTCTGCAGTGCATTTCAGCTGTGAACTGGAAGAGAAGCACACAAAAAATGCAAGAAAAGGAAAATAGTTAACCCCATTTGGGAAAAGGGCAGACACTCAGGAATAAGAGGTTTGTATTATGCTGAGAGGCAGCAAAGATATACAGAGGGATATGTAATAAAGGATTTTGCTTCCTAAAGGGAGATGGCCTTTAATACCACCTGGTTTAGTGAAAAGTGTTCCAGCAAGGCAGAGGGCTGGAATGAGATGAGTTTGAAAGTCCTTCCAAGCCAAGCCAAACCAAATCAAACCAAACCAAACCAAACCATTCCATGATGTGGTGATGGGACTGAGCAGATCATGGCTGTAAGGAACTGCAGATCATTAAACAGGTATGAGCAGCAGAGCTGCACACTGGACTTAGGGCAGAGATGACTTGGAAAAGGTAAAGCTAGAATTGATGATAATTGAGTGATGTTCTGACCAAAACCTACACTAGAGATCTCTGGGGTTAGTGGAAAGTGGGGAAATGGGTTGCAAGGCCCCAAGGCAGCAAATCATGTCTGTCAGAAAGAAATGGAAGAAGTGATAGGGGAAGGGCACAACAATCGTCTTCCAAGCTTCAAAAGAAAAGGCTGAAGGGCAAAATTTTGGAAGGATGACAAAATGATTTACTGCTTCCATGCCCTATGGAAGCTCAAAGTCTCCATGCTGCTAAGAATGGTTACTGTCCTCTCACTCAATGTACTGTGCACATAAAAAATCTGACAGAGAAGAATCCAATTACCATTCCCTAAAGGCTCAGAGAGTTTTCATTGATAAAACTCCATCAAAAGCATACAGGCAGTACATTAACAATTCTGAATTGCAGTAAACTTGATTTATTCTGTATTCCTTTCCTGTTCAGGCTGCAGTGCAGAGTCCTGATGCCCTTTGGATACCCCAACAGAACCCAGCCCATTGCCTTTGATCAGTTTGTATTTCTGCTCACCATGAAACAGAAACAAGCAAAATCAGTACACAGGATTTGTGGAGACACTAATCTTTTAAAGGATCAGGTTTAATGGGTTAAAAATATTAGAATGAGATTCATATCTATGTGCCACAACATATTTTTAGTACACATAAGCCTTAGCATACAAAAATTCTTCCCCCCTCTGAAATTCCATGCTTTGATCTCTTGTGCATCCTTCCTTAGTGTAAATCCCTTAAATAGATTATATTTAAAGAACCACTCATTTGATGCTAGGAAGAGATGCTACATCAATATTTTGGCAGGTGTTTATGAAGTGATTAAAATCTTCTATTTATTCTATACAGATATAAAAAAGGATGGTCATTTATTTTGCTAACTGATATGAAATGGTAAGGACTAGAACTTGAAATTGGTGGAAAGAGAGAAATCAGAATCTGATTGTCCTCTCTTCATCAGACAAAGCAAGGGCCTTATGAAGAGAGAATCCTGTCCTTGAGGAACCTGTGTGGTGACAGCATGAAGGAGATGGATGAATCAAAAAGGATGGAGAAGAAGGAGTCTTATCTCTCAGTCCTTTGAACAAGCCTGTATTTTCCCCACATCTTTCTGGATACACCCAGTGATGTTAGACCTCCCTTTTCAAATTCTTATCTACAATACATGTTTTCTCTGCAGGCTATTTCTATGTTTCACCACACTCTCTATGACATTAATCGTTACATGTACATTTATTTATGGTTCTCTGCCCTTTCTGGAAAACAAAACAAAACCTCAAACAAAGGAACATATACATCCCAAATCAAACCAAACAAAACCCCCAAACCTATCTCAGTTTTTCTACTACCTTCACAACAATAAAATAGCAATCCCTATTTTCAGAGAGGAAACCCTAGGGTATCTCTGAGAAGGCATGTTGTAGGTTTTGGCCTTACCTCTCAAAAAGATGCATCACTTTCCTAATATAACATATGTGGAGAGAATGTGACATGGGATGTAGTCAAGTGACAATGACATTTTAGGAGAAGTTACAAGCCCCACCTCCATGTTCTTAGAAATGGGGTAACTTGGATAGTGTACCTGGAAAGCTGAGCTGCACCTTGGGCATGAAGTTTGGAAGAGAAACCAGCTGGCAAGAGCATATTTGAACAAGCAGCCATGTGAATGAGCTCTCAAACACATTCTGGGTATCTCTGGCAGCACAATGCGGAATTCTGTGGCTGCGGAACTTTACCCACAGCATGGGAATAGATTTCACAGCTTAGTATTCTAGCTGGGGAAGATGAACCCTGCTCTTACAGGTCTTGGATTAAAAAAACCAGAACTCATGAGACACAAGTTCCTTGCTTGCTTTCTGCTGACACAGGTCAAATAAACCTTGTTCCAGAAAAATGCCTAAGTAGGTATTTTATTTAAAGCACATTTGTTGAAATGGCAATTCACTGCAAATTTTGTATGATCTTCTGACACACTGCAAGATGCACATCTGGTTTATCTCATATTAAAAGAGGGGAAAAAAAATTTTGTTCATTTCATTGATTAATCTAGATATTTAAACAGTTGTCCGGAACGAAGAATATGAAGTTTTGATGTATTTCATATCTTCTCAAGTCCTTCTTCAGCTTTCCCATGGGCCTCCTTTAGGCACTGGAAGGGCTTTGTCCTTCCTAACCTGCTCCCTGGATGACTGAAATCCCCCATGAGGACCAGGGATTGTGAACGTGAATATTATGTGCTGTTAATGGCACTGCCTCTGTTTTAATCCCTTTCCTGCCAGCTACTCACTTACTTCACTATCACCAAGTGCAGTAATTCCTGTGACTTAAAACACCCTGCCAGGATGTGCTGAGGCAGCTGGAAGAACTTATCTCACTAAGGTTTGTTCAGGGAGTGACCTCTGGAACACAGAAACTTCCTTGTAATGAGCACTGCCCAGCAGAGGCAGAAAAGGAAAAGCCAAAGGATGTAGAAAAGGACTAGGAAAGCTACCAGCACCCAGGAGCTGAGAGATCCAGATCCTGTTCCCTTCTCCAGCTTCCTAAGTTAGATATTACTTATGACAGCCCTGCCAGATACCAGTAGAGCCTGTGGCATAAAGAATGCACTACAACCTGGAGATTTTTTCTTTTTTAAAGTTACTAAACAGGGTAAGTTACCAGACAAACCCTTAGGGAATTTTGGTTATAAGTGGCCTCCAGGCAAAGAATGAACCATTAAATTCTTGCAATCTGAATGTCCAGCCAGGTTTCTTGTCCCCACCTTGACTTTAACAACCTTATCTGCATGTTGGCAATCTGATGGAGACAATGAGGAAAGCTTTGCTATTGACAAGGTAAATGCTACACATGGCTTTCCCCTCATCCACAGACTCAGTCATTTTACCACAGGACCAGACTGGTCCAGCTACATGTACCAAGGGTAAATCATTAAACAATGGAAGGGTTTAGGTTGGAAGCTACTTTAAAGATCAGGGATGCAGGGGCAGCCATAGCTTCTCTGGACTGCCTGTCCCAGGCCCTCACCACCCTAAAATGGAAGAATTTCATTCCAATATCCAAGCTAAATCTATTCTCTTTCAGTCTGAAACTGTTGTCCCTTGTCCTGACACTCCAAGCCCTCGTCAATTGAGTCTCTCCATCTTTCTTGCAGGCTCCCTTCAGGTACTGGAAGGCTGCAATTAGGTCACCTCTTTTCCAAATCCATGCTGACCTTCAAGTCACCTCCTTTTTCTTCACAGACCCAGAAATGTGTCAAAAAAATTCACACCATGATTATCTTATTCAGAGACAGAAGTAAAACTGCCTGGTCTGCAGCTGCCTGAATTATCCCTCTTGCCCTTTCTGACAAAGGGTGAAGCATTTGCCCCTTTTTCCAGCCGTGTCTCCAGAACGCAGAAATCCTGAAGGCTCCTGAACTAAATGGAATGCATAGTTCTTCATGCTCTCTTTACCCCTCTGGCAAAGAAATTTGCTGCAAAACATACCCACACACAAAGTTCTAGTAAAAGTCAGCTTCCTGGAGATCAAAGCAAGGGCAGCAGCTTGGGAACTGCCCACATCCAACAGGGAGTCAACCATCAGGGAGACAGTGTGCCTCCAGGCAGGGATACAGCACAACAAGGAACACACCAGCTTTCTGAACAGGTTATTGCCTTTCTGCAAGCAACCTCCCCAAGCAGAAATCTACCCATAAACATGTTTTTCCCTCCTCCACCATTGAGAATTTTGACACTATTTGTATGGAAATGCCCTTCCCAGTGCTGAAATCATTTGTGGGTGGATAGTTCAGGTGGTTAATTCCTTGGCTGTGGGCACACACACAATGCCAGAAGTGGCACAGTGTCTTCTGAAACATGAGCTTATCACTTGAAGAATGATAAACCCTTTTCTTACCCTCCTGCATCCCTATTGTTGTGTTCTCATTGCCTGCTCTATACCTGAACACCTTGAATAATGAGTGAGGTACCTCTAGAAAATATTTAAAAAGGTCAGACTGAGAGCTGTTACAGAAAGTATCATGAAACTTTTGAGTGAAGGTGTAATTACCCATATGGACAGTGGTGTGTGTCTTAGCCGATTTTGATACAACTTTAATAAATAAACCATTAATATAATTTTCAGACAAGTACAGAGTCTTCTGGAAGCCCTAATTTTTCAAGAGGCATTCACTAAAAAAAAGAGAACCTAAATAACTTATTCTTGCTTCATCCAAAGGGGAAATTTTGAATATCATTAAAGAAACGGGCAACTGACTAGAAATTTTTGCTGTAACTTAGAGCTCTAGTTCTGCAATTATAAAAAAAAACCCCTGAAATAGTTAAAATAGTAAATTGTTACTTTGGAAGAGTATTTTGGGGCTTGGGGATTTTTCTCCCCTCTTTTTAGGGCCCTGGATTTGTAGCTCTACCAAAGCAATTAAGGTAATTCAAGAAAAAAGTCAATTTTGCTTGTCCTTACCCATATTTTCTATGCCAGAGAACCATGGGAGAGGCCTTTTTTCCTCTCCCAACTAGGAAAATACTGACAGTTCACTGTAAACATTTTATTATATAGATGAAGCACTAGTAGTATTATACACAACTGTAATCCCAGTAATGCCCAGCTTGTAGCCAGATCCAGGCTCCTATTTTGCTGAGTTCAGCAGCAGACTGAAGGCTTGAAAACACATTTTAGTGTTTTGCAGATATGAAACCAAAATAAGAGACCTTTGCTCCTAAACTAAGCTATGAAATCCACTTTTAGGATGAGATGGCAACACAAGGAGACAACTGGCAGAATAGACAAGAAAGATGAGAAGACACAAAATAATGGAGATCAAAAGTACACACACAGTTTGTCAGTATCAAAGGTTTGTTTGGTTTTTAAACAAGCCACAAGTCAGTGCTTGTTTTTGTTATTCATATTTGCTATTTCTACTGCAGCTGTGCCCAGAAGTCCCATCAGGACATCCCACATTCAGTCCCTGCTTTTAAATCTTGATGCAATCAGACACTGACTATCCCAAAGCTGCATGGATGAGGAGATCACTCTAAATTTTCTCTCTCGTCTAAGTCATATAAATAATAAGCCACACGCTTGGCAAAACTCATCCAATTCAGATTGTAACAACACAAGGCAAGTTTTTGTTAACTCTTCAGTGGCACCCACTTTGACACAATCTCCTTGAATTTGGGATAAAAGACCCAAAACTGCAACACAAGACTGATGCACCACTGAAGACACACCAACCTTCTTCAATGAAAACAAGTGAAAGCTTATAGTAACTGAATACATATAGGGTCAAAAATCAGTCTAATGATAATTTTCAATAGAGTGAATAAAGCATGCCTTGATTTTAAAAATATTCAGCTAGACTAGCAACCCTTTCCCTTTGCCAACTCCGGATCAAACACAAATCAGGCAAGCACAGCAGGCTCTGGACAACCACCTCCACAGTCCAGAGTGCAGCAGTGAATCATCCCTGTTCCCAGAATTAATAGAGTTTCCCTCTGCAGAGTCAGACCAGCTCATTCTGGAAGTCTGGCTGCAGACAGTTTGTGCTGTTCAGAGTCACACCATTGCTCACATTTAACTTTGAATGGAAGAGCTGTTTCATTTCAAGAAGCAAAATGAATTTCCAATACTAATAATACTCTTGCTCCCAGCTCCCTTAAAAGAAAACAAAAGGCCTAATACAAGCCCCCAGAAAATTACCAAAGCCCAGTTTTCAGGCTTGGGTCTCTTGGCACAATTCAGACATTTTGATTTGTGTATGCAATGACACGAATCAGAACCTCACAGTTTTTTAAAGCAATCTCCCTAAAGTATTTGGCAGTTCTTATGGGTCTGGTAAATGCAGTAAAAACAGCAGGTTGGATTCACCCCAGTAAACTGCAGTCAAAGATGACCTCCAGACAACTTTTAAGCTGTGTGATCCTCCAGAGGATGGATTTTAGGATCAACTGTGGGACACTCAGAAGATCAAAAGCTCTAGATTGTGAATATCGGGGCATACCCCTGCGTCACAAATGGGAGCTCTCTCAGAGGCCCAAAGGATCAGAGTACTTCCCCCCCTTCTACTCAGTATTTCAACAACTTTGTTTATCCATGTACTAGCCAGGGATCAGGTTTTGAGAGGGAAGTAAAAAACAGAAGTTTAAAGATTCTGCCTCACAATCTTTAGGATTTTGCTGTGTCCCAACCAACCCATACACAGGGTCTTCTGATAAAATTGGTCTTAGCCTTCATCATTCACAGTCTGCTGCCAGAGAAGAAAAAATACTGGTAAGGAAGGCCAGAGATCAATTTAGGAAAACAGAAAAGCTTTCCATAAGAAAAAAATGGAAGAAACAGCTGAGGATATAATGGAGTAAAATCAGACACAACGGATAAAACATGAGTTAACTTTACACTGTGTTGAATGACCAAATAGCCAATTCTGCTCCTCAGGTGCTGACTGATGGCTCCATCACCAATCCACTCCAGAAAAAGATGAGCCTGTGTCCTCAACTATGATTTGCAGGCCCTCAGCCAGAGGTTGTCTGAGGTCAGCTGTCCTCATCCAGCCCCAGTTCCAAGCAGAGAACCCACACCCACAGATGAGCTGTGGTACACGAGCAGCTCCGCCAGTGTCCAGAGCGGTTCTGAAGTGCAACAGCCCAAAAAGGAATTGTGCCAACTCGCGCACATCAAGAGCCAAGTCCCAGGCTCCAGCAAAATGACAAACATTGTTTAAAAACGTGTTTGCTGAAGGCCTTGTTGGTGAACGGGTCACTTGGCAAAACTCTGAACACAAGGCATGCTGTGCAGTTGCCTAAAAGCTCAGCTCTCCTGTGTTTTGCCCGAGCAAAACCAGGATCCAGGAGGAATCAGCAGCCTACAAAAGATGCCCAACAGGACTTCTCTAATGACGCTGCTCCATGGTCTTGCTGCCAGCAAAAGCTGCTGGGAAATGGCTCTGATTTCTGCTACTGATGTAAAACTCTCAAGCCTGCGTAGGAGAGCTTTTCTCTCCAACATTCTTTGTTCTTTCCCCATCCTCTTTGAAAATGCCATACTGACCTCCTCTATCCCTCTCATGCACACTCGCCCATCTCCTCGACGTTTTCCTTTAGGGTATGTAGACAGCAGTGGTGGTGATGCTGGAAGT